>JBAMNC010001832.1:0-45000 GCA_037902135.1 Cetoscarus ocellatus
GACATAAGAAAGACACTTCAGACATAAATAATAAAAAGATGGGTGTATTTTCAAAATAAATATGTTTTAATAGTTATACTAAAAACAAAAGAGGAGTATTAATAAAGTAAAATAATTAACAGCAACAATAAATATATTAATGTGAAAATAGACTAAAAATGTGGCTGTACAAACTCATTAAATACAAATCGAATGTTTTCAACAGCACTGAGACTGCAGCCGGACAGTGAATGCACCACCAGGACTCACACAGCACAGAGGGGCAGTGAACGCAACAACAGGACTCACACAGCACAGAGGGGCAGTGAACGCAACAACAGGACTCACACAGCACAGAGGGGCAGTGAACGCAACAACAAGGCTCACACAGCACAGAGGGGCAGTAAATGCACCACCAGGACTCACACAGCACAGAGGGGCAGTGAACGCAACAACAAGGCTCACACAGCACAGAGGGGCAGTGAATGCACCACCAGGACTCACACAGCACAGAGGGGCAGTGAACGCAACAACAGGACTCACACAGCACAGAGGGGCAGTGAACGCAGCATTAAGTAGTTCAGAACTTTGACCTTTAAAGCAGCGCGGCTCACACTGTGGGACTTCTGAAGACTCTATAAAGCCCCGACTGAGCAGATGAGGAGGATGTCAGTCCTGCTGCAGCCTGAAGTTGTGGTTTGCTTGCTGCCTGCAGCAGCAGTGAACTTTAAAGTGTTTGTTTTATTCCAGGCTGATGACTGATGGACTAACCCTAACCCTTTGTATGACTAAACAACCTTGGTGAGGCTGGAGAGCAGGACTGATAAGGTCAGAGGTTATTGATTTTCAGGTTTTAAAATGCAGACCAGGTCTACATAGAGCTGGGTCTGGGTCTTCATCCTTCAGCTGATGGATGAATATTAAATCCAGACTGCAAAGATCATCCCTCTGAACCTCAGATCCTCCTCCTGAAAACATGTCAGGTGTTGAACTGAGCATGCTCAGATGTTCTACAGCACCTTGGTCTGATGGAGCATCGGTCTGGACCCACCTGGGATTCAGATGTTCATGTCTATTTGACGTGGTCTTCAGGAGAGCTGAGGTCCACGTCTGTGTCAAATCTGCAGCAAAGACACGTTAGCACCCGGCTAACGTCAAGGCTCTGCACTCCCGCCCTGCAGGCCCCTCTCTGATTGGTCATTTTTTAAACTGCTGCGGCTCTGAGTCAGACCGTCTGTTCCATGATGATGCAGACTCATACCACGTGTCCCCAATTCTCGCCAAACCCCGCCACCCCCTCCCCGCCCCGACAGAGATAATGAAAACCACCTGTGCTGGAGCATCACGCTAACACATGCTGCTGCTGGGGTTACTGCCGGTCACTCTCTCTCACGCTAACGCTCACACTCATGGTCACTCTCACGCTAACGCTCACACCCATGGTCACTCTCACGCTCACACCCGTGGTCACTCTCACGCTAACGCTCACACTCATGGTCACTCTCACACTCACACCCATGGTCACTCTCACGCTCACACCCGTTGTCACTCTCACGCTAACGCTCACACCCATGGTCACTCTCATGCTCACACCCGTGGTCACTCTCACGGTGGTAGCAGAAGCTCAGTGCTCGTTAACAGGAATGTCGCTGCTTTCACACACGCACACACACACACATAACACTGCATATAAATACTGAACACATTCTATAAATAAGACTGAGGGGGCGTCACTGAGCGCGCTCAGATCGTCACAGGTAACATGTTGCACACACAGGTCATCTTAGGTGGTTACTGAGCGCGCTCAGATCGTCACAGGCATTTCTTTGGAACACAAAGAGTTAAATAAGGAAGACGCTGATGGAGATCAGCCTGTCAAGATGCACACCTGCAGTGGTTTCTCCTCACACAGGTAAATAATACACACACATGATCCCAGATAGGGCGAGGGGCTACATGATAGGGGCGGAGTCATATGGGTCAAACCCAGTAACCACACCCCCTTTGACTCGATGACAGTGAAACATTTAAAATGTCCCAGACTTAAGTCCACTCCTGTCCCTCACGTAGCCCCGCCCCCATGGTCATCTTCACATTATCCGTCTCCATGGTAATCAGTGTCCCCAACTCTAGCCGTCTCTATGGTAACCAGTGTCCATCATCGTATCTGTCTCCATGGTAACCAGTATCCCCCGTCACTCTGAGGGAGTGTTTTAGTGTTTTCTCGTCCAACAGAGACAAACTTCACATCTTGTCACAAAGGAAACAGTTTGTAACTTCAGCAGCTCCCTGTTAGGCTCCTCCCCCTGCCCATGCTCCGCCCCCTCCTCTACCTGAGTTGGAGGCGTGTTGTCATTGTCTTAATCAGAGATGCTTCCTCTCTGTGGCGTCCAGCATCCAGTGAACATTTATCATGAAGTCTTTAATCCCTCCCGCAGAGGGGTGGGCTTCGTTCACGCACAACGGCGATGGCGGTGTCGGTGGCGGCCTCGTTCTTTTTAAATAGCGTGTTGTTTCTGTAGCAGCGTTGCACGTTGTCGATGTTCATATGTACATAAATATCTTCAGAGCTGCGGCCGCACAGTCTCTCTCGTTATGTGTCTTTGCAGGAATGCATCGTCACGTTTCAAAGTGCTGTGCAGGGAAAAAGTTCCTTCACTTCTGTGTGGCGGTCTCACCTGCGGGGGCGCTCACACCTGAGGAGGACAGGAAGGGACACAAGGTTAGAGAGAAGAAGAAGAAGAAGAGCATGGGCGACATCTCTGTGGAGCAAGAACATGAAGCTGGTTAGATCAGAACATCACGCCCCAACAGACGGATGATGGACTCAAACACACTCAGGTGTGCAGGTGTTCAGGTGTTCACTGGTGTACAGGAGTATGTGGGGGAACTTAAAAACTACAATGCCTCAGACTCCCAGCAGGCTTTGCTGCAGGTCACAGTACATGTGGAAGAGGGGCGGGGCCTTACGGCTCATTCCCGTTGATCTCAGAGGTCAGATATCAGCAACGTCACTTGAAGGCCCCCTCAGGTCCAGGTCTACCTGTTTCAGGGTGAGCCCTGCTCTTAGCTTTCAGCCACAACCAGCTACTCGGCTGAGGGAACAGACGGCGTTAAACTCCCCGGCCTGCCTGTTCCTGAACACAGTCCTGGCCTTCAGTCGTATGTACGGGCCGGCGATAAGTCAAGTTTCAGGTTAAATTCAATCCCAGCCCCCACGGTGACGAAAACTTGGATGATGGAGAATAAATGGTGACTGAGCCACAGGACGTGCTTCTTGTCCCATCAGTCATTATTTTGGTTTCACTCATATTTATATTAAATTCTTTGTCTCGAATGATTAAGATCACGGTGAGTGAATGTTAAGAGTTCGGATCATCATGTTCTGTGATCTCAGCATTTATCTATAATAATCCAGATTCTGATATTGTCATAATTTTACGCCCTCGCTGTCAGTGACTCCTGCTGACTCCACTCTCTGCCCTCATCCAACATGGAGGATCTCCTGGAGCTGGATGATGGTCAGACCCCCTCAGGAAAGAGCTGTGGTCTATCTGAGGATCTGGTTCTGGTCTATGTTCCTATTTATGAATAAAATTACAGACGAGGTACAAACTGAGTGTAAAGCTGAGACAGAGATGGCTGTGGCTTATAGATTCAGACTACAGACGAACACAAACGTGGACCCCCCATGTTTAGGTGGGGGAGGGGTGGAGGTCAACAGCCACTTAACCCTGACCCCCCAACACACACCATCTTCTGAACAGTGATCAGCCAATAAGAGACGAGCCTGCAGTGTGTGGGGGGGGGTTCCAAAGGGGTCAGGTGAGTGTGGGGGTCTCTGAGGGGGTCCTTGGGTATGGGGGGTCAGCAGGGGGGGTTAAGCTGATCCTGCTTTTAGACTGAGGACATGCCCACATGAGTCTGCCCAGCACGTTTGACCCCTGAGGTCAGGTTTGTTTTAGAGTGAGGGTCCTCGGGGGCCTCAGCAATGCATCATATGAAAAATCATACCTGAGGATGAGCTCAGGTGTGTCAAACGTCCATCCAATGTTGTAACGTCTAAAATGTGTCCAAAGCACAAAGACTGAATCTGTGAAAGATTTCTCTTCATCAGAGTACCAGGCAGTGAGCTCTGTATCAAACATAAGTCTACACTGGTGCAGTTCCCCTCATGACCACTAGAGCCTGAGTCTAAAACTAAGGCAGTCGCATCCAGTCTCATGTTCAAATGTTCGTGTTTACAGAAGATATGAACATGTTTAAAGTAGATATAAACGTTTACAACAGATATAAATGTTTACAACACAGATGAACATGTTTACAGAAGAGAAAAGCATGTTTACAGCAGAAATAAACATGTTTTTATCAGATACAAAAATGTCTACAGGAGATATAAAAATTGTTTATAGCAGACATAAACATGTTCAAAGCAGATATTAACATGTTTACAGCAGAATCAAACATGTTTACAGGAAAGATAAACATGTTTGCAGCCATTATAAGCATGTTTACAGCAGATATAAACATGATAACAGGCTGGTTCATAAGTGATTCTTGTCTCAATGGTTCTTGTCTTTAAGTCCTCACTCTGTGGGGGTAAATTCATTCATAACTTGTCTATTTTGGTCTGAAGAAGAGTTTCAGGTTCGATAAATTGGGGGGTTGAGTTAGCATGACTACCAGCTGTGTAGTCAAGTAAACTCTTAAGCCCCGCCTCCACTTGCCCTCTCTGTTAGGCTAAAGCTAGTTCAACATGGCGGCTGATGTGGGTAGCTTCCAAAGCCCCCTCAGACACCAGTCTGCTGACATCACCCAGACCATGTCCCACATGTTCTACGGTCTATGTTAGGTCCAAAGGTGTGGTGAGGACAGAAGCTGTTTTCTACAAAGACCACATTCACACAGACAGGAGGAGCAGGAGAAACATGCTGTTCTCAGCAGACAGACGGATGGAGAGGACAGACAGATGGACAGGTGGACAGTCAGAAACCAAGGCATTATCTTTACCTGCATGTTCTCTCGTTTAACTCAAGCTGCCTGGACTGGCAGTCTAACTGTGTGAACCTGCAGGAACATTTACAGCTGAGAGGATCCTGAACAAACAAGCGCTTCCTCCTCTCTGAGCAAGGCACACAGTGGCTGCAAGAGAAGCAGAGAGAGAGAGAGGGAGGGCGAGAGAGAGAAAGAGAGGGAGAGAAGAGAGAGAGAGAGAGGGCTAAGCTACAGAGCAGAAAGGCTGCACACTCACACTCATGCACCTACAGTCTGCTCGGTAAAGTCCGCCCCTCTGTCTGTCAGTGTTACCATCAGACCATCTCAGCCCACCAAGACCTCAGAGTGAAGGACCTCAGGCTGGCTGCACATTCGGCCATCTTTAATGAGTTTGGGCCTCATGTGTGCCCAACAGTCAGGGGTGGTGACCTGATCTAGAGCTCATCTCAGACCATTACCTGTCCATAGGCTGAGTTTGACCGTCCCTGATGTCCTATCATAAATGTCAACATGTTTGTGATTCTGATCGGCCTGCTATTCACAAAACCCTCACCAGCCAATGAGAGCCAGCAGACCTGGGATCTGGTTTCTGTTACGTGAGCACGATAATGGGGCCTGAAACTGGAGCAGCTGATCGACCGGAGAGTGTGATCTATAAATAAAACCTGACGGTAAACCGTGCACACCTGTCAGAGACTCTGTCCCATGCCTCTGTCTGATGTTCAAAAACCTCAAAGTTAAACAGACTGAGCAGCCCTGATCCACCTCTGCTCTCTCTCAGTGCTTGAGTCTGCTCACATACATGCTGAAGATGGTTCCCAAAGTGGAAATCCGGGTATTTTTGTCGTACTGCAGATTCACAAAAGTTCACACACCACAGACCACAGCTTGGTCCAGTCAGGACGTCCTGAGTACAGAACAGGTGTGTGCGGTGTCTCCATGGCTCCCACACACAGCAGGCCTGAGGTCTGAGCCGGCCTCACCCTGAGATGGAGTGAGGACCGCAGGCACTGTAACCGAGTGTTTCCTCTATCATCTGAGGGGCCAATGCAGACTCAGCACTCCTCAGTATCTGACTGTGGAGTCTAACTGCAGCGCCTGAACCAGGACACAGATAAACCCTGCAACAGAGAGTCAGACTTTATCTTCATGGAGCAGCAGACGGACCTGCTCATGACCTGCTGATGACCTCCATGACCCCAGTAATCCTCACATCTGGCTCTGATTTGGACCTTCATGGAGTCCTTCATGTCTGATATGTATTTTTGATTTAAAGTTAAGCTCAGGCTCTGATGGATGAGCAGCAGTTTTTTAACAGCTTACTCTAATCATAGGCTGTTGCATGCTTGAAAATATAATTACTAAAAACGTTACGTTTTCATGATGATAGGCTTTGTCAGGTTTTGCACAAGCACATGTTTAGGCTTTTGTTTGTGTCTTAAATGAGATTAAATATTGATGCTTTTCAGTGTCTATGTAGACAGGCCTCCCTACGTTTGAACTTCATAATCAACACTTTATGACAAAATTACAGCATTTAAACTATAACAGGGAAAGACTGGTTAGTTTTGGAACATATTTTGACAACAAAAAGGCAAAACTTAATTCATGAAGTTTTTGTGTCACTTGGATGTTTTCTTTTGTTGAGAGGGAAAAGTTGATTAAAATTGTAACTTGAGTTTCGTGGAAAAGAATCTGGATTTTATTTTTAGGTCATATCGCCCAGCCCGAGGTACAATAATACTGATTTACGTGTCGATGCAGATTCTATAAAATCCCCTGATGCTGTGACAGCGGCTGTAAAACACACCTGGGTGATTTCACCTACGCTGCTGCAGTAAGGCCAAACTACCACACGTCCCACCTCTAAATGACTCCTAAGATCTGTGAAGACCTGACAGGGTTTTTGTTTGGCCAATAAAAAACTAAGACTGTCCTGAATACTGTCAAATAAAAGTTAAGAATTACGTGCACTGCCGCACGTATCATACCCTCAGGTTTCTGGAAATGCCTGCCCTAGTTCCTGTCCAGCTCTGGACTCTTCCTCCTCACTGTCCAGCTGATGAGGACTCTGGAGTGCACGTGTGTGATAGAGGGAGACGCTGTATTGGTCCTGACTTTAGGCGTGTGTGTGACAGACGTTTTATTGGTCCTAAGTCGGCAGATAAGATCAGCTGGAAGACAGAGCACTTCCTCTTTGTACCTCCTGGCCCCGCCCCCTGCAGACCGACCTACGTGCACACACGCACTCGCCCACAGCCCGGTGTGACTCAGCTTGCTGCAGCCTGTGAGGTTCTGCACGCGCTCAGTCCGCTAATGCAATTAAACACCCTGACCTGCTGCTGACACATCGAACACTCACACACATATCACACGTATGAGGGATGGGGGGGCGCCTCAGCTACCCCCACAACACCCCCCTGAACAGACCTGAACCCGTAACAGCTCTGGTTCAGTACGAAACCGTTCACATTCAAATCCTAAACTTATGGCGTTGATCCTAAAGCAACAGCTCAGTGTTTTTGGAGAGGAATCATTACATCAGCCGGAGCAAGGTGGTGACCTCTGACCCTGTGTGAAGTTTGGCTGCACACTGCTGCAGAGGGGGAGAAGAGCTCCTCTAGGGTTACTGAGTCTGAGGGGAAACCAGAGGCCCGGGGCTGCATTAAGGACAGTAAAGTAAGAAGCTCATAAGGGCCCTAAAATAACAAAAATGAGTTTAGCATTATTCATAAACTAAAAACCAATGAGTGAAGACTTTGGTCACACGTCTGCCTTTTGTTTTCACTGCAGAAGAGCATCGTTCAGGTCACCTTCGCCAGGCTGAAGGGTTTTAAAAAACTGCTGGGCGGTCAAAACGAAGGTCCACACATTATTGTTTAATTAACCCCATGGCCACTCTGATCAGGTGAAGGCCCCTATCATTAGAGTGTGCTCTTCATTCTTAAAACTACATATCCCATAATCCACTGTATTCCTCATTTCCATCATAGCACAGTGAACATCTCCTGAACAGCCTCACAGGTCAGGGGTTAAGCTCATCTATGTCAGAGTGATAAACACAAAAACAGAACACGTACTTACTATTCTTTCTTTAGCAGGACGTCCGACTTTAGCCTGAAACAGAGAGAGAGAGGCAGGTTAGAGTGAGGAGTCATTTTAACCCCATGTACCGGGTCAGCTGCTTCCACAAAACACTTTAACAACCATCAATCAGGACTCACTGTCCCGACTGTAATGGAAGTACGAGCTCAAACATCAGAGGCTAGCAGCACTTTTAACAGCTTTTCTCCCTCTTCTGTCTAACTCTGACCTGCTCATGACACAAATCTGCTATACAGGTGTCCCCGACCTCTGACCTTAAAGGTGGTCGCCGTCAGGATTCTCACCTGGTGTCCAAATGACCAAAAACACTTAAACACGGACGTGGACTCACCTGCATTCACACTGCTGATGCTCCGTGAAGCTGAGCTGGACCGTGTGCTGCGTCACCATCGGCCTGAACCGCATCACCTGAGCATAAACAACAAACATCAGCATCGCATGACAACAAACACATAACCAACAAAAAAAAACACATAAACAACAACAAAACACTGTCCAAACTGAGAAACTCTTCTGTCCTCAGGCCATCAGACTGTACAGGAAGACTGAAGATGGGAAGGAGCAGTAGCCTGAAGGCATATTTCTATTTTTATTTATTTCTATTTCTGTTTGGATCTATTTCTCTTTTTATATATATCTTCTTATCTGCTATAAATGGTGCTACTGGAATCTTAATTTCCCTGAGGGAGTCTCAAACAGGGATGTATAAAAATCTTATCTAACCAATACTAATCTAATCTAATCTAATCTAATCTAAACCAGCTGAGTTCAGCAGAAACCACAGACAGAAAAGCACTTAACGTTTTGGGAGTTAAAGAGATCACCGTTCTGGCCACACAGATTAGAAGAGGGTTCCTGTCAGTCCTGATACTTCATTTAAAGTTCTTCACGAGACGTTTGGAGGAGTGAGGAGCTGCTGAGGAGCAGACCCTCCTCTTTTATCGGTATGATGTTATGGCTCAATGGAGAGCCCTGTGTCTCCTTCTCCTCAGCGTTAGCGTGGACTAAACTCAGTCCCTCCCATCAAGCTGCTGTGGATCTCCACGAGCTTCATATTTTCATTATTTATGTGAACATCACCCAGAGACATGAAAACCAGTCAGGAGATCATGGTGGACCACTGAGAGCAGTCCAGGATTTTGGTCGTTTTTGACGGTGTTGGTGAGCGAGTGTGAGTCTGTGTGTTTTATCACGTTGTTTGAGGCTTCAGTATTTATCTCTATAACGTCTAACAAGCATCAGGATTGACTGATTTTCCTGTGAGCATATCAAAGATGATCATTCTGGAGCTGGGACAGACGTTCATTTCTCTAATGAATAAATCAGTCTGATCACTCCCTAATGTACCGGACGCTCCCACGTCCCGCCCTGAGTGATCGTCAAAGGGTGGAGTCTGTTTAGGGCGGATTACGTCATGACCTTCATAAGAACAAAGCCTGAATGACGTGAAGCTGATTATCGGGCGTGTTCATCAGCTGACCTGCAGTGTGATGTTACTCGTTCCCGTGGCGACGCACTCCATGGCCTCGTCGTTGCAGCAGCCCCCGCAGCGTTTGAGGACGACGCAGGACGGGACGTACGTGTGCTCTGTGTCCTCGGGGTACTCGGTGAAGATGTCCACCAGCTGCTCTCGGGGCTGACACATGCTCTTACTGATGACCTCGGTGAGAGGGACGACTGCGAGACACAGAGAGGACAGATTTAAGTTATAATCAGTCATAAAGTAATCAGTAATCAATGATAAAAACAAATGATCAGCATCGACAAATAAACTAAGATATAAGTAAGAGGTGATGCATAGATGGTAAAATGTTCATAAATAATAAAAATAAATGATAAAGATAAACAAATGAAGAGGAGATAAACAGACTTTAAATAATAATAAGTTATATATTTATATGTATTAATTTGTAAAACTCTTATTATAAAACATCTGATCCTCTATAACCTGTCCTGTGCTCCTCCTGCTAAGCAGTAAGTCCTCTCTCTGTGATCAGACATCATTACTCCATCTCAGAGTCTATTAGTCCTTTTCCCAGGGACCCCCTGCCGACCTCTGACCCCACTCTGTGACCTCAGCAATGCGGCGCCAGGCATCATCTCTGGCCTTTGACCCCGAGCAGCCCACCCTGAATCCTGCTGCTGTTAGCTGTTAGCATATTAGCTTTAGATGACAGAGGAGGTTTGTTTACTGGATCACATCGAATCGTCCTGCAGGGGGCACCGTTTCTTACAGCTGAGATCAAACCTTCGGTTAAAAAGTGTTTATCGGGTTGGTTTTAACCCAGACCCGCAGAGATACTCACACATATTTGTTTGTTTGTTCGTTTGTTAGAAGGAACACCAGGCCCTTTCCACACTGACCTGGATTAATATTTTTGATTCGTCATTCAGTCAAAATTTCATTACTTTGACTTGTTTCTGCAGAGGTGCAAGGTCTGCAGGAGAAACACTTTTCACTGCATTAAATAAAAACAGAATAATGTCAACAAGGCTCCAGATTCAAATGTGAATATCCTCAAAAACAAACAACAAATGTTGAAGGGTCTTTTTTTTAGATGAAGATTAAAGGTTGTAAATTGTATTTCAGATTCATTTCATATATTTCGTCTTTTTTAAAATCATCTCAAACCTTGTATTTCACCTTCTATTGTCTTTTAAGATTTTTGTCATTTTAACTTCAGGGCTGTTGAACAACAGGCACCATTTTCATACACAGATATTTCACACATAAATCTTTTTTAAGCTTAAACATCAGGGATGTCATGTTTCCTCCTCCACAGGTTAGGGCTGTACCACATGAGAGGAGTTAAAGTGGTGGTTAATAGTCCGACTGATGAGGTCTGATCTGTTTTCTAACCTCCGAGTCTGACGGCAGCTCCTCTCTGAAGTCGGTAATAAAACGGTGGTTGATGGAGCGGCCCTAGCACTGACACCGTCCGAGATTAGCTAAGGCCGTCTCAGACTCTTGTTTTTAAAGCTCTTTGTTGTTTATGGTGTCTCAAAGTCCTCGTGGTGACCTTCAGACTGTCTGAACTTTATCTGCTGAGTACACTGACAGCAGGGCTGGGCAGAGCCTCTGCTCTCTGAAGTACGCTCGTTTATCTGTAGGTTTATTTATTTCTTCATTGATCAGATCATTTCACATCATTGTTATCGATGATGAGACTGAGAAGATCCTCGTGCTGAGTGGCTACAGTCAGGTCCTCTAACTGAGACCTTCAGGGCACACGGGGAAAGTCAGGATATTTATTTTGTTGAAGAAACATTTGAACACTCAGCCTCTGATGTCTGTCTGATACTAAAGCAACAGAAGACTGAACCCTGGTTCGATCAGATCATGAATCACATCAGCTGATCTATGTCCATGTTTTTATGTCATTAAGTCAGAAGGTTAGCGAGGTCAGCGAGTGAAGAGGATTTGTCATGAACCTGAGCTCCAAACGTAAAGATCTGATGTGTTAAAGAGAGGGGACGCTGCTCCTGAAACATCAAGACGGGGTTCATTTGTTTTTAATGTTGATCAACGAAGCATCAAACCGCCCAGAGCTCAGTGTGAAGGACTTCCTCTGACATCGTGGTACCAACTAGGCATCAGTGTCATTGATTTTCACTGTAACCATATTCAAGTTTTTATGTCTGGCTACCTCTTCACTAAATTAATCAGTACATACACTTGTTTTTAAATTTATGTTTATATTCATATTTAGCTGATCAGCAGTCGGCTGAGAGAGGAGAAATGATGTCTGCTCAGTCCTGTCTGGCCCTAACAGCAGCATACAGACACATTAATGAAACGTGTTCCTGACTGATCCAGCAGGGGGCGCTGTGGGCGCCTGCTGCCTACAGAGGAACAGAGGAAGGTTCAGACTCACCCCTCATTCTTACCTTTGTTAATGCTGGCAGTCTGAAACACAAGCAGAGACACACAGGGTCAGTGTGAGAGAGGGAGGGCAGGTCAGAGGTCAAGTGATGGCACAACAACACTTTATAACACATAATGTACCACTCACAACAACACAATAACACACAACAACACAATACAACACACAGTAACAAACAACAACAAGGTACAGCACACAATAACACACAACATACAACACAAAATGACACACAACAACACAACAACACACAGTAACAAACAACAACACAATAAAGCACACAATAACACAACACAATTTAACACACAATAACAACAAATTATAACACACAACACACCTTAACACACACTATAACACAATAACACAGCATAACACACACAATAACAGACACAATAACACAAAATAACACACATTAATACACAGTGACTCAATAATTGTGGATTACTGCAGTAAGAAAGCAATAATCCACAATAACCAAAAACAAACAAAAACATAACAACGTGATATGATGTCTGCGGGCTGTCGGTCCTCCTGTTGTGTAAACTCTCTGCCTGAACTGGTCTAAGTCCTAGGAGGGGCCTCGGCCCTCATGGAGGGTCCCAGAGTGTAAAGAGGAGGGACGCAAAATAAAAGGAAGAGCAGAATTTAAGGATGTCTGAGAGTTTAACATGAACTATAAAAGAAACTGTTTTTAGTCTTTTAGTGTTTAAGTATGAGATCCATCAACCGATCAACCCATTAACTACTCGATCCATCAACCAATTAATCCACCAAACAACAATCATCCCGTCTCCTGGATGTTTTACAGGTGAACCAGGACACCAGATAACACGGTAACTGATTACACCATGACACCTGCAGCAGCGTCCTCAGAGAGACTGTCAGTGACGCAGAGAAGAAGGAGCACAGATCCTCCTGCTGCAACGAGCCGGACTCCAGCTCATGGACTGAACCGGTCCCTTGAATCAGTCCAGGTGGTCCAGTCCTGTAGTGACCCGCTGAGGTCCTGATCCTGATCACTAAGAGGGACTCAAAGTAGTCTCATCTGTGGGACTGCTGAGGTCCAGGTAGTCCAATATAACTGCTGCTGCTCATCCCACTTCAGTGGTGTAACGAATTACCTCGTCACCCTGTTTCCATTCTCTCAAAATGGACCGAACCGGGGGTCCATGTGAAGCGAGCAGAGACCATCTCTTTCAGGAGAGCCGGGCTCTATGTACTGTTGTGTCCAGAGATACTAAAAACAACGGAGACCAACAGAAAACGCCCACATGTGCTGAAACATCAACCCCAAAGGATCCAGGAGCAGCTCAGGCCGTGACACCGCTGATGTTTCTAAGTGCTGGTGTATCTGGTGATGCCCATGTTTCCTCTCATGTGTGGTCAGGATCACAGCTTAAGGACCAGAGGACTCTTCTTCTTCTGCAGGATTTAAATCAGCAGATGACAGAGGACCCTGGGCCTGACCTGACCGATAACAGAGTTTGACTGATCCGCTCAGGCTCCGCCCACTGGAGCAGAAGAAGAGAAGGTCTCCTGTTAACAGGATCTCCTGATGCCTCTGCTGCGGTCCATTCATAACTCCATATTCTAACCCATCTGAGAACCTGCACTCAGCTGATCAATGACAACACGTAACGACAAAAAAAACACGATCTCCATGCACCGCTCACCTTCACGTGCACTCAGGTGCCAGAGAGAGAAGAGTCCAGCTCTCAGAGAAACCACTTTACTGCGTGCGACCTGCGGCTAAGCTCAGCAGGACGGGCTCAAAGTGAAGTCCAAGTCGAGTCATTTTCAGAGTCAAACTGTCCTCAGCGAGGACGTGAATCAGTTTTTTCCATGTGGATCCTGAGGCTAAACTGTTTAGGGCAGCTGTGTGGGGGGGCTTTGGGAGGAGAGCTCAAAAGCTCAAAGCTCAAAAGCCTGGACTTACAGCCGACACCTCCAAACAGAACAATTAATACAGAATGAGAGTCTGTGGGACCACCCCACTGTATTTGGTACCCCTACCGCCCAAATATGGTTTACCTCTATGGGACACGCTGTCATCTGATTACAAGTAACCTTCTGGATCAAACCAAGTCCAGGCAGAGGGGGAACACCCTCAATGATACTTGACGTAAAGTCAAAAATCTGCTCCTCCTTAAAAGTGTTTCAGGACACAACATTCAAAAAGATACTTAAATAATTAAATACTTCAATAATAGTTTCTGTTGATTTTAAGGGCCTGCGGGTGCATGCTCTTCTCTCTGATATCATGGTGCTATAAATAAATTCTCTGGAGCTTCAGCAGACCTAAGATGGTCTAAAATCAGTGGCGGGTGTAGGTAATAAAACATGAATTCATAGATGTGATTAAATCTGCGTTCACGTCTGTCTGACTGCCGTTCTCACGGTCTGCCTCACGCAGGGTTACTCACCTTGCTGCGTGGCTGCTGTAACGTACGGAGATTATTGCGTGAGAAAGCGGGACAGCCTGTGTGGGCGCGCGGGGGCATCCTGTGTGTGCGTGTGCGTGTGTCCGTGATCACCGTGAGAACATACAGACAGTGGGCTTAGCCCCGCAGGCTGCAGCTCTCCCTGCTCGGTCGTAAACCAGAAGCCCATTCATAAATCTGACATTTTAGCTCGCGCTGGCCCTGACGGTAAAAGCGGGCCTGGCTCCGATGATTATGAAACAGATTTTAAAAGTTAATCTGCGGGTTTGTGTTTCGGCTCATAAATGATCCAGCCTGCTCCAACCGCTGAGTACCGATCAGAACTTTGAAGGACTTCTCCCTCAGCCTGGTTTCATGAAATCAGCGCTCTTTAACACGAAATAAAATCATCTAAGTTTAGATTCTGCTGATCAAATCAACACATTCACTCATGGATGTAAAGCTGAATAAAAATGTGCACTTGGATTTAGTCTTTTTTCTTCCTCTCAGGGGCATTTGTGCGCCTTTCTTTAGGGTTTCATGAAGCGTGACTTGGCACTTCCAGAGCGGCGCATAAATTAGCGGGTTTTTGAATGGAGTCTGGCGCTGCGCAGAGCCGTGCGCGTTTTAAAGAAAAAGGGTTAAAAAGGTTTAGATGAAGGGGCTGCTGGTTCAGGGCGACGCGGAGACGAGATGTTCGATATGTGTGTCAGATTATGGGCCATAATTAATAATAACAATGTTTGATCATGACTGTTTGATTAATAAAGGCAGCTGTTCCAGTCTGATTATACATAAACACGAGATCACCTGCTCATTAAACAACCGCACAAAACTGATGAAGGATGACGTCAGAGCACTCACCTTTACAGTGGACAGGTGAACTGCTGCCAAAAGGATTTGTACCAAAGTGACAACAAAGTTCATGGTGTAATTCCTCACGAGGAGTCCCAGTGTCTGCGCGCGCCCAGCAGAGAGAATCTATCACACACACACACACGCACAGTCAAAGATCTGACACGCACACACACGCACACAGGGAGAGATAAAACTTTAAAACCGCGGCAAAGCTCGCTTACAAAAAAACCAACACAGATCCATCCATCCGCGCGCATGCTGCGCGTGCACGGCGAGTCCTCTCAGATCCGCGTGAAGCCTTACCATCCGAACAAAAAGACCTCCTGATTGGCTGTAAGATCCACACACAAAGGCTCTCTGATTGGCTGTTAGATCCACGCCACATCGAACCGACACCTGCCCGGTACCGTCCACGGACAGAGACAACTTTACGCACGTTGCGCGTGCCGCTCCACGGTCCCGTATACGTTACAGTGAGAGTGTGTTGGTGTGTGCGGCAGCGTGTGCGCTCGTGGAGGGTTCGTTAGAAAGTGGTCCTGTTTCTTCTTCGTGTGCTCCTCTCTTTTCGCTGCTTCGGTCCTCCAGCAGCTCGTCCTTCTTCGTGTCTGTCTACGCTTCTCAGGCGGTATTAAATGTTCCTGTTCACAGCCAGGGAGGGGGCGGGGCTGCGAGGGGCAGCCAATGAGATGAGAGAAAGCAACACACACACAC
Organism: Cetoscarus ocellatus; assembly: GCA_037902135.1. Classification (NCBI taxonomy): domain Eukaryota; kingdom Metazoa; phylum Chordata; class Actinopteri; order Labriformes; family Labridae; genus Cetoscarus; species Cetoscarus ocellatus. Next base: position 15,950 of record JBAMNC010001832.1, read on the forward strand.
ACACACAAACACACACACCCGCACACACATCAAGTCACACACGATTCATTCATGATGAACAGTTTCCATGTTCACTGGAGTTTCCGTTAACGTCGTTGCAGACAGAGACACCACGAGCCATTAACGAGGATAAAAAGAGGGATAATTATTCCTTTTGTTTGTCAAATAAATGTAGATAATATATTTAATTATATGACACTTTAAAAACAGTGGTTTACTCACAGCTTTGACAACAGAAGGTAAAGCATGAGAGCTGAAACATGAATGAGAAAAACAACCAGAAAAACAAAATAACTAAAGAGTTTCCAGCAGAGACACTCACGGACAAACAGCCTGAGAAACCACAGGCTCAACGAGAACGTCTCCATATGTCAGGAGAACCCAGAGGATACAAGAACCCAACAACACAGAGTAAGACCACAAAGACCACATGAAGAAGAAAAACCTGAAAACAAAAAGATGAGGAAGAAATAAGAGACAGGAGAGCAGACAGAGAAGATCTCCTTCAGAGCAGAGACTTCAAACAGCCTGTAAACACTGTTGGGTGGACAAACATGCTAGATATCACAGGCAGAGGACGGTCTTCAGACTCGGTGACCTTGGTCTTTGTACATGACCTTCAATACCTGATAAGTCTGCCACGGTCAGTGGAGGCCAGAAGAATAGCACTGTCAGCAGCTCAACTGCATGTCCCAGAAACTTTGAGGTGGCACTTCTGTTTTCAGAGCCAGACATCCTCTCAGTGGTTCAGTTATTTCAGTGCACCCATGATGTGGTGTCAAAAAAAGCCCTCAGCAGCAGGGCGCCCTGTCCCGGTCCAGGAACAGACAAGTAAGGATGAAGAAAAGTTTTTACACAGAGGGACAGCAGGGACTAAGCCCTCATACCGTCAGACAAACGTGAGGACAGGTGGGGTGGGACACACAGGGGATTCAAGACAGAAATTACCAAACAAACTAGAGAAGCTCCGAGAGCACAAACCTCCTCCAAGGCACTTTGAGCTGAGACATTGTCAAAAATGGGACACTGTCCCATCTCCAGTGGTGACGAACCTTAACGAATCCTGGATCCACATCTGTTTTCTGAGCCCCACCTAATCCTTATTCTTCTCCACCAGTCGCTGAAAATGTTCTTCAGAAGCTGTGGAGAGCTCTGTGAGTGATGTTGTTCACAGACTAATGGCAGCAGAAGCATGACCTCCTTGGCGGAGGAGTTTTGTAGTTGGTGACCCTGTTAGACCGGACTCTGGTGTAAGTCTCAGAGAAAGCCTCCATTTTGTGTCAGCCATGTTTGTTGCTCTGAAACTTTAGTCCATCTTTTTTTTCACATCGTTGTAGAGAAATGTGACGGTTCAGAGCAGCGGCTGCAGCTCCCTCTCTGATCAAACCTCCCTCTGTAGGTCTGAGTCTTACAGAGGACAAACTCCAGGGTCCCGTGGACACAGACAACAACCAGACTGACAGCTCTGAGGATCTACTTCAGTGAAAGCACTTCTCTTACAGTACATCCTTCTTCATCTCTCATCTCCTCCCCTCGTCTCATCTTCTCCTGATCACCATCTTCTCTCCCTGGTTGTCTCAGTTACAGGATGGAGGGATGATGAGACAGAGGGATGAAGGGCTAAGGGGTCAAAGGACTGAGGGGGTGAAGGGGTGACTGAGGTCACGACTATACATTCATTCATTCATTCAAACTTGATTGACTCTTGAAGAATCACTGAGGGAAGCCCTCAGGTTCACTGATGTCGAGGGTCAAACTAAAGAAATAAATGTGCGTCCTGACCAACAGACTGAAGAAGGTACAAACCCTGGCTGCACCTGGGATGAGTTTAGGGAGTTCATTTTTGTTTACAAGTTCAATGATAATGATAGAGAAGCATCATTTAAGGTAAAGGTCACCTGGAGGAGCTTAATGGGAAGAAAACAATCAGTCTATATGTATATATACATATATATATTTGTATATTACAGAGACATACATCCAGAGATGCATCCATCCAGGCATAGGCAAAGGGACTACAATAAGAATTTATGTGAGTGACAAACCCATGGACGCCCAGATCATAAATCTGTTGTCAGCACATTTGTCTTTGTTGAATATAAATTACTTAAGGTTATTTTGGATGAATAATCAATACAACCATGGATCAATCTTATATTAAAATTAATATCCATAATGAATATAATCTGTAGATGAATGATGTTGATTAATATAACAGCATCTAGCTGAACTGTTATTAAAATGGTTTAACTGGTATGAAAGTATTAATTTATGTTAAATGATGTTTCTGCTGATGGTTGATGCAGGATAGAGCTCATGGAGTGGAGCAGGTCCACAGCAGCAGGTCATCCATGATTGCTTGTCAAGGTCATACTGATATATGTGTGCTGTTAGCAGGAGCTACCATGGATTTAATATCAGGGACTGTAATGATAATGGAATGGGGTGAAAGAAAAGGACAAATATTTGTAATTGTTGTTACTGAAGCTTTGTGAGTTCACAGCAGCAGGTAGTCTACACTAAGTATCCCAGGCAGCCTACAAGACAAGAACCAGAGACGAGTACAGGAGCAAACAGAAAGGAGCAGAGGCAGATATGGAGAGAGAGTGTGAGAGAGAGAGGGATAGAGCCCAATGTGCCAGATCCCCCCGGCAGTCTAAGCCTATTGCATCTTAACTATATGTCTAAACTGTGGACTATGAGCTGGTCCCTAACTGAAAGCTTTATCAAAGAGGAATGTTTTAAGTCTAACCTTAAAGGTAGAGAGGGTGTCTGCCTCCTGAACCGTGGTCGGTAAATGGTTCCAGAGAAGAGGAGCCTGATAACTGAAGGCTCTACCTCCCAGACTACTTCTAGAGACTGATGGCACCACGAGCAGGCCAGCATTTTGGGAGCCTAATGTTCTAGAGGGGTTGTACGGCACTACAAGCTCTTTGAGATAAACTGGTGCCTGTCCACTGAGAGCTTTATAGGTGAGAAGAAGAATCTTGAATCCTATTCTAGATTTTATTGAAGCCAATGCAGAGAAGCTAATACAGGAGTAATGTGGTCTCTTCTCCTAGTTCTAGTCAGCACACGTGCTGCAGCATTTTGAACCAGCTGAAGCGTCTTAAGAGACTTACTGGGACAGCCTGAAAGAAGAGAATTACAGGGAGACAGCGTTGTTGGAAAATCTGAAAAGCCGATGCAGCAGGATGTTTTACTGCGAGGGAGTGTGTTTTTAACATGCAGCTGTCTGTCCGAGGTGGTTTTGGAGAGGGAGGTGGTGCTGACGTGGGGAACCGCCCGGCTGTTGCTGCTCGGAGGAGGACGCTGGTGACTGGATACCCGCCCGGGCTGACGGAGGCTTGAGATCTGAAGATGGTAGAGCTTAGAATAACAGCAAGTACTGATTTGCTTTTGGCAGTTCAGGGCTCAGTAAAGGGTGTCTGAGAAGAGCTGAGAGGAAACGATGTCTGACCTGTGGAGCTTCTGATCGTTGGTCAAAGGTTAGCCTCGCGTGGCAGATGGTGTGAAAACAGAATCAGAGGAATGCGATCAGGAAAGGTTTGGCAGAGTAAATGTGATGTGTTCCAGGCGTGGCTTGTTCCTAAAGTTGGTTTAAATCAAACTGCATGTTTTAAAGATACTGCTGAATATTGAAGAGAGCCACATGAAGCGTAAAGACAGTGTTTCCGTGTCACGAGTCTGCAGCTGCTCGCGTAAGCACGTCCACCGGTGCAGAAAGCATAACCGAGCCGTCGCACGCCATTTCCACACAGTCCCCCTGCATCCTGTCTGTGCTGCAGTCTTCTCACAGCACTGTGCAGATGAGAAACACAAGATCAGGAGACAAATGAAGGGTATGAGGTCAGCTTGAAAGATAACAGGAAGGTGAACATGTTGCCAGCAGGTAATGTGTCCCGCCTGTTGTTGATTTGCTGACTCATCGATGTCATTCACAGTGAAGTATTTTGATATCGCCCAGGAGCTCTGAGCGCTGTCGTTCTGTCTGGGTTGATGTGCCTGGCAGGGACTGATGCAGGTTGAAGCGTTCTTCCTAAAAACAGACTCACCGCGTATTTTCAGCAAACCAGCATGGAGCTGCTCTGCCGTCACAGAGAAGGGCCGAGGTGCAGGATGTGTAAACTGAGTGATAAGGTGATCGCCCAGCATGTACGAAACCCCCCACAGCCAGACCATGTAAAGACTGGACTGAACGAGAGGTGGATGGACCGGGACATTGACCCTGCTCCATGGATCTGTGATGTCTGGCTGAGACTGAAGTCTCACTCACACACATTGAGAGTCTGCAGGAACCTCCAAACTTTATGTAAGAGGACACAGTGGACGTAACTCAGAGCAGGTGTGCTACATCCTGATGCATGCTGGGATTGATCCTGGAGCGGGCTTGTTTAATGCTCCGTGCAGACTCTGTGACCTCCAGCAGAGTTTGTTCTCCTCTGTGGGTCACCGAGACGGATCACTGCACGTCTGGAACCTTCTCAACGCTCCACGCTTACACATTTACACTTCCTCTCTGCTCGCTAAGCCTCTCTCTCTCTCTCTCTTTCTCTCTCTATAATGTACCACAGTAACACTTTGCAGGATTTTATAGTTTCAAAATTGTACTACAGCATCATCCTGTGGCCGATGTCATCATTTATTTTACAGTATTTCATATTTTACAAGGTTTCATATATTCTACAGTATATTGCTTATATTTTACAGTGTTCCATACATTTCACAGTATATTAAGTAAGTACATTAAGTATTCCATATTTTACATAGTGTCATATATTTTACAGTAAATCTCATATTTTTTACAGTGTATTTCATATTTAAGTGTTTCATATATTTTCATAGTATATTTAATACATTTTACAGTATTTCATATTTTACAGTGATTCATATATTCTGCAGTAGATCAAATATATTTAAGAGTATTTATATATAGTATATTTTGCAGTGTTCCATACATTTCACATTAAATCTAATATATTTCACAGTATTTCATGTATTTGACAGTATTTTTTGATATATTTTACATCACTTCATATTTTACAAATGTTTTATTTATTTCAAAGAATATTTCATATACTTTGATTCTCTCCTCAGCTTTTTTTTCCAGATGTTTCTGATATTCTGTTTTTTATGCACCACAGTTGTTTTGTTGTTCTGGCATTCCTGTGTCTGTTTCTCTGTCTGTGACCAAAACTCAAAAGTTCTCAGTGGATTTTGATGAGGTTTTCTCCTTCTGTCCAGTCCAGATCTCCTCCCCAGTCTCATGTCTGAGTCTGACCCGGAGCTCATGTGGGGGTGCTCAGATGATGGTTCTTCAGTACTGTTCACTGTTGGACCAGATGAAGATGATGTTTTATGTTCCTCAAACAAACACAGTGACACAAAAGGAGAATGGAAAGAGCAACCAAAATGATCTTCTCTGAATGTGGTCCATCAGTATATATACTTCGGTGTCTCCTCCTCTGTGAGCCCCTGAGATCGAGTTTCTGTCCTCAGGTGTCTCCACAGGTGTGTGGAGGATCATAAATCTGAACATCTGTCACAGAGTGTGATATGGTTTATGTGAAGACTGTAGGATCTCCACCAGCCTGAGGCGGGCTCTCTGAACTCACCCTGAGGATGAAGCACAGCGTCTGTGTAACCTTCAGCCTGTGATACTGTGCTGATAGCTCACTGTACAGCCTGTCTCAGTCCCATATCAGGGTCGCACTCGTCTGGAGGACCTCTCACTCTCTGCCCCGAGATGTTTAGTCTGGACCAGAGGCTCTGCGATAAAACCAGGGTCACCCCAGCGGAAACCTTCACCAAAAAAAAGATGGAGACAAAGCTATAAATCCACAGAGCTGCAGTGCCCGGAGTGTCCACCAGGGGCTGATAGTGAGAGTCAAAAGGTAGAAGGAGAAGAGTGAGAGTCAGAGGGTGGAGGGAGGAGAGTGAGAGTTAGAGGGTGGAGGGAGAAGAGTGAGAGTCAGAGGGTGGAGGGAGGGAATGAGAGTCAAAAGGACAAGGGAGGAGAGTGAGAGGGAGAAGATGGAGGGAGGAGAGTGAGAGTCAGAGGGTGGAGGGAGGAAAGTGAGAGTCAAAGGGTGGAGGGATGAGAGTGAGAGTCAAAGGGTGGAGGGAGGATAGTGAGCGTCAGAGGGTGGAGGGAGAAGAGTGAGAGGGAGAAAATGGAGGGAGGAGAGTGAGAGGGAGAAGATGGAGGGAGGAGAGTGAGAGTCAAAGGTGGAGGCAGGAGAGTGAGAGTTAGAGGGTGGAGGGAGGAGAGTGAGAAGGTGGAGGGTGGAGGGAGGAGAGTGAGAGTCAGAGGGTGGAGGGAGGAGAGTGAGAGTTAGAGGGTGGAGGGAGGATAGTGAGAGGGAGAAGATGGAGGGAGGAGAGTGAGAGGGAGAAGATGGAGGGAGGAGAGTGAGAGTCAAAGGGTGGAGGGAGGAGAGTGAGAGTTAGAGGGTGGAGGGAGGAGAGTGAGAAGGTGGAGGGTGGAGGGAGGAGAGTGAGAGTCAAAGGGTGGAGGGAGGAGAGTTAGAGTCAGAGGGTGGAGGGAGGAAAGTGAGAGTCAAAGGGTGGAGGGAGGAAAGTGAGAGTCAGAGGTTGGAGGGATGAGAGTCAGAGGGTGGAGGGAGGAGGATGGTTGTTTCTATGGAGACCACACTTGGTCTCTTTAAGGTGCTGCAGTGTGGATTCAGAGTTCAGGCTGCAGTGACCCACTGGCTCCATCGTCTCTTTGCTCTTTGGTCTGAGCTGGGCGTTGGGATCAGGGTCAGGTTTGTGCTGCGTGAAGCAAACATGTCTGAAATCACTGAGACAGTATTTAGAGATGTGCTCAGAGAGAACAAACCTCCACCAAGGCTTTTATGACTTTATGAGCTGAGTTATCAACTGTAGAAAAATGTCCTGTCTTACTGTGTAAATGAATTTTTATAAATATTAATATTTATATATTAAATTGGATCTGCAGCTGTATTCAGATCAAAATCTAACCCAGGGGTCTGCAAGTAAGTTTGGCCAAATTTTTCCAAAGTTGCTATGTTGTGGTCCAGAGGACAATCAGAGGCTGATATATAGAGATGATATTAAAAAAAATTCTACCCTTGTTTTCCTAAAATAAGTTGATTTTGCCTCTATTTGCATTAAATAATGTATATGGAGAGAGAAAGAAAGGAGTGCTGGGGCAATCAACACTTGGTGCCTCCATTACATGCATCTTATGCCTTTACATTGTTTGTATTATGATTTTTGATAAATTCAGTTCATGAACACTGCACCAACATCTTTAATGGGATTTATCAGGCAGAAAAAACAGTTTTCAGGACACAGAAACTCAGATGTTTTTGTGAATGTATTTCAGTATTGAGGAAAGTTCATGCTGAAGGCATCTGTTAACAGCTCTCCATAAAAACCAAACACTTCACAGTGAGGGTTCATCCAGACGTGTTTCTGAGGTTTTATGATTAACAGATCACTGATGATCCACTGCTGAACATCTCATCAGTGCAGGTTAGTGCACTCCAGCATGTTTCTACGAGACAGCGTCAGTCAGTGAACAGTCTGCTCCTGAATGATCTGCTCTCAGATAAACTAACAAACATCAGAACAGATGATAAAACTAAGTTTCTTCTCTTTTTTTTACCTGTTCTGCTCTATAGCTCACTGCATGCATTATGGCTCTGTGCTGTTTTATTTCTCTTCTGCATCTCTCATCAGAAAGATCAGCCGGCTTTAGGTTCAAAAGAGCTGCTGTAGCATCAGCAAAGCGTTATGGGATCAAACTTCTCCAGCACATTTTGGGTTTCTTTGTGTTTGTTACTCCTCAGCATGTCTGCCTTAAAACTCTCTCGTCACAGAAGCACGTTGGTTAATCAGATGTGCGCTGACCAGACTTAAAAATCATCCTTGATCTGCAGAAATTAAAGTCTCTGCCTCACTGGTGTGGAGGCTCTCAGGGTCTGCAGCAGGAGGAGGTGTCAGCTGATGCTGTGAGGCATTCAAGTTCGTCTGTTACTGATCGTCAAAGTTTTGTTTGTTCAGAAAAGTGAGTGAATACATATATAAATGACATTTCCCAGATCATGGGGAGGGCCAGGAATTATGACTGGCTGGCCAGGTTTGGCCTGGGAGCTGCCATTTGCCGACCCCTGATCTAACCATCCCTCCCTTGTGCCATGAATAACATTCACTGAAAATTATATCAAAATCTGTGTAGAACTTTTGGACTTATCCTGCTCACACAAACCCTGGCAAAAAAAACATCCTCCTCAGTGTTTGTTAATCTGATGTACAAGGCCCAGTGCCTGTGACCTTTGACCCCTCAGGCAGCTCTGTATTATAAAGCAGCATCATTCTGTAAAGGATATCAGCTTGTGGGCTCAGGAACACTTCAGAAAACCATTGTTAGTTAACACAGTTCATCTCTACATCTACAAGGTCAAGGTCAAACTCTACCATGCAAAGACAAAGACATATATCAACAACACCCAGAAACACCGCCGGCTTCTCTGGTCTGAGCTCATCTGAGATGGACTGAGGCAAAGAGGAAAAGTCTGCTGTGGTCTGAGTCCACATTTCAGACTGTTTTTGGACATCATGGACGTGGTGTCCTCCGGGCTAAAGAGGAAAAGGACCATCCAGACTGTTATCAGAGCAAAGGTCAAAAGAGTGCATCTGTGATGGTATGGGGGGTGTTAGTGCCCATGGCATGGGTAACCTGCACATCTGTGAAGGCTCCATTAATGCTGTCATCCCTGCTTAATTCAGAGACACTGAAGACACATTCTGCTCGTGTCAGAGTCAGGAACACAGTTTAAGTGAAGAGAGGGAAGAGATGTTCATGTTGACAACATGGTGGACCACAAAGAGGAGTGACTTTGTTTATTAATGAGATGGAAAAAGGGGGAGGTGGTGGTCTGTACTTTGAGGACACAAACAGAAGACAAAGTACACGCTGGCAGTCTTGCCTTGTCCATGTTCACATCTGTTAGAGTTTTTGTGATGTGCATGGCCCAGGTAGTGGCACAAAAAGGGGGTATGCACTATATGTGGTGCACAGGGGCACTGCGCTAGAGGGGGCACCAAAGTGATGGGGAAGAAATTGTTTCAAATCTGTATTAACTGTAATGAACAGCAGTTTGTGCATGTGTAGTATTATCAAGAACAGGCACGTCAGTGACTGATAGGGCGCCCCTTCACTTCTTCTTCACCTCCTCTCTCTTCTCACCCCCCACCCCCATAGCACACGCTCCAGAGGGCGCCCCCTGGAGCGTGTGCTGGAGTGTTTTCATTTGAATCGTTTTGATTACAGAAAGCTAAAGATGGAGAGGCAAAAAAGAAAGCTATCAGGAGCCACTCAAATAACCACGGTGGATGGTTATTTGAGTGACTCAATGTCCAAGTTTTCACTGTTACTTAAGATGCACTTCTCTATGTTAAAGTCATGAGGCGGGAAAGAAGCTGACTGATGCATTCAGACTTTTATAAACCTCACCTATGACCCGACAGTTTTACAGAGGAGAGACATGCTTCATGTCAGCTCCTTCTGATGACTTTGGGTCATGTGACTGGACATTATTTGACTTTAACAGGTCAGTGAGCAAACAGTCACATCCTGATGATTAGCTCCAGTCATGAATCTTCTCCACTATACTGTCCCTCGCATTCTGGACCAACAAAAACATCTCCTTCTTCTTCTTCTCTTAAGCCATATCAAACAATCGGGGAGATTCTGCTCTAAATATAGCCTGATTTATTATTTTCCCAGGGTTCAGTAAGTTTTTATGAAGATGCAGCGTCCGTCTGCCTGGAGCCAATCAGCTGGGAGGATACAGCTGGGTGGTCCTCTGTCCCTCTGCGTCCTGGACAGACAGACAGACGGGGATCCTGACTTCCTGTGTCTGGATCTTCAAGACTGCCCGAGGGACTAGAGGGACCATCAATGGCACCAAAACCACAAACTGTGACATCAGACTTCCAGAACCCATAACCTCACGACTCATAAACCCCCAAAGCTCATGACCTCAAGGACCTCACTACCCATAACCCCCAAACCCCATGACCTCAAGGACCTCACTACCCATAACCCCCCGAACATAATCCCCATAACCTCTTATACCTCACAACCTCAATACTCATTCATCCTAATCCCCCACCACCTCTACCTAAATTTTGTATTACCCCTAACCCTACTTCCCATAAACCATTCACCTATCAATAAACATATCAATAAACTCAATCACCCAAACCCAATAACCCCATTAACCCCACTTCCTAATTCCTCCCAACCCCATTACCCATTGACCTCACAATCCATATTCTGAAACCCCATAACCCTTAACCTCACTACTCATAACCCTCAAACCTTATTACCCCTTCATATCACTACCCTTAGCCCCTCAACCCCAACAGCTGAGATGAACCCATCCTCTCTCCAAAACCTGAAAACTTGATTCCCATAACCTCCAACCTTGACCCCATCAACCTCTTTATCATAACCCCTGTCCTTGAAGGACTTTCCTGATGTTCCCCCTGCAGATCCTCAAAGATCATCAGAGATGGCTGTTGGCGTATCACAGAGGTAAGACCGTCCCTCAGTGGAGCAGGTCTGTAGAGGCCTGGTCTCAGTCCATGGTTGCCCCCCTGCTGTGTGTGTGTGTTGACAGATGGAGAAGGTTTGGGTTTAAAATATGGAATGACTGAATCTTCTCTGAAATGATGAGGGTGTTGTTAAAAACAGGTCTTACATCCAGACTGAGAGCAGCTGACCTTGTCTGTAAACAAGCCTAACCCTCTAATGAAGGTGTTGGAGAAGCTCTGTTTAATGTGACCACACACTCAGATGTTTAATCATCATTCAGAGGTTTAGGAGCTCATGCCTCAATTATTTCATAACACACAACACGGTGTTCCAATCCACAGAGAAGAGGCTCTGCTGGACCTTCATCATGATCACTCTCTACATGCGTGTCTTCAGACTTCTGGAGAGTTCAGCAGGAACCAGCCTCATCTTCACTCTACCTGTTACACAAGCAGATCCACTCTTGGTGGGCTGCATGGTGGAGCAGCGGTCCACTCTGTTGTCTCAAGGTAAAAAGGTCCTGGTTTGAGTACCTAGAGGTAATTGGGTCTCTCTCTGTGCATGTGTGGGTTTAGTTCATCCACCCATCCATCTGTGCGTCCATGTTCTCCCATGCCTGTGTGGACTCTCCTCAGGTGCTCCAGTTTCTTAACCTGACACGCCACGTGGACAGCTCAGTGCTAACCAGGATGTATCTCGCTGGTCCGGCTGGATAACGGCCCGTTGAAAGTGTTTGGGGAGGACAGAACCTTTAAAGAACATATCCTGCAGGCTGGGTTGGGAGGGTTACTTTAAAAATACATTCTGATTGAGTTACTAGTTACCTGTTAAAAATGTAATCAGTAACGTAATCCAAGTACCATAATATTAAAGTAATGTAACTTGATTACTTTCATTTACTTTTGGATTATTCCAATACCAAATATACTAATAAAGACAAAAGAAACCAAAAATAAATTAAAGGACTGACTTCTGTGTATTCTGTAAGACAACTGAACAAAGTAACCTTGGATAATAAATTGAGGAAACCAGGTTTAGGCAGAAGCTTACCTACAATGAAAGTGCTCAAATCTTGACCACAAAGTACAGTTTATTAAGCAAAAATAAAATTGCTTCTTATCTATGGTAGACACAATATGCTCTGTTTTGATACAGAAAATTACTTTTTTTTTCGATGTTCGTCTCAAGTGAAAATGAAAACACTGTTAACAACTCTTTTTCTGATTTCCTCTTTTGTGCTCAAATGAAAAATGGGAACAACAGATAACGAGAGTTTATCTGATCTTAGTGTTTCATCTGGCTAAAGATGTGACACGAACATGAACTTTACTCAGACGTCAAGAGAACGGTCGCTCTCTTGTTACTATGGAGGCAATGGACATTTATGTGATCTTCAGTGGCAGTGAGAGGATAACTCTAAGACCAGAGGACATGACCACGGATAAAATGTCATCTTCCAGGTATGTTCGTCGACTTTCCTCGTGAGCATGAAGCCATATTTTTACCTGAGTTGTTAGCTGAGAAGCAGCTAGTAAACGGTTGCTATGTGGGTTGCCAGGGACGCTTTGACATTATTTCTGCTGTGACCAGGGGCCTGTTGCACAAAACCAAGATAAGGGATTAAGCCGGGATATCTTGATTATCCTGGATCAACTAATCCATGATGTGGTTTCACAAAAGTGGGATAGGGGGATGTGGGATATGTTTTGACATATGTTACCATGGAGATTTATTCTGTGGAGCTAGCCTGCTCCAGACCAGGCTAAGTTCAGGATTTATTTAATCTCATCCCTTTTCTCAGTCAGCAGTCCCCACAAACTGAACCAATATTTATTCCACTGCCCACCACACATCGTTAACACATTCAACAAGACCCACCTTCATTATTTAAACATTAGTGATCATTTATTGCAATGATTTTAGATAAAATTATGATTTTATATGATTTTGCAATCATTAGATAAGAGTTATCCACAGAATATAAATAAAATGCACATCCCATATTAGTTAAAATAAAAGTCAGATAGTCAGATGGTGTTTCTTTATTGAATAAGGATAAATCAGAGCAGGTAAACCATCAGCTCCTTTAAAACTGAACAAGACAGAAAGCACAGAATCACAACATATTATAAAACACAAGAATAAATGCACATTCAAAGGTCTGTATATAATCCAGCCCACATGTCTGCACACTGAGATAACTGCAGGACAAATCCAAACACAACAGACGAACAGACAGATGAATGATGCAGCAGCCTCTCTGCAGGCCTGTATACAGCACACACATCATAACAAAATAATTTAAAATTAAACACATCTGTCTGACATTGCAGGTCATATTTAACTTACATTTACAGCATGCATAACTAAAACAATTTAAGACGTACTGGTCTCTGACCAGCCGGACACTGTCGTCATGTGTGAAGATGGCAGTCTTGTCCCAGTCTATGTGTGAGGACACTCTGGGGGTCTCTGCGTCCTCAAGCAGGACACATTGAGGAGGACAGCACAGGCCACAGGGATGTACATGCCCTGTCTGGACTGACCCTCAGGTGGTGGAGACAGTGAGAGCGTGCCTTTAGGAGGCCAAAGGTCATTTCTATTCTGATCCCTGTTCTGTCAGGGCATGGTTGTATGGCTGCTGTGCCCCCCCGAGGGTCCGTAAACGGTGTGAGGAGAAAAGGCTGGCAGGTATACGCTCTGTCCCCCAGCAACACACCTGAGAATTCACCTGTGAAAACAAAATATCATCATCATAACCTCAGAAACAGAGACAGTCTTCACACAGCCATGATGTTAAAGTGGTTATCAACAGAGGCTGTGGGGCTCACCTTGTGACAGGTGCTGGTAGACTGCAGAGGTCAGAGGTCAATTTGCCACAACATTGCTGATCAGACAGTCAGCACCTGAAACTGTAAGATGTGGACTATTAAACAAATCAATGTACATCACAAGCAGTGCACAGTGTTCATTAAATAATATTAAAAAGTCATGTTCACCTGAACATTAATGCTGTGAAAGGATTTCCTATTCACAAAATCACCCTCAATGGCACCTGCTGCATGTCAGCTTTGGCCCAGTCATGTTTAATCTACACACACACACACACACACACACAGCTTTCAGTGGTTATTTTATGACCTACCCACGTACACATGCATACAGAGCCGTCTTGGCTATTAGGCAATATAAGCAAAAGGCACTATGGCCTCCAGGGGGCACCACAAAATCTGTGAAAAAAATTCACCTTCAATATAATTATATTAAAACTAGTTATTACTATTAACTCTTAAAATAGAAAAACTCACAAGGATTCAAATGTAAATGTAGCTTATGTATAGAGTTATTGTGTGTTAACTGTGTGGTTATTTATGTTTGATGTTGATTTTTGTACTTATGATTCATTACTATTATTGTTATTTGTTCACCTATTCAAAGAGCTTTTATTTTGTGGTAAGGGTATTAATATTGTATTTCAGAATTTCTTTGTATGTATTTGTAATTTGTTAAGTACAGCAATTTCGTGACACGTTTTCTTATAAATTAAAGACAATGGTAAAAACAATGCTGTTTGATTTCTTATGTAAGCATATGTAAATCACTGATGGAGGAGGGCATCACATAAAATCTCGCCTAGGTTCCCACATTGGGTAGAGACGGCTCTGCATGCACGCACATCTCGTGCACACTTGCATACATATAATCCAACAGTATGGGGCATGGAGCATGAGGAGCAGACATGGATGTTTTAATTTCAGTTTCACGTGCAATTCAACAAATTCATAACCAGGGCACAACTATGATTTTGGAGACATTAATGAACTATTTGGACTGATACTGTGATGTTTCAGCGGAGTATGGAGTGTGTGTCAGTGCACTACTTACACATTCAGGCGGTCTGCGGTGCTTCCTGTCACTGTTGTATCACCATGGCGGTGTTTCCTCTTTTTTATTAAAGTCTTTAACCTCCTCATACGCGTCCATGAAGACTTCCTGCTCCAATGGAGAGAAGCACGTCGCTCTTGTTGTCATGGTGAATCCGTGATTCTGTGATCGATCGTGGGGTCTGTTTAAGGAATCACGTGCGCGCACTGATCCAGGATTGGTTACACCTGGCTTGATGAATCCATGTGCTCTCATCCTCGCTTGGTCTTTTGTGCAAACAACTAAGCCTGAACGCTCTTGTTTTGGATTCGATGAGCCAGGCTTAGTCATTTATCCTGGATGTCTGAATCCTACTTTCATGCAACAGGCCCCAGGATGCCACTGTGACTGTACTCAAAACAGGTCAACTTGTCCACAATGTAAATAATCTAGAGCGTCCGCCTGTGTGTTCTTTTGTTTAAATGGAAACACATGAAGTTTCCTTCTCTATTAAAGACACGATTGCTGCCCCAGCTGTGCATCTGATACGTGCCCTTTTCTCCTGAACTTGTTTTGGACACAGAACCTTCTTACCAACATTTGGGAGCACCTTGTGCTCCCACCTCCTGCAGCGTGGTGGAAATCTCTGCAAGGGTTTTGCCATCCTGTAAAAAGTGCTGTACGAGCTCAAAGTAATTCTCCAGTCCAGCCATGACGCGTAAGCCCCTTTCTTGCTGTTATGCCCCATTTAGGGGTGTCCAGAACACAACATGATAACCCATTTCCCCCAAATCCCAAGCAGCCACGGGAACACGAGAGGTTGAAGAAAAACAAATATAATGATTTATTTACACAAAAAGCGACAAAAATTTCCAAATAACGAAATTACCTCGGGGTGGCAACGAACTTAACCCAGAAACAACTCTGAAAATAAAATTAGATAATCAGAGGAACTAAGGAAAGTAAGTTTCAAATTATCTTATTAAGGGTTACTAGAAAATTAGATTAATCAAACTAAGAAGTCACCCCTACGTCATACCAACAGAATAATCTAAATGAATGAGAGATCAACCAATCCCTGTTAAAGGGAAAGGTTCCTGTAGGCACTCATACCTGACAATAAACCCCAGGCACACTTAGACACACACACCCACACTACAGCCACGCTAAAAGACAACAACAATATACAAACAAACTTATATATATTGAGCCTACATATATATGTATATATATATATATATATATATATATATATATATATATATATATATATATAAAACAAACTAAACATCTTACGACCTCGGTTGTAACATTGCTCTCTTGACGTCTCAGTAAAGTTCACTTTTTGGGTCTTGCAAATTTGAGCACAAATGCCGTGAGCACAAAATCAGAACAAGACTTATCAGTGTTTTCATTTTTGTTTCTCGAGACAAATAAACAAGTTGTTTTCTTATTTTATCATTTTTTGTTTTATTATGAAAATCAAGTGAATGAGTGAATGGGTTCTCCTCTAGTGTTGTAGTGGCGTGTGCGCAAAGGGTGTGGGAGACATGCGCGCCATCTCTCGCCATCTCTACTTTTTTAAATGAGGAAAAAACAAAAAAATGTATATATATATATATATATATATATATATATATATATATATATATATATATATATATATAAAAAAATGTATTAAAAATGCTGGGAAATAATCCCAATTTTTAAGAAATGTACGTGTAATCTGATTTTTTTTTTCTGTAACTGTAACAGAACACAGTTACTTTTTTTTGTATCCTGATTAAATAACACCGTTACATGTATTCAGTTACTCCCCAAGCCTGCCTAAAGGTTATTAGACCATCATTCTGTCAATCACATTCATAAAGGAACAATCAGGCGGGTGCTACTGCCGCAGTGTAAAGTACAAAACGCTAGCATATCTGCAGTGGAGCAGACGTACATATCTTCTCTGTGGACAAATGTTCTCTGTGTTGATGTTTGTTTTTTATGTGATATAGAAATGTGGTCTAGATCTGATCTCACTGCTACTGAAGCTGTTAGCATCAATGCTAACATTTACCTCTAACTGTCGTCCCACATCGCCTCTTACTGCTTAAAAGGATGCTGATGGTCAGGGCCTGTTTGGTTTAAGGCTTTGACAGATGGATCTACCTGACTATGTACAATGATACAACAACAACAATAATAATAATAATAATAATAACAATCTGTCCACATCTGTGAGTGAGGATGAGTGTCTGTCTCTCTGTGTCAGTCCTGGGATTGGCTGGAGGCTGGTTCAACCTCTCCTGTCCGTCAGTGTGAGCAGGTGAAGGGGGCAGGCAGACAGACTTGGGCCCCTCTGTCCTGTGGAAGTTTTATTCCTGCTGGTTTTGTCAGAAGCAGGTTAATATGGGAGTATTTGGGGACTCGGAGCAGCAGCCATGATGTTTCTCCAGCAGAGAGAACAGAATCCGTGAGTCCGACCCTCCCTGCTGTAGGTGGAGCTGGCACATGTTAAAGAGGTTCAGATCTGCTGAGTCATGCTCTGGGGCGTTCACTGAGTGTTGATGGTTTGGGGAAAGCGCTCAGACTAAAGCTGCTGATGGTGGAGGAGGGTTCTTCTCTGCAGAGCTGTTACTGACCCAGAACGCCTTCGACATGAAAGAGAGGTTAAGGTCTGCACGTCACACAGAGGGAGAGCGCCGGCACCAGAGCTGTGAAATAACACAGATGGAGACAACACAGATGGAGACAGCATGTTGGACTCATGGAGGCTGACGGGAAACATGTCTGACCTGACACGCTCGTATTACCACAGTCTGAACCAACCAGAGATCTCAGACCAGCCTGAACACTGACATTAACTCTTCAGCTTACAGAGTTTAAAACAATCATGATGAAGAAGATCGATTGTAATGTTAGAGCTTCACACCCTGTGCAGACATCATCTCCTGAGTCTTTGGACCTTCAGTGTTGCTCCTGATCTGGACTGCAGGTAAACCCTGGACACAGTCAGGGGTGTTTGGTTACTGCAGGACCTCTGAGTCCACTCTGTGGTGGTCTCCAAGATGAAGACACTGTCTCAGGACCTGTCCACGTGTTGGTGGGCATTTTTAAAACAGGTCTTTTCTCCTTTCTGTTTAAAAAGTAAAATCATCCACAAACATGATGTTTTAAAAAACATCTTCATCATGGAAACACACAAAAGCACAAATGAAACAGAGTGCTGTCCTCATGCAGTGATGTCAGCGACATGCAGGAGACGTCCTGTGCTGTCCATGCAAAGACATTTCATTTATCATCTATCCCAGCTGAAGTCTCACTGCTGTTGTGGCTTAACTTGTAACCATGTTAACTGGTCTTTTATTGAATGTTTCTTCATTTAGATTTTAATTAAAAAAAAAACAGTTTCCTTTGGTTTTTTACTGTTCTCCTACTTTATTATTTCACTTCTTCTTATTATTATTCTTCCGTCAGATTTTGACACCTTTCACAGCCTACAAATTTGCACAGATTTGCACAGAAAAAAATTGAGCAATGCAGCATGTTCAGGAGAGGTATGCTTGTATTTTTTCACATGTTTAACTGTTATAGTTTTTACAGTAAAAATCATTTTCTGCAGATTTTTTTCCATTGACATGAATGGAAGATGTCTGCAGTTCTGCTGAAACTGCTTCAACTTTCATACTTTACAGATCCAGCATGCTTCCACCTACAGAAATCATTCTTACTTTAACGGATTCACTGATCTCTCAACAATTTTTGCATGTGTTCAGCTTTTTGCTGTCTTCTACAGTTTTTGAGACATCACTGTTTAAGCAACACCAAGTTTTGAGGACGTCTCTGTTCTCAGAGCGTGTCATGTGACTACACAGAGCGGAGCTGCCGCTGCTGACAGACAAGAAATCGTCCGAATCATTCTGCTGTAACATTCTCAAACTTTACTCCACAGACATGATTTATACATCACAATAAAGGTACACTTTTCCTCTTTCACCTGAAACTCGTTTCAACCTTGACATTGACATCATTTTGTCTCAGTAAGCTTAAGAGCCAAGGGTATCCCGCAAACTCTTCCAACTGCTGCCATTATAACACTCCTCTCCAGAGAGCTGATCGCTTCACTTTGAATGCCGTTTTTAAACTGCTCTCATGTCAACATTTTCTACAGTACAGAAATGAAACTTACATCTATCCTTTTGGCTGGTTCTTGGGATGCTCACGGTGCAACCCTCTTTTTGATAGCTATCACGGTTTTGGCACAGTGACAGCTCGATTACCCGAAAGTACCCAGCTTAACTTCCCCGCTCTGTGATATTAAATATTCTGCTCCTGCTAAGTCAGAGTGTGTGTGTCTTGTGGCCTAATGGCTCAAATACTGCTTTTTTTGTCCCAGGGATACTCAGTTCGATACTCAGTGAAGAAAATCACACTTTTGCCTCTGCGCCTTCAATGAAGGCGTTTGACTACCACAGCTGCCTGCTGCTGAGCATTAGTCTGTATTTCAACAACGGTGCAGTCCTTTTTTTCAAAGCTATCACGGTTTTGGCACAGAGACAGCTTTTTTAACCTAAACACCCAGCTCCACGTCTGTGCTCTCTAAACGCATGTGAGTAAAATAAGTGTCCTGGTCCCGATATGTGGGCACGTCACCACCTTTTTAGCTGTCCCTCCAGCGGTCCAGGTTCAAATCCCAGAGAAGGTGTTTGGACATTTCAGCTGCGTGTTCAATACAGACAGCATATGGCTGTTTTCCTCATGTCTGGACATTGCAGGTTTTCACTCATTCAACCTTTCACTTCCATACAACTTTAATTTTTCCTTTCTTTGCATTTCACATTTAATAGCAGATTTCACACTTATGCTACTGATTACAACCTTTGGCATTATAGGCCATAAATATAAGACAAATTTTACTCTTTTAATCATAGTTTACAACTTCTTCAGGGTGGACAAAAATTTATTCAGCTCTCTGCAATGGTATTTCACATGTATTCATTTTCTTTCACAACTGTAAACAGTTTTTATGACACATTTCACACATTTTCAGCTTTGCTTTACTGCTTCTAAGTAGTTTTATGTCAGATTTTCACATTTTTAGCTTTATTCGCACTGCTTTTTGCTAATGCAATTTTTCCGGTTAACAATTGCAAAAAAATTGGCGTCCTTGTGCACTCTTGGTTTCCCGTCTTCCTGACTTCCTGGTAAAAAAGAAAACATTCACCTTCTCTGGTGACCGTCGATCCTGTCTTACCTGCCCCACAATATCCATATCACCTGGTGCCAAGCAACTAAACCCATCAAAAATAAAAGCCTAAGTATGTGCCCAAATATTCTTATTAATAAAACTGGCTTAAATAAACAGAATTCTGTTGTGGGACTTGTAGTTCTGTTTTATTTTGGATTATGCTCCTTGTTTAGACCTCATGTGTTTCCTTTTTTTCTCTCATGATCCTGTTTTGTGGCCTTAGTTAAGTTACCCGTTTTGTGTCTTGTTTCTCTTGTCCGTAGTGTTTCCGGTTATATTTTGAAATCCCTGTGTTCCTTGTGGTGTTTTCCTGCCCTCACTTCTGTGTGTCTCCCTGGTGATGATTCTCTCCACCTGTGTGATTGTCTCACCTGTGCTTGATGTTTCCCCAGTGTATTTAGTCTCTGTGTTCCCTTTTCTCAGTGTTGGATCATTCGTCTTCCCAGTCTCAGACTCGTGCGTCAGTCTCTTGTGCTTCTAATGTTCTCCACTGAGTTTTTAGTTTTGTTAACCCTTTAAGTGACTTTGATTTGCACTTTTTAGAGATTTAGTTTGGTACTTTGACTATTTTGATTTGTTACTTTGTAAAGGATTGTTTTTATGTTTGGACTTTTTGTTAAGAAGTTGTTTTTGGACTTTGGATCCCCTTTTTGAGGATTATTATTGTTTTAAATAAAGCCTTTTTGTGTTCATCTGCATTTGGGTCCGTCACCTTGTTTTTTTGTTAGTTTTCTTTGGGTTCAAACCCGTGATAAATTCTCTAATCATATTTAAACATACAGCATACTAAATAAATAACTACATTTAAATGATGCAATATCCTGTGAATAGCTCCAACAATGATCACTTCTTTAACTGTTACTCTGGGCCTTGTCCAAAGGTAGGTGGGGTTAGTATTGCATGTTAATTAAGGATGTGGCCATAACTACCAGAGAGCACCAAGGTCTGGACCTGAGTGATATCTGAAACAAACAAAATAAAAATCATTAAAAGTGTCTGACACCCTTAAATCAACTCATAAGATGTCCAGATATTGCTTCTCTGCTGATGAGATTGGGACTAGACAACATAAACAAACGTACAGTACGTTTCATAGACATCAGTAATTATAAGCAGTGTTGGCTGGTTCTGCAGTTTCATGTACAGATTGACCTAACAATGCCAATGCTGTGCTGACCATCAGTGCTCCTGATTCATATCCAGGTCTACAGAGCACATTGTGAGGACCATCTCACATCATCTTTGAGCACCAACACTCTCATGAGAGGAGCCATCAGCTTAACCACAGGTGGATCCAGGTGTGGCCACAGGAGACTTGGACCCCCTGATGTCTGACTAACTACACGATCCAGTCATCTCTGTGTTTTTTCTGTATGTGGCCACCATGAAAAAGTTCAGAGCATTTCAGACAGAGGGCTCTAATTTCCTGGTGCAACTCAGGGTGGCGCAGCCTGGCGCACCCCGCGCACCGCCGTGCGCAGCCAATTTGGCAATGTGGTAGACCGGCTGCACCACGATGGGTGTGACGGCGCACCAGGGGAAGGTGTCGACAGATTCAGCTTGGCGCAGTGATAATTTCGTGCCCAAAAAATGTGCGGAAGGTGCGCTGAAAGCTCGCCAGCTCCAACCTGGTCTATTCTCGGCGCAGGTGAGGCACACCTGGGGCAGTGGTAATTTGGTAATTTGGATGACAGGCACACAGTGCACACACGTCACCAAAACCTCACAGGCAGGTATCCAGAGTGTCAGGCACATTTCAATACAATAAACAATCACAACAACCACTATTTAATGTAACCGTCTGAACCAGCACATACATTTGTATCTATATTAATTGTCCCGTCACATCTGATGTCAGATCAGAGACGTTTGTCATAACTAACGAGTTCACATCTCTCAGCCAACCACAAACAGCCACATCATCTGATACGGAGTATCCGGCTTCTCTCATCTCATGAAATTCAAAAGAAAAGAAAAAAGAGAGAGACGCTCGCTGAATAAAAGTAAGTCACTCGGTGTCTTAAGGATTTACCTGTGATTGCCCATATTTCTCTGTTTTAATCTTTATTCTTAACGTGATCTAAAAAGATGGAGTACATTAATGCAAGGAGGATGAGGAGGAGATATATTTTCACCAAAGGTTCTGCTATTTGGTGATGACAGACCAGGAATGCAGGTGGATCACAAGCATGATGAATGGATTAACCTGCTGCTGTGTTTAAATTTAATTATCACTTAATTTTGTACTCCTATTATGACACAGGAACAGATTACATCTGTTTCGCGAGGTGGTCCACACGGTGGCCTCCGATGAGTGGCCCGGTGGCCCCTGCGCTCTCCCAGTTGCTGCAAAAGTGACAGAGGCTCTGACCTTCTTCGCCACCGAGGTGAAATTGTCTATGCACCTCGCCCGCGGCGCATTTAAAGGCGAGGAGAGGCGTTCATTTGATTGTTGAAGATTACACTTGGCTGTGTTAAAGCCACTCACACCTCCTCTCCTCCCTCTCTGCTACTTGCGACCGTAGGAGGGACGGAGGCGTGGGTGCGCCTCTCTGCGCCAGACTGCGTCGTGCACGAAACTTGCAAAATGCCCCGGACACACCCCATTGGCGTGGCGCAGGCAGCGCAGGGCCGGTGCGCCCCGCCTGCGCCTGGTCTATGAAATTAGAGCCCAGAGAGACAATAGAGGAGGATCAGGGGTATTCAGTATGTTAAACTAGAGGGTTTTTGAACATCAGTAATGGTGAACACACTCTAGCAGACATCAAAAATGAACATATGAACATGTTAATATGAGCATGTAACAGCCAGAATACCAGTAGTACCCAGCTGCAACACTAGGTGACTCCCTGTCTATATCTAAGGTGCATGTGATCTAAAGAGTTATTGTCTCTATAGCAGCCATCAGTTATGCATGTTTGCTTGACGTGAAAAGGTTTCTCAAACTAAGCAACAAGTAGGGGTGTCTTTATTTTACTGATTTTGCATGAACAGTGAATGTGGCGCTGTAGAGACCTGGCCCTATCAATCAATCAATCAATCAATCAATCTTTTTTTGTATAGCACCAATTCATAACAAGTGTTATCTTAAGACACTTTACAACAGAGCAGGCTGAAGACAAACTCTTTATATTATGGATACACATATATGCATAGATACATCTATACATATATAAAATACTCATATACATATATATACAAATATATACATCCAACACCCAACATGAATCCATATAGTCAATCATGAATCCCTCCATCATGGCGGCAAGAAAAAACCTTCTGTTAAGCAGCAGGAAATCTTGAATGTGGACCCCAGTCTCATGATGAACAGCAAATCCACACGATGCTGTGTTGGTGTGTGGGCGAAGGGAGGGAGGTAAGTGGAGACAAGTGGACTAAAGTAAGAACTAAAGTTAGTGACAGATCAATGGACCAATCATAGACCTGTCGTCGTCAAATTTGTTTCTGCTGCAAACAAATTTATTAGATGCTACATCTTGTTTTCAGGAGGGTCCTCGTGTCTGTATGGTTGTGGTGATAATTTTATAGAAGTATAATCAATAAAAGTCTTACTGAAAATAAGAATTTATGGTAGTGACGAACTCATGGGTGCCCAGACCACAAGTGCATCCCGACCATATTTGTCTCTGTTAAGTATAAATGTATTAATGGTAGACCTCTTGAGATGTGACACCTCATTTTCAAGAGGGACCTCATGTCCATGTGGAGCTAGAGATAGTTACTATAGATGTATCAACCATGGATAGAGAGATCATGCTAATATCTACATTAACAGCTATAATGATTATGAACTGGAATGAGATGGCCAAATATGTGTTATGTCTGTAATTGTAGTTATTGAGGCTTCGTGACCCCACAGTCATGATCTGATGTTTTGGAGCTTCTACATTTGAGGTTTTGATTTTAATCAGATTTCTATGGTTGACACCTCTTTTATTTGTTTTTGTGTTAACATCTGTGTGAGGTTTGGGTCGGGGGACAGACACAGTCTCTATGGAATAATATTCATCCCCTATCACAACTGTCATAGCAGTTGTCATAGTGATGAACACAACTGTCATAACAGTAATGGGTGGAAAACTGTCCTAAAGTAAGCGCAGAGGAGCGTGGAGGACTGCAGCTCTGCAACATGGTCTCATCTCTGAGAGGTCATAGGTCAGACTCTGCCATGTTTTTAGATAGGAGAGATGCACCAGCCAAAGTAGGATGGATGCCATCTCTTCCTATCAGACCAGGTTTTCCCCAGAAAAATGAATTATCAATGAAGCCCACATTGTTTGCTGGACACCACCTCTATGGTCTTTTATTTAATACTTCAAAACAAAAAGCTTTTTTTTTAAAACCCCAGTGCTGTCCCCTTAAGTGTCTGAGCTAATCTGCTGTCCTAGGACTTATGCTAAACATTGCTAATGCTGCTAGCTTTGCCACTTTACCAGCCCATCCATTAGAAGCTCTTTAAGTCTTTAGTCCAAACGCCTTCAGCCTGAGGTCTGGACCATCACAGTGGGACATCTGGATCTACTCCTCAAAGCTGGTGTTAAACTGGTTCCTGTAGACTCAAACCACCCCGTCTCTGCAGCACTCAGCCTCCCTCTGGAACATCCTGCTCTTCATTTGTTCAGCTGCAGCTCGGCTGCAGTAATTGACCCTAATTGCCTGGTCTTAATGGAGCAAACAGGAGGCTGAGGGTGTGTGTGAGGCCCTCTGATCATCATCTTCACGTCTCTACTCAGAAAAACAACCGTTAAACACGAGCCGCTCGCTCTGACGGCGGGCTGCCCACCAAAGTGGAAACAGGTCTGATGTACTAGGGATCAGGTAACAGAGGCAGGAGCTGCTAATGAGCTGTTGGTTCCTCCATCCCACACATCCAGAGGAACACCAGACCCTCAGGCCAAGCCCCTTACATCACCACCAGCTGTCCAACCATCATTCAGGGGGGCCTCAGTACCTGGGGCCTCCAGCTTCAAGGGGCCTCAAGACCGGGACCCTTATAAGAGGAAAAACAAAAACAATGCAGAGTCAGGCTGACACCATCCATCCATCATCCATCCAGAGCCAATTCTACCCAGTGTGGCGCCCTAGTTGAGATTTTATATGACGCCCCGTGCCAACCACTGTCTTTTATTTATAAGATAACATGTCACACAATTTACATGCTTAACAAATTATATACAAAAAATCTGAAATGCAATATACATTTCCTTACCACAAAATAAAAATCCTGTAAAAAAGTGAATAATTATAATAATAGAATATATTACATTAATTATAATATATAATAATAGAAATAAATTATAAATACAACAATCAACATCAAACTATTTAGATAACCACACAGTTTGCAAACAACTCCATACATTAGCTACATTTACTCTATGCAAAAACTCTAAGCAAAAATGTAATAAAACTACTATAAAGAAGGCTAAAAAAAAAAACTATAGTGGGGGGGGGGGGGTTATCTGGTATCATCATTCGTAGTAATATTAAATGGGCATTGCCTTACATTTAAATCAATGCACGCTCTTTCATTTTAAAGGGATAGTTCAGTATTTTTGAAGTGGGGTTGTATGAGCTCCATATGGCCACTAAGTACCTTAGATGCAGTAGAGCGTTCTCTCCTCTCCCTCAGTAAGCCACAGTCTGTAGGAGTCTGTTACGCAGATATAGCTGCAAACAGGGAAGTAACATACCAAGAACAGAGGGTATTTTCTCTGCCTACAAGAACTCCCATCAAAAATAATACCACAGTTTAGGAGTACGCTATCTATGCGTGTTTTTATGTGCATTAACTTTTCAGAAATATAAAGTTTATCTGGAACTAACCGACTCACGTCACGTATTCCTCCACACAGCACTGCCGTGAGATGCTGAATCACTCCGCTACCCTCTCAGCTGTTGTAAACATAACAAGCTGGCGACTTCAGGCGCCGGTTGTAGCCTCATGTAACTCTTATCAGGCATTGTAATTCTTTTGTTCTGACTCTTAGCGGTGCAAGGAAGAAACAACATAGGAAATTAAAAATAAGTGATTATGACAGCGACGATGAAGTTCCATTCACTTTGTAGCCAAGAGGATACCTGTGTGAACCGGAGTTCACAGAAGAAGAGCTGCTGCAGATGGAGACTGAACAGGCCGAAAGAAACAGAGAGGACACATCGGTGGAAACTGGAGGTCAAGAAAGCGTCAGAAATACACAGTGGTGCGAGTGTAAGAACTGCGACTCAATTCCCACAGACCAGGAGTGCTGCTGCTGCCATGAGAGGATCTTGGTTACAGACCGACTTCAGGGTCTGTCTGAGTCAGAGGATACTGGAGACTCTCACGCCGTCTGCATCACTCATCATACAGATTTTCCTGCTCCTCTGAATCCCGGAGTATTGTGGACATTCTTCAATTTCCTGAAGATAAACTGGAAAAAACGTCCCAAACCTGAAGGACCTAATGACAGTTTATCCTCAAAGTAAGTAACAATGATCTGTCAGAGACAAACAAGCAGAGTAGAGGAGGCTGTTCACCGTAACACTGCAGACTACTTCTCTCTCTCTCTCTCTCTCTCTCTCTCTCTCTCTCTCTCTCTCACACACATGCACACACACACACACACAAGCATTACTGTGTATTAGCCTCTAACTTCTGCTACAACACAATCTTAGCTGTTTCTGATGGAATAATATAAATATACAATCTCCTAAATGCAAGAATATATTTAGATTTTGCCATGACTTTATATAAATTGTATATAGATATATAGACATGCACACACAGTCTGTCAGGTAACAAGAGATGTAGGCTTTTGCTGTATATGATGTTGCCGCATGCCCTTGTTACTCAGAGAAATACGGTGAAGCTATGAGTTCTCCATGATACACATCTGTTTCTGCATCCAGGGAAGCAACACAAAAACCCCGTCTCCGAAATATGTGTCAAATAATCTACTATCAATGAGGCTACAACCGGCCCCTGAAGCCTCTAGCTTGTTATGTTTACAACAGCTGAGAGGGAGGCGGAGTGATTCAGAGGCTCGCGGAAGTGCTGTGCGGAGGAATATGTGATGTGAGTCGGTTAATTCCAGTTAAACTTTATATTTCTGAAAAGTTAATGCACTTAAAAAGATGCATAGGTAGCGTACTCCTAAACTGTGGTATTATTTTTTGATAGGAGTTCTTGTAGGCGACAACAATACCCTCTGTTCTTGTTACTTCTCTGTTTGCGGCTATATCTGCGTAATAGACTCTAACAGACTGTGGCTTACTGAGGGAGAGGAGAGAACGCTCTACTGCATCAAAGTGGACATATGGAGCTCATACAACCCCACTTCAAAAATACAGAACTATCCCTTTAAGAGTTATTAGTACTCAACCCTTTCAATTCTATAACAGGGTTTTTTTTGCCTTACTTTTTTCAATAACTGTGCTCTTTCAGTAAACTTTTTTCACCTTATTTTCACGAGTAATAAAAGTAAATTATTCTGGAAAGTATTTGTCATTACTATGTTATAAATGCTTAAAACGGTGTGTAACTACCAGTAAAGAATAAAAATTTATTTGAATTTTTAACAGGATTCTCTTTATAAACAATTGTAAATCAGCATGTACAAATTGTTTTGAGATGACCAAAAATAAACTTAACCCATTAAAATACAGTCAAACATTTTTGTTTGCCTACAGCATTAAGTTTCCATGTTACAGCTTGTTATATTAGACCATGTCCAGGTTTTTATTTAACTGATGATAGTCCTTGAAGCAGTTCCTGTCCAGATGAAGACGGTAAAAAGAACCGCCAGAAAACACTCCAGAATGATACTAATGCTCTTATTTTCAATAGTTTTACATTATTTACACAGAACTCTTGATAAAGCACCAATAAATAACTCACAAGTTTGGCACTGGATCCTCTCACTCTGCTCTCAGACTTCCAGCTTCCACCCCTCCCCCTCAGGCAACCCAGCCTTTACCGTAATGGACTGTATATATCATCCGTTGGAATTATTTGGATAGCGTGGATACTCGAGGAGTTACGGTATTTTTCATCGTTCAGGTCTTTTTCTGTCACCGGTGACAGCTCTGTGATATATAATTGATTTTTTTTCCTAAATTTGTGGCGCCCCCTGGAGGCCACGGTGCCCTTAACATTTGCCTAAACTGCCTAATGGGCCAGCTGGCCCTGCATCCATCCACACATCAATACATTCACCAATCCATCAATTATCCATCCATACATCCATCATCCATCCATCCCACCACATATCCATCTAAACAAGCTCCTCCTTACCAGTCTCGTCCTCTTGTTTCAAACATTATCGGCATATCTGTGTGAATGTAGGGAATCTAAATATGACTGAAAGTCAGAGTTTCTTCTTTTCAAGAGCCTGGAGGTGTTTTCTTGATGTGCTTTGAGTTTTTAGCTCAATGAAGAAGGGCCTCATGTTGGTCTTTGACAGGGGCGCTCCAAAGTATTTAAACCAGCCGTGTCTACAAAGAGCACCAATTCATCACTGCTTATCAAACAGCTTTAACTTATCAAGCAGCTGAACTTCACCTCACCACCTCGTGAACGCATGGTCTCCTGAAGCAGCCAATCAGCACTCAGCTCCGCCCCCATCCTCAATCTGACTCTACCACACAAACACGCTCTGAGAATAAGCTCTGGTTTATTTTCCTACTGCCGTGGTCATGATCATATTTCTCAGGAGAAACTTCATGAATGGAAATAAGGATGTTTATAAACACTCAGAGGAAACAACAGCATACCCAGCATGCCTCAGGCTCTCTCCCAGAGACGCACCCTCTCCTCGGTATGACCCAGCTCTGTGTTTACATCCTGCAGGACCAGGCTGGGGGATCGAACACAGAGATTTGGATGACCTGCTCAAGGTCAAACTGAGCATCAGGGTGGAGCAGAAAGAGGATTTAAGAGACTTTGACATAGTTGTTTGTTCCAGATGAGCTGGTCTATGAGAAACTAACCATCTCTAGAGTTTACAGAGAATGGTCTGAAGAACAGAAAATATCCAGTGAGCAGTAGTTCTCTGGGCCTTGTTGATGTCAGAGGTCAGAGTGGTTGCTGATGATGACAACAGGAAGTCAAACCCCACAGCCTACCCGAGTGCTGCTGCTGACCATGGCCATCCCTCTATGACCACAGTGGACCATCTTCTGATGGAGACATCCAGCAGCTCCATGTCTCAGAGCTCAGATCATGTCACACTGGTTTCCCTACTGTACACCAGCGGCCTCCACAGTCACCAGATCTCAATCCAACAGAACACCTTTGGGATGTGGTGGAGCAGGGGATTCTCATCATGGATGTGTGATGCTGTCATGAAGATATGGACCAACATCTCTGAGGGATGTTTC
>JBAMNC010001832.1:50000-74675 GCA_037902135.1 Cetoscarus ocellatus
GTTGTTGCTTTTGCTGCTGTTGTTGCTGCTGTTGTTGTTGTTTTTGTTGTTGTTACTGTTGCTGTTGTTGTTGTTGTTGCTGTTACTGTTGTTGTTGTTGTTGCTGTTACTGTTGTTGTTGTTGTTGCTGTTTTTGTTGTTGTTACTGTTGCTGTTGTTGTTGTTGTTGCTGTTACTGTTTTTGTTGTTGTTGCTGTTACTGTTGTTGTTGTTGTTGTTGCTGTTTTTGTTGTTGTTGCTTTTGCTGTTCAAACAGGGCCTCTGCATCAGATCAGACATCATGAACAGTCACACCTCCTGATGGGCCTCTTTATTAGAAACACCTGCTCTAACTGTCGACACCTTTGTTGTGTTTGTGAGGATGTTAGGATGAGTCTCCTCTAATAAACACACATGTCCAACAGAGCAGAGCATTCCCTCTGTTTACTTCATCACTGTGAGGAGCAGGTCTGAGCCAGCCAGCAGTGATTCATCTGAATTAATGAGCAGGACCACACGAATATGCTGTTTCCTCTAAAGCATCAGCGTGTTCCTCTAACAGGGAGGAGAAGACGGAAAAGAGACCAACCTCCCTGAGTCATCAGATAATTACAGCTCACACACCTCCTCCTTTTAAGATGTTTGTTTACAGGTTTATTTTTACCTGGGGCCAGGTGAGCGAGAGGCGACTCTCCCTTTTAGGGGCGGAGCTACATCTGTCTTACAACTCAACGCACAGCGATCACAGAAGAAGCAGGAGGTTCATGTCTAAAAGGTTTTGAACAGGTGGGTCAGAACCATGAAGGATCCCCAGAGAAGAAGTGCCATACTTGCAGCTGCTCTGGACTCTGCCCTGTGCTTGGCTAGCAATCAGTCAGGGTGTTGTCTGACCCTGGCCCAAAGTCAGTCAGTGGATGGATGGATGGATGGATGGATGGATGGATGGATGGATGGATGCTCCAGTGTCCATTGGGGCCGTCAGCAGAAGCTTCAGATAAACTGTTCCCAT
The DNA here is from genome assembly GCA_037902135.1 of Cetoscarus ocellatus. Taxonomy (NCBI): domain Eukaryota; kingdom Metazoa; phylum Chordata; class Actinopteri; order Labriformes; family Labridae; genus Cetoscarus; species Cetoscarus ocellatus. The sequence continues at coordinate 50,989 of JBAMNC010001832.1, forward strand.
GGTCCTGACTGGAGCTCTCACCTCTAAATGCTTCACATGAGTTCGTCTGCCTGAGGTTTGTTGAAGACGTTTGTGTGGGAGAACACTTTCAAACATGTGGTCTCACTAAAGAGGTCCTAGTCATGAACCAGTCTGGGGATCATTGACCTACAGGATTCATGAATGAAATCCTCAAAGCTGGATCCAAACTGAGCACAAATGGACCTGTTCAGACCCTTGAAGACCTCATTCTCCTACACAACCAAGTCCAGCTCCCGTTTTGGATGGAGCTTCAGACCACCATGACGGGGCTGAGTGGGAGTCTCCTCAGTCAGAATGAGTGAGTGATTGTAGAGTAAGCTCTGCTCTGGTTCCTCCATGGAGTCAGCTGTTTGAGCGTCTGCAGGGTTGGTCCTGATCACCCAGAGAGGAGCACAGAGAGGTCTTTGTTCAGCAGATCACTCCACACCATGTGACTTCATTCAGGCCTCTCGTAAAGTCATTTGCATGTTATGATCCAGAGAGTGTAAAAATCTGAGATGATAACCTGTTTGACATCCCACAGGCACATACCGAACATTTTTACAGCGATGGGAGGGGGAAGATGTCTGACTGCACACGTAATACAGGAGGATGGAGACTGATCCTCCACAAGGTCATAGGGTCAAACCAGGAGGCTGAAGACGAGGTCAGGTCTTTGTTATGTCGCCACTCCAACCAGAGCAGAGGCTCTGTTTCAGGCCGACAGTCCATCTGTCTGTGCCTTCCTGTGAACGCAACACCTCAACAACACTCTGAGGGACCTTCCTCACACTAAAGCAGTCAAAGGTCAAGGTCATTGGGCTTTATAACTCCCTTTCTTTGGAGCCTGATAACACCTGATAAGAACAGTTTAAGGGACCTTTAGGAGGTCAAAGGTCAAGTTCATTCAACCCTAATGACTTTTCTTCCTTTTTGAACATGATTTTATCAATAACTTGAGAAATTTTTCCTCAGGTTTAGGAGGTCAAAGGTCAAGGTCATTAGGCTTTATGCCTGTCTTGCTTGTTCATGTTATATCTCAAGAAGACAGTAATTTTCTTCAGATTTATGAGGTCAGAGGTCATGGTCAATGGGCCTCATGTCCTCCTTGCTTTTGAACAAGATATTTCAAACCTTGTTTTGTGTAGATTCAGAAGGTCAAAGGTGAAGGTCAGTGGGTCTTATATCTCTATTGATTTTGAAGGCGATACCTCAAGAACGTTTTGAGGGATTTTTTTTGTTTGTTTTACCACTGAGAGTTTAAAGGTCAGGGTCAGTGACCTTATAAATCCCTTGCTTTAGAAACCCAGTGTGTTAAGATCAATGAGGGATTTTCTTTAGATATAAGAGGTCAGAACCCAGCATTTAAGGAACACTCTGAGGGATTTTTATTTTAATTTAGGAGGTTGAAGGTCATGGTCAGTAATCCTCATGACTTACTTTCTTTTGAATGAGAAATATCAAGAACACACAGAAGGATTATATTCAGATTTAAGAGGTCAAAGTTCAAGCTCACTGGACCATATGACTGACTAAATTACCATAATATCTCAAGAACATTTGAGGGATTTTCCTTCAATCGAAAAGTTTAAAGGTCAAGGTCAACCAGCTTTAATTCTCCCTTTTTAAAATGATATCTCAAGAACAGACTGAGGGTTTTTTTTATAGATTAAGAAGGTCACAGGTCAAGGTCATTGGACCTTATTGTTCAATTGTTTAATTTGATATTTCAAGACCAGTTTAGGATATATTACTCTAAATAAGGAGGTCAAAGGTCAACATTAAAAGCCTACATATTCCATTTTGCTTCTTACTGGATATCTCATACACTTCAAGATATTTTATTTGCATTAAGGAGGTAAAAGGACAAGGAAATTTGGCCTTATATTCCACTGTTTTTTTTTCAATTATATCTCAAGAACACTTCAAGGGATTTTTATAGATTAAGGAGAGCAAAGGGCAAGGTAAATGGGCCTTAATTCTCCCTTGATTCTTAAAATGTTATCTTTCGAACAATTTTAGGGATCTTCCTTCGATTAAAGAGGTCAAATGTCAAGGTCATTAGGCATCATAACTAACTTGCCTGTTAGAGTGAAATGTCCAGAGCACTTAAATTATGTGTTCAGTGAGACTCAAGGATCAGGTGATCACACTCTGGTGTGTCATAGGGCACACACCCTGAACTGTGGATCCTCACCCTGATGCTCCGTCCTGGCCCTCCCTCGCACTGAGGACCATCCCTCACCCTAACGCTCTGCCCTGACTGCCCCTCGCCTTCGGGCTCCACCCTGACCCTTCCTCACCCTGTTGGACAGAGTTTAGTCTGATGTCAGTGCTCTTGGTCTCCAGGTCCATGGTTTTGTTCTCCATTCATTGATGAAGTTCTCCTGCTTGCTCTGACGTTTTCTCATTAAGATAATCCTCCGTGTGTCTGTGAGTTTCTGTTGTAACTTCAGAGACACTGAATGAACACACACTCACTCTACTGTTAAAAGAAACTATGTGATGATGGCCCTGAGGACCGTGTGTGTGTGTGTGTGTGTGTGTGTGTGTGTGTGTGTCACCATTAAACACTCAAAGATAATGAGGACCTCAGCCTTATGCTGTGGTGTTTATGCTCCTGGGATGTCTCCTTCAGGGGGACACAGTGATCCCCTCTCTGTCCCGGAACAAGTAACACAGACATTACAGAGGACGACGGGGGAGCCTGTGGGTCACAATCTACGCTCACTTCACCACTGTAAGTTTTATGTTATAACCAGAGTAATTATTATTGTTATAACACTTTAATTTTCTTTGTAACATTGAAATAATCATTCTATAACCACTGTAATAAGGATATTATTATCACTGTAAATGTTATTTTGAAACCACAGAAATTATTATTTTACTACCTTTTTAATTATTATTTTATAATCACAAAAACAATGAGCTTTTTACCACTGTAAATGTTGTTTCATAACCACTGTAAATGTTATGTTACAACCACTTTAATTATATTTAATTACCACTGCATTTCGTTATTTGATAACAATATGATTATTATATTATGACCACTTAATTAACTATTTTATAACCACTGTAATAATTAATTTAAAATCGATATTATGATTATGTTGACTGCTTTAATTTTTATTTTATTACCACTATCATTATTATATTATAACCACTATTTTTATCAATTAACTATCACTTAAATTATTAATTCTTAACCACTGTAATTTCTTCCTAATTATACAGGTTATTACTTTTTCTATAACTGCTGTAATTACTATTCTATTACCACTGTAATTATTGTGTCATAACCACTGTAATTACTTATTCAATAACATTCTAAACATTATTATAAACTACTGACATTATTATTCCATTATCACTGTACTTATTTAATTACCACTGTAATAATCATTTTCTTACTACTGTAGCTATTAATTTCTTACCTCTGTAATTAGTATTTTAACCACTGTACTTATTATTTGGTTACCTCTGTAAATATTATAACCGCTGTACTAATCATTTTATTCTAACCGTCATTATTATGTTCTTACCTTTGTCATTGTATTTTTTAACCACTGTTATTATTGTTTTTGTCCGTCCATCAGTTTGTCTGTCCGTCCATCTGTCCCTCTGTCTGTCTGCAGCAGCTGAACCCTCCTCAGCAGCGTCCTGCCTCTAAAAGCTGCAGCTCCAGTTTTAAATCATCTCAAACGTGCCACATCTGCTCCGTGTTAGCATCACGTCTGTTGTAACCACAGACCCAAATGCTGATCTCAAAGCTAACCACGGCTCTGTGTCACTCTGACCCACTTAGACTGAGATCAGACCGGATCACTGAAAAATGTCCCTCCGGTCCAAATATCAAACTCAAAGCCTCACGGGGGAGACAGATCTACAGTCTGACAGAAAACTACCACAAGAGGTCTGCACAACAACAACAGACTGAAGACTGAACAACATTTCCACTGCCAAGGAGGTCGTGTTTTCGCCAGGGTCTGTTTGTCTGTTAGTAAGATTACGCAAAAACTGCTGGATGGATTAATATGAAAATTTTACCAGAGGTGTGGTTTGGTCCAAGGAAGAAGCCATTACATTTTGGTGCTGATCCGATCCAGACTGACATCACAATAAAATATTGAAATTTATAAAAGCAAATACCAGTCATTTACGTCGTTGTGTGAATTATAGTTTATTTGCAAACTGACATCTAGTTTTTCAAGTCCATGTCACTACATTTCCCAGCTTACTTTGCAATGCCAGTGGAGAACTCCTGCTGACACAACAGCTAACAATAGCCTGGTAGATCAGCACGTTTTTCCGACTTTGTAACTAGAATTCTGATAACTCGGAGATTGCATCATTCACACTCCTCTCTTCCCAGTTCCCATGGAAATGGAACGCAGCATTCTCCACATGGATAGACATGAGCGGGCACTCGGCTGTCCAATCGGAGCGGAAAAGCCACCGCTGTAACTGAGCTGCTTGGCGGAGGTCTGCACTCTCAGAGTGCTTTTCTAGTTGGATCTGTTTTCAACACAATCCACCTCCAAACCCCTCAGTGAAGACCAGGTCCATGACTCAGCGTCACAGGAATCAAACCAGGACTGCATGGTGGTGCAGCGTAACCTGACACGCCTGATGGACAGTTTCATATTAGAAATATTTCACTAATCCATCTGGGAAGGAGCTGTTTGAAAATGTTTTCGGGACAGAACCTTCAAAAACAGCAGCAGCTTGTGATTGGACGATCGTTCGGCTTGTCACACTCATCACAGACCAATCCACATCAAGCTACGCTACTACGTATGACGTAGCACACGTAGCGGCTAATGGCTAACAACAGTTAATGTCCGTTAGCTGCTACGGCTAGCGGCTACTTCCTTTCCTTTCCTGAGGATTGAAATCACGATTCCCGGGGCAAGAGGCAGACAGTGCCGCTGAGCCACAATGAGCACGGCTAACAACAGTTACCGGCCGTTAGCCCTAGCGGCTAACTGTTAGCCACCAGGGCTAACAGATATTGAGACGACTGAGACAGCATCAGAAGCCGCCATTGTTTTCAAACATGCAGTCACTTCCTGTTGTCGTCACGTCCGCTGCTCCCGCAGCTCCCGCCTCTCTTCCCTGATTGGGCCGTTAAGATTCCAGCCGGAGTGAAGTCGTTGGACAATGGAGGCTGGCAAGACGGATATGCATGATTTCAGAATCAGGCAGGTCCGTTTGCTCTGCAAGGCTAGATGCAGCGGTCACCTCTGTCTCCTCAGCCCCCTCTAAATCAGGGTACACACATAAAGGTTATCGGGCTGTTTTTGTCCCGACTTTCCCCCTTCCCGACCAAGGACGGCAAACGTCAGATTATCGTCTGTCTTATATGATTATCCTATCAGATTATCCTGTGGTCTGAGGTGTGTTAAGAGTGAATCTGTCCCCATAGTCAGCTCTGAAACGGGTCGGAGCCAACTATCGTAAATATTAAACTTGTTCAACAATTAGGACCAAAAATCTTCATGTGTGTGGGAAAGCAAATACCGTGGAAGAACATAGAGAGGAAATCAGACTGGGCTCAGAGGTCCACATCCTCTGATTAAGCAGCAGCTCACATCATGTCTCTGTGAGCACATGCCTTCAGAGCATTAATGTCCTCGCTCCACCGTCCCCACTGTAATGAGAATAAACTGTAGCCCCTGAAAAACATGCCTGTCTACATCTGTGACCCTTGCACATGCAGAGCTCCTGTGCTCTCATTGGTCAATGTCTCTGACCTGGAAGAACAAAGAGGAAGGACAAAAATCAAATCTGTTGGACTTTCTGTCAACAGAAAGGCTACACGATTCATAATGACCAGTTTCTGTGGCCGCCAGGTCCCAAGTCCCTACGACCTTCAGGTCATTGTCATTCATAAATCATGTAGTCTGACCTCATCCTAAGCCGATGTCCACTTCCTTCAGCTGTCTCCTTAATATCCACAAAGACACAAGACCAAAAAACAGCTTAAAGAATACCCTTGCCCCAGATTAGACACAGGTCACTGTTCCTGTTATCACCATCATGAGCTTCACCCTCTGTGTAATCACTGAAACACTGGAGCCTCAGAAGGTCACACTCTGCTGAAGCTGAACTGTTGGTGGAAACACACCATAAGGTCGTCGTCATTGGTCAGATGAGATGGAGCTGTCTGAAACAATGAAGGCGTAAATTTCACTCAGTAAAGTTATGTTGACTGACTCTGGATCAATGTGTGAAATATTTGTGTAAAAACTGGAGTCTGAGGTCCATTGAGCCCATGTTTGGTCAGATGTAGCTGAGCATTCGTGCACTGAAGCTGTGCTGATGATCTCACAGCTGGTCACAGCAGAAACATCTTGAAGATGGATTGGCCTCGGCCTAAACGCTGGAGCTACGTGTACAGAATCTTCAAGGTGAACTCTGGGAAAACGATGGCATATAGATGTGGGAGTTGTTTTTTTCAGTCATCCTGGATCTGTTAGTTTTCTTCATATAAGATAAAATATGATGATGAGCTGTCCAGGTGTAGAGAGATGTTCTCATGATTATATAAAAGTCTGAGTCTAAAACCATCACAGGAAGAAGAGCTCAAAAATCCAGAACAAGCGTAAATCAACCATGAAACATCTCAGCAGATTACAAAGACCTCATGTCAGGGATGTTTACCCTCAAGGGAACCTTAGAGGAACCTTAAGCCTAAAACTTTGAAACCATATCTGACATCTGAAGTCTGATATTTGTGACATAAAAAGGAGCCAAACATGGCAGTCAGGAAGCATCACTGTATATCTTCATCTGTGTGGAGATCACTGATCCACCAGCTGACAGTCGTGGTCAGACGGCCTTAAGCCTCGCCTCAGCTCGTCCTCTCTGTGTCTCAGCTGGTTGATCTAAAGTTAGGCTAAAGATGTTTACAGTACAGCTGCATCCATGGATTATCTTCAGCAACGCTCTAAAGCCTCCTCTGATAATCACACAGCTGACGTGAAATGAGCATTTTTTGTAAGGTGCTATTACCCACTGTACCACACAGGGATGGATCTCACCCCCACCAGGGCTGAAGCTGAACCATCAGAGGGGAGACATCACCCCCAGCAGATCACACCCTCTGCAGAGACTCTGTGTGCAGTTCATCCTTATTTACTTCGGTTCTTTAGAAACATACAGATCAGACCAAATATGCAAAACCAGAGGGACATACAGTCCAGAGCCACAAAACCAGGTCTAACAGAGGACCCTTTGGGGTGCACAATTCAGGGAATCAAAACTTTTTTCTTGAGGGACTGATATAAGAAGAACATTAGGAAGGCTGGGCCATCTTTGGTACAACCCAACTTTAAGGTAGTAAAGTTAGTGAAATCATTTAGTGTCAAACAGAAGACTTCACAGCTCCAGAGCCCTAGAAAGAGAGAGTTGTGTCACTGAGGGGTCAGAATGCAGAGGGTCACGTGGTTCATGTAGCAGCTGAATAGCTCCAAACAAACCTTGGCAGGTCATTTTTAAAAAAACGCTTAGCTGTGACTTTCATTTAACTACTTACCAATAATTTTTGTTTTTTACATTCACATATAGATATAGATATATTCCAACATGCACATATTCTATGTGCATGTGGAGAAACATAATTATTTCAACAATTGCTGAAATTTCCTCTGAAAATGAAGAATGTGGATGTAAATAAGCTGACTTTACTTATGTTCTTGACTAGCAGACACAGGTTCAGGTTACTTTATTTGTACCCGTAGGTAGATTCGTTATGCAGTCCATGAGATTACACCACGCATATATAGACGCCAAAGACAAAGGTCAGAACAAAATTTAAAATTAAAACATTAGACATTAAACATTAAGCATTAAACATTAAACATTAAAGTGCACCAGATTTTATCATCACAGCAGGCATAAAAGACATGAAAAGCATAAAAGGGGGTACACGTACACGTGTTGGTTGCAGAGGCGCCCTCCATTAAGATCAAAATTAAAAAGAGTAAAAATCTAAAAGGGTAAGTAAAACAAAGTGCAAGTGCATGAACAGATAAATATCTGTGTGCAAAAGGCTATGACTTATTCAGCTCAGCAACATCGGCAGGGACAAAACTATTTTTATACCGCTTCGTTCTGCACTTTGGAAAGAGATACCTCCGTCCAGAGGGGAGAAGCTGAAATTCACCATTAAGAGGGTGGGAATCATCATTTAATGCAGAGTTTGCTATCCTCTGCAACTGGTTAGTATACAGGGATGCTAGATAGAGCTGAGGCTCACCAATGAGATGACTTGCCCACTTCACTACCAGACTCAGGGAATTTTTATCCTTCAAAGATGTGTGATTAAACCAAGACACCAAGGAAAAAGACAAGACTGACTCAATGAAAGCACGATAGAACATGGTCATTAGTGTTCTGTCAATGTGGAAGTGCGATAGTTTCCTTAAGCAATATAAACGCTGGTGAACCTTGCGTTTATATGACACTGTAACATTACTAAACATTATATATATATAGGTGTTCATAACATTAACATTGGTGATTTGGAAAATTACGGACTTGTTTTGTTTTAACATTTCAGACAAAGAAAGAAGCCTGTGTGATCCTCCTGTGTAGGAAAACGTGTTCAGATGTTTCAAGGACGATGTCTATGTTGTGACTTAGCCTTAACTAAAAACATTCAGGAAACTCGCGAAGTATAAAATATCTAAGTGAATTGTCTCCATCTACTGTATATATGTATGTATATGTTATTAGGTGAACATCTACATGAACATCTGGAGGTCTGCAGGTGAAGGCCCCCTGTAGGTGAACATCTACCTGAACATCCGGAGGTCTGAAGGTGAAGGCCCCCTGTAGGTGAACATCTACCTAAACATCTGGAGGTCTTCAGAACTTTTAAACTGCGTGTCTTTAGATTCAAAAGTTCTTGCAGCCTAACTGGGGCTTCAGGTCCCTCCTGGACCTCTGCGTCTCGTCCCCTCATCAGTCCTGGTGTTGATGTTCTGGTTCAGGTTCTTCTGCTCCTCACTGCTCCTCCTCTCCTCCTCGCCGTAGTGATCCCTGGTCTTACCGTGAAGAAGTGGGTCTTGTGAGGAGAGCAGCTCTTATGTAAGACCTCTGTGGCCTGGTTCCTGTGTTGTTGTGTAATTCCTCCCCATGGAAACATTATTTATCTTAAAGTAATCAGGTCATCTCATTTTCCACCTCCTCCTATCACCTCCGACCTCTGTCCCCCCCACCCACCCATCCTCAGGGGTCCGAACCACCCAGCACACCCCAACCGTCCCTGCAACACCTCAGGGAGGCCGGCGGGGGGGTTGAAGGAGCATGTAAGAGCTGGTTAAGGAGATAATGTGATTTATGAGGCGACATGAAAACACTGATGGATGGAGTAATCTGATTACCTCCACCAACAACAGATGTGATGATGGAGAGGGAGGGCCCTCACTTTCTCAACACTTAATTAATCCGTGTTGGTTTGGACACGCAGAGACACAGCTGATGGGGAAACATGGAGGCGGTGGGGGAGAACAGGCTGTGCTCTTGATGGCTGAACATCGTTAACCTCCAGGCTGAAGAAACGCAGGAGACAGCCGAGGGGTCATGTGACTCATCCAGGGTTGGGCAACATGTTCGGGTTTGAAGACATCAGTGAATGATCAAGGCGATATCTGCCAGCGCCTTTTCATCCCTACAGCCATGCGACTCAGTTTGTGTAACTGGGAATCATTAGGTGCAGGATTGGGGGTGTAATGGCGCATTTTAAACGTTAGAAGTTGAAACACTCGATCAGGGGATCGACCCAGAAGTTTAACAATGTCTGGCAGCCATTTTTGAACTACTTTAACTTGGTTTTCTGACTAAAGACACTGAGACGACTACTTAACTGACTCACAATCTCTGTAATTGTTAAAATTTGTATTCTTTATTTTTAATTTTTGTTGTTATTATTGTTACTATTATTAGTATTATTTTTTCTAATTATTTTTATTCAATTCTGTTTTACATGTGTATGTTCATGCTGCTATTACAGAGTTTGAGTCACAAGCTTGCAAACTGACCTGGGACGTCCACATAGTCCACCTGAGCGGCCATGTCTGCACTGTGGTGTTACTCTGAAAGATGGCGGTAACTACGCCCACAGGGGGCGTATTCAAGCCACCGCGCAGCAGAGCAAAGCCCGTGAAGCTAGAAACACAGCATGTAGCTCATCACAAAGACAGCGGGCTGTTTTCTGTCTGCAGGTACTAACTCTGAAAACAGCTGCACTTATTCATCAAACTGCCTGAAGCTGCGCCGCTGGATCAAGACGCAACCTGTGGAGACGGACTGATGAGAGGACGGAGGAGACAAGGTGTGGGGTCAGGGGGAGGATGGAGCGCTTCAGGAAAGGAACAGAGCGGACATGAAGGCAGACATTTCTCAGAGGATTTTCTGTGGGCGTTGTCCTTCTGTCTGCAGCAAAGATGTCCAGTCTATGCAGCACAGATCTACACTCAGTATCTCCAGTCTCTATAGCACAGATCTACAATCATAAGTCCAAATCTATGCACCACAGATCTACAGTGAAGATGTTCAACTCAATACAGCATTGATAATGAATTTATCAAAGTCAATGTAACACAAATCTACAGTCAGTGTGTCCAGTCTATGTAGCACAGATCTAAGGATGGAGACTGTGCTCACAGTCTGAGCCCGTTGACCCTCAGTCTTTTCTGTCACAGCCTCTTTCATCTTTTATTTGTTGTTTTTGTGCAGACTCAGCACTTCATCAGGATCACCTTTAAATACAGGTTCTGTGAAAGGATGACTCCCACTGGACAACACACTCAGAGACTGAAGCATCACTTCCCTTTGACATCTTTACTTGCTTGTAAAGCGGTCCAGGGGATCTGAATCTGGTCCTGATCCACTTCAGGTTAGAGAGGCTCCAGCTGAGTGGCAGCAGGAGGCTCATGTCATCACTGATCTCCAAAGAAGGACCCAGTTGGTGCTGTGATTCAGGCTGTGTCCATCGATTATTCAGGAGAGCATTTAGTGCAGGGATGTTTGATGTCAGCAGTCTCTGTGTTTGTTCTTTATTATAATGTCTTTATTTTATTAACTGTTTCTTAGCTTTATCTGCTGTGTTTTCTCTGTTTTCTTGTTGATTATCTACCTGGCTTCCTACAGGCTGTCTCAGGGGTCAAAGGTCAGAAGTGAAGAGTGGATCAGCGGCTTTTGAACTTTTCTTCTTGGACCCCCCTCCCAGCTGTGCCTGGGGGTGCCCTGCAGTCCAGAACAGGCGTCAGCTTTACTGTTAACCCTGACCGGATGTGTCTCTGCACACCAAGGTCAGAGTTACTGTTCTAGTTCATACACATGAAGGTCATAAAAGTCATTCTGATGGGACCTCATGACCCCCCTGAGACCTCTGGTTTATGAGGGTGGGCACCAGGGCAGGCCTCTCCTAAATATGTAAATCATATGGCAGATATAATCAGTCATAAAATGACGGCCGTGGTCACCAGATTCATCGAGCGGATCAAACTCTTAAAGCTCCCTCTTCTTCTTCTTTACATGTTAGTGTTGGACGAGGGCTTCAGTTGTAATTAAAATCTAGTTAACAGATGTTTTCTCCTGGATCCAGCAGCTGGAAAAGAAGGATGTTTGTTTTGAGATGATGATAAAAATGAGTTTATGTAACAGCTGTCAAGAACATCTGGGTCAGGGTGGATCAGGGCACAGAGTCAGGGCAAGAAACAGGAGAGCGAGGATCAGAGACAGTGAAGATGATGGATAACCCTGACATCTAACCAGTCTTTATCTCCAGCAGAAGTGGGCCAAAGAGATCTGGTCCAAAGAAGACTGAGGATGATCAGACGTCAGGGAAACTTCGGTGAGGAGGAGGAGGAGGAGGAGGAGGAGGAGGAGGCATCGCGTGAAGGTTGTTGTATTTCTCTTCCCTGTGACCCATGGAGATGTTCAGTGATGAGATAAGTCTGAGGAAACAGTGAAGGCCCTCATCCTCCACCAGCCATGTGTTCAGATTGTTGAAAGTTCTCAGAAGATTTTGATGGTCATGGCTGTCCAGGACGTCCTCTCTGCCTTCACCAACTCTTTGGGGCAAACACAGGTGCATGTTCATGCAGTGTTCCTCACGCAGCTCAGGTAACGCACCAGAAGATTCAGCTACTGCCTGTTTGTTCAGTTTAAACAAAAACATGGCAGATAATGTTGATCAATGACCAATCAGCAGAAACACCTCAGTCAGCAGCCAGCAGTGAACTCACTTACAGCAGAGGTCACGACCTTTGAAGGTCACATGTCCTGCTGTGTTTGAGCATCTACATCATGTCTTTGTGTCTGTTAATCAAGGATTTGATTGTAGTTAAATAAGAGTGATAAATATATTTGTAGAGGATCAGATGCAGCTCTTTGTCCCTCCTCTTTGGAAACACTCTGATCTGAGGGGTGGGGCTACAGGAGGCTATAGTAATGAGCTCTGAGCTGATTGGCTGCCTGATTGAGGAGGGAGGAGGGCTTACAGGCAGTGGAGCAGACTCTCAAAACAGTCATGGCGTATCCCTGTGATGAGCAGAAACACACATGTAGGTGGAGGCTGTGTAGCTATGACATCATAAACCACAGGAAGTAAAAACAGAGCATTTTCAGGGCATTTTTTTAAGGAGGGAGAGAGCCTTTCTCTGTGAGCTGAAAGTAAAAGGTGTCACTGCTCCACAAGACCCTTCACCACATTTCCTTTCTTCATTTATTTTTCTGATAAATATTTGCATTATTATATTATTACTATTTGGTTGTTTTTTGTTTATGTGTGATAATCATTATTGTTTGGAAGTGGATTAATTATTGACTACTTGTTTAAGGTGAGGGGGTGGGACCAGATACGTTTCGACTTCCTCCTACTCCTTTTTAACATTCAAATGACAAATTTATTTTGTGGTTTGGTTGTTATTGTGTAACCTCGCAGAGCAGATGGACCTGCCTGATTCCAAGCTCCAACTTCCTACAATTTCATCGGCCAAAAGCTGGACGGCCCAATCAGGGAGGAGAGGCGGAAACTGAAGACGTGACCACAGCAGGAAGTGACTGCATGTTTGAAAACATTGGCGGCTTCTGAAGCGGTCTCCATGGATGTGGCAATATCTGCAGTTTTGTCAGAAATGGACTCAATTTTTCCTTTAAAAGAGGAGCAGAGAACGGCACTTAAAGCTTTTCTTACGGGAAATCTTGTTTTGCTCTTCTCCTTACCGGGGATCACTGCTGGGAAACTGGGAGAGATGAAGAAATCCTCCGGACGATGCTGGTTAGTCTGTGGTAGTCGTGGTTACTCAGTGATACCTGATGAAATCTGCTCTCCTCAGAAGTTTACCTGGAGAACTTTGTAGGGATTGTCGTTGACGAGGTTCATGTCACATATAGGTGGTAAATGATTCATCGGTGTGGTATAATCTAATGTAAGATGATAGTCTAAGGACTTTAACGTAGTTTAAGCTAACAGCTAACAGGGTCTAGCTGCCACGTCATTCTGTGGCTTGATATGATTGGTCTATGAAGAGTGTGACTGGCACAACGATTGTCCAATCACCAGCTGCTGTTGTTTCTGAAGACTCTGTCCTCTGAAAACATTTTCTATGGGCTCTTTTCCAGATGGACTGGTGAAATATTTCTGTGACAGATTTATGGAACTGCCCGTCTGGCGTGTCAGGTTAGTTATTTTTGTTCTGTGTGTAATTATTTGTTCTTGTTCAAAATATAAAGAGAAGAAGAAGGACACTGATTTGGCAGGACTTGGACCTTTAACTCATAACACTCGACCATGAACTAGTCTCATCCTCAGAAGCACAGTCTTATTATTTCATAGCCCTACCTCATACAGTGGTGGCTCACTTGACCTTTGACATTATACCTCCCACATTCAATCAGGTCCTCAGATTTTTTATTTAAAGGCTCTGTTTGACCAAACATGTCATAACTCCTGGAGCTTCAGTGTTGCACAACCCTCTGATGTTGTTTTTGATTTAGTCTCTCCAAACCTCTGCCTTTAACTCTGGTTGTTTTCAGAGGGAGGTAACTTCACGAGTCCTCTGGGGCCTCTAACTGCTCTTGCACAATGTTTCACCTCACTGCTCTGCAGTGTTCTTGTACTTTGTTTTTCCAATGTTCATTTAACCAAACCAGAAAAAAACACAAATCAGAAGTCAAAATGATCCTGGCGTGGAGCTCCAAGGACCTGGGGCTCATGCTGATGACTCAAACCATAAAGAGCGGAGCTACATGTGTCCATGTGAGGGCTGAAGCAGAGGAGAACTTCAGCAGCTGAAAGTGTCCCTCAGCTGCTTCAGGACCAGCTGTTCACAGAACAACATGCAAGTGACTGTCTGTAACAACCCTGCCTGGTGTGCAACGACCTTCAGCGGGGATGTCTGTGGGTTAACGGCCGTCTGTCTGTCTGCTCTCGTGCCGTCAGGGTGTCAGATGATAACCCAGTGATAATAAGGAACAGAGAGGTGATTCATAGATGATTATTGATCTTCATACTTCAGCCTCCTCTGTGGTTTGATCACACTCAGTGAGCGCGCTCTGTTTGAGTACAGTAAAGTTAACTCAGGGACACGCCGTCTCTGCTTTAAGCAACATGACAACAAACTCATGAAGCAGGTCACTGTTTTAAAACATCAAGTATTTCATTCAAGCTCAGGGGGACGATTTTATAATGCTATCAGAGAAACCTCGCTGTAAATACCAAGAAATCAGGAAAGATGACTGCGTAGTACAGTGACTTAAACCTGTCCAGTTAAAGTCACTGATATCATCAGTTTCTGCCGCAGTTCCCTCCTCTTTGTTCTGCATGTCCTGCATATGCAGGTGGTCACGCTCTCATCAGAGACAGTCAGCAGAAACGACGACTGATAAGTCAAAGACGTGACCATCAGCGGTGGCTAGTGGTAAATTTGTGGTTCTTCATCATTCATCAATTTCAGCAGCTATTCAGTGTTAACAGAAATAGAGTGAGTGCATAAACCACATTACACCTCTGCAGTTAAATCGTATCATATTATTTGTCATTATATAAAATAATCTGGAAATTCACATCTTCATTAAGACACCAGAACTTCTTATTGGTTGCCTATGAAAGCAGGGACTGCATAGAGACAGCAGAGTAAATATAAAAAAGTCTGCGTTAAGGCCAGGAGAGATTAAGAGGACCAGTTACTCCAAGCGCTGATAAACTGATTTAAAGTCAAAAGAATCTTTTCTTCTGTCTTTACTCTGCAGCTGTGAAACAACCTGAGCTGAGGGGGCAGGACGGCTTTCTGCAAAAACAGAAATATGCAAAGAAGAGGGACTCTAAGGACAGCTCTGCACCATGACTGTCACAGGACCTTAAAACCACAATTCAGTAAAAAGTGTTTGCTGCTTGAACGGTGTGGCATGTCCTTCCCTGTTGTTACCTGGCCTGCTACAGCAGCGCTGCATTATCAGCTGAGACAGGTGTTTTTGGTCACTACACTTTAGAGTTACTCACAATGGACACTCTGGGACATAATGTTCACTTCAATGTGTGTTCTTGCCATTTACATCAATGACGTTGAAGTAGTGCCTGTACTTCATCCTGTAAATGCCAGTTTTAACTCCACAGACCGCTTCAGACTCGCCATTGTTGCAGCTAGCAGTGTTGCCAGACTCTGCGACTGAAACAAGCACCAGGTCAATAAAACAAGCCCAAACAAGCAACCTCCATCTATTTTGTTTTTCTAAAACAATGTTATATTACCTTTTTTATAAGCAAAATCTACATTAAATGTGCTTTAATTTTGATCTACATAACATTTCAATTTGACAGTTAAATTTTTTCTTATTTGTCTCTTAATTTACCTCTTCAACATCCTTTTGTTTGGAGGTGGAGCATCCTTTTCTTTATACAGAAGTGAAGGGAGGGGCTCTCGTTATTTATAACTCTGTTATCACTAAACAGTCTGTCTAACCTTGATTTTTGTAACCAAACAGACATAGTCAGGCTTTTATCTAAGTTTTATGTTGATCCTCTACAGCTTTATTACAGTGAAGACAGCAACAGCTACATTAGAAAGAGTGGGACAAAATAGTTTGTGTAACTACTGAATTGAGTTTATATTGGTAGTAGAGTGAGCATCAAATCCCTCCTGAGTTTGGGGTCACAACAAGCCCAAAATCAGCAACTGTACTTTTGGAAAAAGCCCAAAAAAACGCAACCTGCAACTGTCAATATTTAAAAGCAATTTCCAAAAAAAGAAACAAAATGTCACTTATAATAGGCAGACCTGGCAACTCTGGCATCTCGTCCTCTTGTGAGGCTGTTTGCGGCTCCTGTCCTGTGGCTGGCTGAGCGAGGCAGGTCTGATAAAAGCTGATAGACATCGGTGCAGAACATTCAGCTAAAAACAGAGAGAGGTGAACATGTTGGTCCATATTGCCCAGCCCTACATCGAGCCACTGCTATAGAGCATTCTGACTGACAGCAGAGTCCACTCTGGCAAAGAGAGACAGTCAGTGAAGAGGAGAGGCGTTTGACCTGTCTCTGTCCTGTGTCCCACAATGACTGAGGTGAAGACGGGACAAAGGTGGACCTTAAACTAAACCAGGAGCCCTTAGGTAGAACAACAAGATGGGGTTCATTTTAGGAGATGAGCTGAAGAACACAGCTGTGATGATCTCTTCGCTGCTCCTGTGAGTGTGAGGATGTCCAGTCTCTGAGAAACATCTAAAGAGAGACAGTCAGCTGATGAGTTTAACGAAAACCAGGACGGAGCTCACAGAGCAGGAAAACCTCATGAAGGTAAGAGAGATATGTCTGATTCTCAACTGATTATTGATGGTATTTTATCAGCTCTGATCTGATGTCTCTGTTGATTATTGATGGTATTTTATCAGCTCTGATCTGATGTTTTATTGATTATTGATGGTATTTTATCAGCTCTGATCTGATGTTTTTATTGATTATTGATGGTATTTTAATCAGCTCTGATCTGGTGTTTTTATTGATTATTGATGGTATTTTATCAGCTCTGATCTGATGTTTTTATTGATGATTGATGGTATTTTATCAGCTCTGATCTGGTGTTTTTATTGATTATTGATGGTATTTTATCAGCTCTGATCTGATGTTTTTATTGATGATTGATGGTATTTTATCAGCTCTGATCTGGTGTTTTTATTGATTATTGATGGTATTTTATCAGCTCTGATCTGATGTTTTATGATTATTGATGGTATTTTATCAGCTCTGATCTGATGTCTCTGTTGATTATTGATGGTATTTTATCAGCTCTGATCTGATGTCTCTGTTGATTATTGATGGTATTTTATCAGCTCTGATCTGATGTTTTTATTGATTATTGATGGTATTTTATCAGCTCTGATCTGGTATTTTATTGATTATTGATGGTATTTTATCAGCTCTGATCTGATGTCTCGGTTGATTATTGATGGTATTTTATCAGCTCTGATCTGGTGTTTTTATTGATTATTGATGGTATTTTATCAGCTCTGATCTGGTGTTTTTATTGATTATTGATGGTATTTTATCAGCTCTGATCTGATGTTTTTATTGATTATTGATGGTATTTTATCAGCTCTGATCTGGTGTATTTATTGATTATTGATGGTATTTTATCAGCTCTGATCTGATGTTTTTATTGATTATTGATGGTATTTTATCAGCTCTGATCTGATGTCTCTGTTGATTATTGATGGTATTTTATCAGCTCTGATCTGGTGTTTTTATTGATTATTGATGGTATTTTATCAGCTCTGATCTGATGTTTTTATTGATTATTGATGGTATTTTATCAGCTCTGATCTGATGTCTCTGTTGATTATTGATGGTATTTTATCAGCTCTGATCTGGTGTTTTTATTGATTATTGATGGTATTTTATCAGCTCTGATCTGGTGTTTTTATTGATTATTGATGGTATTTTATCAGCTCTGATCTGATGTTTTTATTGATGATTGATGGTATTTTATCAGCTCTGATCTGGTGTTTTTATTGATTATTGATGGTACTTTATCAGCTCTGATCTGGTGTTTTTATTGATTATTGATGGTATTTTATCAGCTCTGATCTGATGTTTTTATTGATTATTGATGGTACTTTATCAGCTCTGATCTGGTGTTTTTATTGATTATTGATGGTACCTTTATCAGCTCTGATCTGGTGTTTTTATGATTATTGATGGTATTTTATCAGCTCTGATCTGATGTTTTTATTGATTATTGATGGTACTTCATCAGCTCTGATCTGGTGTATTTATTGATTATTGATGGTATTTTATCAGCTCTGATCTGGTGTTTTTATTGATTATTGATGGTATTTTATCAGCTCTGATCTGGTGTTTTTATTGATTATTGATGGTACTTTATCAGCTCTGATCTGATGTCTCTGTTGATTATTGATGGTATTTTATCAGCTCTGATCTGATGTCTCTGTTGATTATTGATGGTATTTTATCAGCTCTGATCTGGTGTTTTTATTGATTATTGATGATATTTTATCAGCTCCGATCTGGTGTTTTTATTGATTATTGATGGTATTTTATCAGCTCTGATCTGGTGTTTTTATTGATTATTGATGGTATTTTATCAGCTCTGATCTGATGTCTCTGTTGATTATTGATGGTATTTTATCAGCTCTGATCTGATGTCTCTGTTGATTATTGATGGTATTTTATCAGCTCTGATCTGGTGTTTTTATTGATTATTGATGGTACTTTATCAGCTCTGATCTGGTGTTTTTATTGATTATTGATGGTATTTTATCAGCTCTGATCTGATGTTTTTATTGATTATTGATGGTACTTTATCAGCTCTGATCTGGTGTTTTTATTGATTATTGATGGTATTTTATCAGCTCTGATCTGGTGTTTTTATTGATTATTGATGGTATTTTATCAGCTCTGATCTGATGTTTTTATTGATTATTGATGGTATTTTATCAGCTCTGATCTGATGTCTCTGTTGATTATTGATGGTATTTTATCAGCTCTGATCTGGTGTTTTTATTGATTATTGATGGTATTTTATCAGCTCTGATCTGGTGTTTTTATTGATTATTGATGGTACTTTATCAGCTCTGATCTGATGTCTCTGTTGATTATTGATGGTATTTTATCAGCTCTGATCTGGTGTTTTTATTGATTATTGATGGTATTTTATCAGCTCTGATCTGGTGTTTTTATTGATTATTGATGGTACTTTATCAGCTCTGATCTGGTGTTTTTATTGATTATTGATGGTATTATATCAGCTCTGATCTGGTGTTTTTATTGATTATTGATGGTACTTCATCAGCTCTGATCTGGTGTATTTATTGATTATTGATGGTATTTTATCAGCTCTGATCTGATGTTTTTATTGATTATTGATGGTATTTTATCAGCTCTGATCTGGTGTTTTTATTGATTATTGATGGTATTTTATCAGCTCTGATCTGATGTCTCTGTTGATTATTGATGGTATTTTATCAGCTCTGATCTGATGTCTCTGTTGATTATTGATGGTATTTTATCAGCTCTGATCTGATGTCTCTGTTGATTATTGATGGTATTTTATCAGCTCTGATCTGGTGTTTTTATTGATTATTGATTGTATTTTATCAGCTCTGATCTGGTGTTTTTATTGATTATTGATGGTATTTTATCAGCTCCGATCTGGTGTTTTTATTGATTATTGATGGTATTTTATCAGCTCTGATCTGGTGTTTTTATTGATTATTGATGGTATTTTATCAGCTCCGATCTGGTGTTTTTATTGATTATTGATGGTATTTTATCAGCTCTGATCTGGTGTTTTTATTGATTATTGATGGTATTTTATCAGCTCTGATCTGATGTCTCTGTTGATTATTGATGGTATTTTATCAGCTCTGATCTGGTGTATTTATTGATTATTGATGGTATTTTATCAGCTCTGATCTGATGTTTTTATTGATTATTGATGGTATTTTATCAGCTCCGATCTGGTGTTTTTATTGATTATTGATGGTACTTTATCAGCTCTGATCTGGTGTTTTTATTGATATTGATGGTACTTTATCAGCTCTGATCTGGTGTTTTTATTGATTATTGATGGTAATTTTATCAGCTCTGATCTGATGTTTTTTATTGATTATTGATGGTACTTCATCGCTCTGATCTGGTGTATTTATTGATATTGATGGTATTTTATCAGCTCTATCTGGTGTTTTTATTGATTATTGATGGTATTTTATCAGCTCTGATCTGGTGTTTTTTATTGATTTTTGATGGTACTTTATCAGCTCTGATCTGATGTCTCTGTTGATTATTGATGGTATTTTATCAGCTCTGATCTGATGTCTCTGTTGATTATTGATGGTATTTTATCAGCTCTGATCTGGTGTTTTTATTGATTATTGATGATATTTTATCAGCTCCGATCTGGTGTTTTTATTGATTATTGATGGTATTTTATCAGCTCTGATCTGGTGTTTTTATTGATTATTGATGGTATTTTATCAGCTCTGATCTGATGTCTCTGTTGATTATTGATGGTATTTTATCAGCTCTGATCTGATGTCTCTGTTGATTATTGATGGTATTTATCAGCTCTGATCTGGTGTTTTTATTGATTATTGATGGTACTTTATCAGCTCTGATCTGGTGTTTTTTATTGATTATTGATGGTATTTTATCAGCTCTGATCTGATGTCTCTGTTGATTATTGATGGTATTTATCAGCTCTGATCTGGTGTTTTTATTGATGATTGATGGTATTTTATCAGCTCTGATCTGGTGTTTTTATTGATTATTGATGGTATTTTATCAGCTCTGATCTGGTGTATTTATTGATTATTGATGGTATTTTATCAGCTCTGATCTGATGTTTTTATTGATTATTGATGGTATTTTATCAGCTCTGATCTGATGTCTCTGTTGATTTATTGATGGTATTTTATCAGCTCTGATCTGGTGTTGTTTATTGATTATTGATGGTATTTTATCAGCTCTGATCTGATGTTTTTATTGATTATTGATGGTATTTTATCAGCTCTGATCTGATGTCTCTGTTGATTATTGATGGTATTTTATCAGCTCTGATCTGGTGTTTTTATTGATTATTGATGGTATTTTATCAGCTCTGATCTGGTGTTTTATTGATTATTGATGGTATTTTATCAGCTCTGATCTGATGTTTTTATGATGATTGATGGTATTTTTATCAGCTCTGATCTGGTGTTTTTATTGATTATTGATGGTACTTTATCAGCTCTGATCTGGTGTTTTTATTGATTATTGATGGTATTTTATCAGCTCTGATCTGATGTTTTTATTGATTATTGATGGTATTTTATCAGCTCTGATCTGGTGTTTTTATTGATTATTGATGGTACTTTATCAGCTCTGATCTGGTGTTTTTATTGATTATTGATGGTATTTTATCAGCTCTGATCTGATGTTTTTATTGATTATTGATGGTCATTCATCAGCTCTGATCTGGTGTTTTTATTGATTATTGATGGTATTTTATCAGCTCTGATCTGATGTTTTATAGATTATTGATGGTATTACATCAGCTCTGATCTGGTGTTTTTATTGATTATTGATGGTATTTTATCAGCTCTGATCTTATGTTTTTATTGATTATTGATGGTACTTTATCAGCTCTGATCTGGTGTTTTTATTGATTATTGATGGTATTTATCAGCTCTGATCTGATGTTTTTATTGATTATTGATGGTATTTTATCAGCTCTGATCTGATGTCTCTGTTGATTATTGATGGTATTTTATCAGCTCTGATCTGATGTATTTATTGATTATTGATGGTATTTTATCAGCTCTGATCTGGTGTTTTTATTGATTATTGATGGTACTTTATCAGCTCTGATCTGATGTCTCTGTTGATTATTGATGGTATTTTATCAGCTCTGATCTGGTGTTTTTATTGATTATTGATGGTATTTTATCAGCTCTGATCTGATGTTTTTATTGATTATTGATGGTATTTTATCAGCTCTGATCTGATGTCTCTGTTGAATATTGATGGTATTTTATCAGCTCTGATCTGGTGTTTTTATTGATTATTGATGGTATTTTATCAGCTCTGATCTGGTGTTTTTATTGATTATTGATGATATTTTATCAGCTCTGATCTGATGTTTTTATTGATGATTGATGGTATTTTATCAGCTCTGATCTGGTGTTTTTATTGATTATTGATGGTATTTTATCAGCTCTGATCTGATGTTTTTATTGATTATTGATGGTATTTTATCAGCTCTGATCTGATGTCTCTGGTTGATTATTGATGGTATTTTATCAGCTCTGATCTGGTGTTTTTATTGATTATTGATGGTATTTTATCAGCTCTGATCTGGTGTTTTTATTGATTATTGATGGTATTTTATCAGCTCTGATCTGATGTTTTTATTGATGATTGATGGTACTTTATCAGCTCTGATCTGGTGTTTTTATTGATTATTGATGGTACTTTATCAGCTCTGATCTGGTGTTTTTATTGATTATTGATGGTATTTTATCAGCTCTGATCTGATGTCTCTGTTGATTATTGATGGTATTTTATCAGCTCTGATCTGATGTTTTTATTGATTATTGATGGTATTTTATCAGCTCTGATCTGATGTTTTTATTGATTATTGATGGTATTTTATCAGCTCTGATCTGATGTTTTTATTGATTATTGATGGTATTTTATCAGCTCTGATCTGATGTCTCTGTTGATTTATTGATGGTATTTTATCAGCTCCTGATCTGGTGTTTTTATTGATTATTGATGGTATTTTATCAGCTTCTGATCTGGTGTTTTTATTGATTATTGATGATATTTTATCAGCTCTGATCTGATGTTTTTATTGATGATTGATGGTATTTTATCAGCTCTGATCTGGTGTTTTTATTGATTATTGATGATATTTTATCAGCTCCGATCTGGTGTTTTTATTGATTATTGATGGTATTTTATCAGCTCTGATCTGATGTCTCTGTTGATTATTGATGGTATTTTATCAGCTCTGATCTGGTGTTTTTATTGATTATTGATGGTATTTTATCAGCTCTGATCTGGTGTTTTTATTGATTATTGATGGTATTTTATCAGCTCTGATCTGGTGTTTTTATTGATTATTGATGGTATTTTATCAGCTCTGATCTGGTGTTTTTTATTGATTATTGATGGTACTTTATCAGCTCTGATCTGGTCGGTTTTTATTGATTATTGATGGCTATTTTATCAGCTGATGATCTGAAGTCTCTGTTGATTATTGATGGTAATATTTTATCAGCTCTGATCTGATGTCTCTTTATTGATTATTGATGGTATTTTATCAGCTCTGATCTGATGTTTTTATTGATTATTGATGGTATTTTATCAGCTCTGATCTGAGTTTTTATTGATTATTGATGGTATTCTTATCAGCTCTGATCTGATGTCTCTGTTATGATGATTGATGGTATTTTATCAGCTCTGATCTGGTGTTTTTATTGATTATTGATGGTATTTTATCAGCTCTGATCTGATGTTTTTATTGATGATGATGGTATTTTATAGGCTCTGATCTGATGTTTTTATTGATTATTTGATGGTATTTTATCAGCTTGATCTGATGTTTTTATTGATTATTGATGGTCTTTTTATCAGCTCTGATCTGATGTCTCTGTTGATTATTGATGGTATTTTA
>JBAMNC010001833.1:0-132500 GCA_037902135.1 Cetoscarus ocellatus
CTGTGGGTTAACGGCCGTCTGTCTGTCTGCTCTCGTGCCGTCAGGGTGTCAGATGATAACCCAGTGATAATAAGGAACAGAGAGGTGATTCATAGATGATTATTGATCTTCATACTTCAGCCTCCTCTTGTGGTTTGATCAACACTCAGTGAGCGCGCTCTGTTTGAGTACAGTAAAGTTAACTCAGGGACACGCCGTCTCTGCTTTAAGCAACATGACAACAAACTCATGAAGCAGGTCACTGTTTTAAAAACATCAAGTATTTCATTCAAGCTCAGGGGGACGAATTTTATAATGCTATCAGAGAAACCCTCGCTGTAAATACCAAGAAATCAGGAAAGATGACTGCGTAGTACAGTGACTTAAACCTGTCCAGTTAAAGTCACTGATATCATCAGTTTCTGCCGCAGTTCCCTCCTCTTTGTTCTGCATGTCCTGCATATGCAGGTGGTCACGCTCTCATCAGAGACAGTCAGCAGAAACGACGACTGATAAGTCAAAGACGTGACCATCAGCGGTGGCTAGTGGTAAATTTGTGGTTCTTCATCATTCATCAATTTCAGCAGCTATTCAGTGTTAACAGAAATAGAGTGAGTGCATAAACCACATTACACCTCTGCAGTTAAATCGTATCATATTATTTGTTATTATATAAAATAATCTGGAAATTCACATCTTCATTAAGACACCAGAACTTCTTATTGGTTGCCTATGAAAGCAGGGACTGCATAGAGACAGCAGAGTAAATATAAAAAAGTCTGCGTTAAGGCCAGGAGAGATTAAGAGGACAGTTACTCCAAGCGCTGATAAACTGATTTAAAGTCAAAAGAATCTTTTCTTCTGTCTTTACTCTGCAGCTGTGAAACAACCTGAGCTGAGGGGGCAGGACGGCTTTCTGCAAAAACAGAAATATGCAAAGAAGAGGGACTCTAAGGACAGCTCTGCACCATGACTGTCACAGGACCTTAAAACCACAATTCAGTAAAAAGTGTTTGCTGCTTGAACGGTGTGGCATGTCCTTCCCTGTTGTTACCTGGCCTGCTACAGCAGCGCTGCATTATCAGCTGAGACAGGTGTTTTTGGTCACTACACTTTAGAGTTACTCACAATGGACACTCTGGGACATAATGTTCACTTCAATGTGTGTTCTTGCCATTTACATCAATGACGTTGAAGAAGTGCCTGTACTTCATCCTGTAAATGCCAGTTTTAACTCCACAGACCGCTTCAGACTCGCCATTGTTTGCAGCTAGCAGTGTTGCCAGACTCTGCGACTGAAACAAGCACCAGGTCAATAAAACAAGCCCAAACAAGCAACCTCCATCTATTTTGTTTTTCTAAAACAATGTTATATTACCTTTTTTATGAGCAAATCTACATTAAATGTGCTTTTAATTTTGATCTACATAACATTTCAATTTGACAGTTAAATTTTTTCTTATTTGTCTCTTAATTTACCTCTTCAACATCCTTTTGTTTGGAGGTGGAGCATCCTTTTCTTTATACATAAGTGAAGGGAGGGGCTCTCGTCATTTATAACTATGTTATCACTAAACAGTCTGTCTAACCTTGATTTTTGTAACCAAACAGACATAGTCAGGCTTTTATCTAAGTTTTATGTTGATCCTCTACAGCTTTATTACAGTGAAGACAGCAACAGCTACATTAGAAAGAGTGGGACAAAATAGTTTGTGTAACTACTGAATTGAGTTTATATTGGTAGTAGAGTGAGCATCAAATCCCTCCTGAGTTTGGGGGCACAACAAGCCCAAAATCAGCAACTGTACTTTTGGAAAAAGCCCAAAAAAACGCAACCTGCAACTGTCAATATTTAAAAGCAATTTCCAAAAAAAGAAACAAAATGTCACTTATAATAGGCAGACCTGGCAACTCTGGCATCTCGTCCTCTTGTGAGGCTGTTTGCGGCTCCTGTCCTGTGGCTGGCTGAGCGAGGCAGGTCTGATAAAAGCTGATAGACATTGGTGCAGAACATTCAGCTAAAAACAGAGAGGTGAACATGTTGGTCCATATTGCCCAGCCCTACATCGAGCCACTGCTATAGAGCATTCTGACTGACAGCAGAGTCCACTCTGGCAAAGAGAGACAGTCAGTGAAGAGGAGAGGCGTTTGACCTGTCTCTGTCCTGTGTCCCACAATGACTGAGGTGAAGACGGGACAAAGGTGGACCTTAAACTAAACCAGGAGCCCTTAGGTAGAACAACAAGATGAGGGGTTCATTTTAGGAGATGAGGCTGAAGAACACAGCTGTGATGATCTCTTCGCTGCTCCTGTGAGTGTGAGGATGTCCAGCCTCTGAGAAACATCTAAAGGAGACAGTCAGTGAAGAGGAGAGGCGTTTGACCTGTCTCTGTCCTGTGTCCCACAATGACTGAGGTGAAGACGGGACAAAGGTGGACCTTAAACTAAACCAGGGGGGAGGCCCTTAGGTAGAACAACAAGATAGGGGTCATTTTAGGGAGATGAGCTGAAGAACACAGCTGTGATGATCTCTTCGCTGCTCCTGTGAGTGTGAGGATGTCCAGTCTCTGAGAAACATCTAAAGAGAGACAGTCAGTGAAGAGGAGAGGCGTTTGACCTGTCTCTGTCTGTGTCCCACAATGACTGAGGTGAAGACGGGACAAAGGTGGACCTTAAACTAAACCAGGAGCCCTTAGGTAGAACAACAAGATGGGGTTCATTTTAGGAGATGAGCTGAAGAACACAGCTGTGATGATCTCTTCGCTGCTCCTGTGAGTGTGAGGATGTCCAGTCTCTGAGAAACATCTAAAGAGAGACAGTCAGTGAGAGGAGAGGCGTTTGACCTGTCTCTGTCCTGTGTCCACAATGACTGAGGTGAAGACGGGACAAAGGTGGACCTTAAACTAAACCAGGAGCCCTTAGGTAGAACAACAAGATGGGGTTCCTTTTAGGAGATGAGCTGAAGAACACAGCTTGATGATCTCTTCGCTGCTCCTGTGAGTGTGAGGATGTCCAGTCTCTGAGAAACATCTAAAGAGAGACAGTCAGTGAAGAGGAGAGGCGTTTGACCTGTCTCTGTCCTGTGTCCCACAATGACTGAGGTGAAGACGGGACAAAGGTGGACCTAAACTAAACCAGGAGCCCTTAGGTAGAACAACAAGATGGGGTTCATTTTAGGAGATGAGCTGAAGAACACAGCTGTGATGATCTCTTCGCTGCTCCTGTGAGTGTGAGGATGTCCAGCCTCTGAGAAACATCTAAAGAGAGACAGTCAGTGAAGAGGAGAGGCGTTTGACCTGTCTCTGTCCTGTGTCCACAATGACTGAGGTGAAGACGGGACAAAGGTGGACCTTAACTAAACCAGGAGCCCTTAGGTAGAACAACAAGATGGGGTTCATTTTAGGAGATGAGCTGAAGAACACAGCTGTGATGATCTCTTCGCTGCTCCTGTGAGTGTGAGGATGTCCAGTCTCTGAGAAACATCTAAAGAGAGACAGTCAGTGAAGAGGAGAGGCGTTTGACCTGTCTCTGTCCTGTGTCCCACAATGACTGAGGTGAAGACGGGACAAAGGTGGACCTTAAACTAAACCAGGAGCCCTTAGGTAGAACAACAAGATGGGGTTCATCTTTAGGAGATGAGCTGAAGAACACAGCTGTGATGATCTCTTCGCATGCTCCTGTGAGTGTGAGGATGTCCAGCTCTGAGAAACATCTAAAGAGAGACAGTCAGTGAAGAGGAGAGGAGGTTTGACCTGTCTCTGTCCTGTGTCCACAATGACTGAGGTGAAAGACGGGACAAAGGTGGACCTTAACTAAACCAGGAGCCCTTAGGTAGAACAACAAGATGGGGTTCATTTTAGGAGATGAGCTGAAGAAAACACAGCTGTGATGATCTCTTCGCTGCTCCTGTGAGTGTGAGGATGTCCAGTCTCTGAGAAACATCTAAAGAGAGACAGTCAGTGATGAGGAGAGGCGTTTGACCTGTCTCTGTCCTGTGTCCCCACAATGACTGAGGTGAAGACGGGGACAAAGGTGGACCTTAAACTAAAACCAGGAGCCCTTAGGTTAGAACAACAAGATGGGGTTCATTTTAGGAGATGAGCTGAAGAACACAGCTGTGATGATCTCTTCGCTGCTCCTGTGAGTGTGAGGATGTCCAGTCTCTGAGAAACATCTAAAGAGAGACAGTCAGTGAAGAGGAGAGGCGTTTGACCTGTCTCTGTCCTGTGTCCCACAATGACTGAGGTGAAGACGGGACAAAGGTGGACCTTAAACTAAACCAGGAGCCCTTAGGTAGAACAACAAGATGGGGTTCATTTTAGGAGATGAGCTGAAGAACACAGCTGTGATGATCTCTTCGCTGCTCCTGTGAGTGTGAGGATGTCCAGTCTCTGAGAAACATCTAAAGAGAGACAGTCAGTGAAGAGGAGAGGCGTTTGACCTGTCTCTGTCCTGTGTCCCACAATGACTGAGGTGAAGACGGGACAAAGGTGGACCTTAAACTAAACCAGGAGCCCTTAGGTAGAACAACAAGATGGGGTTCATTTTAGGAGATGAGCTGAAGAACACAGCTGTGATGATCTCTTCGCTGCTCCTGTGAGTGTGAGGATGTCCAGCCTCTGAGAAACATCTAAAGAGAGACAGTCAGTGAAGAGGAGAGGCGTTTGACCTGTCTCTGTCCTGTGTCCCACAATGACTGAGGTGAAGACGGGACAAAGGTGGACCTTAAACTAAACCAGGAGCCCTTAGGTAGAACAACAAGATGGGGTTCATTTTAGGAGATGAGCTGAAGAACACAGCTGTGATGATCTCTTCGCTGCTCCTGTGAGTGTGAGGATGTCCAGTCTCTGAGAAACATCTAAAGAGAGACAGTCAGTGAAGAGGAGAGGCGTTTGACCTGTCCTCTGTCCTGTGTCCCACAATGACTGAGGTGAAGACGGGACAAAGGTGGACCTTAACTAAACCCAGGAGCCCTTAGGTAGAACAACAAGATGGGGTTCATTTTAGGAGATGAGCTGAAGAACACAGCTGTGATGATCTCTTCGCTGCTCCTGTGAGTGTGAGGATGTCCAGCCTCTGAGAAACATCTAAAGAGAGACAGTCAGTGAAGAGGAGAGGCGTTTGACCTGTCTCTGTCCTGTGTCCCACAATGACTGAGGTGAAGACGGGACAAAGGTGGACCTTAAACTAAACCAGGAGCCCTTAGGTAGAACAACAAGATGGGGTTCATTTTAGGAGATGAGCTGAAGAACACAGCTGTGATGATCTCTTCGCTGCTCCTGTGAGTGTGAGGATGTCCAGTCTCTGAGAAACATCTAAAGAGAGACAGTCAGTGAAGAGGAGAGGCGTTTGACCTGTCTCTGTCCTGTGTCCCACAATGACTGAGGTGAAGACGGGACAAAGGTGGACCTTAAACTAAACCAGGAGCCCTTAGGTAGAACAACAAGATGGGGTTCATTTTAGGAGATGAGCTGAAGAACACAGCTGTGATGATCTCTTCGCTGCTCCTGTGAGTGTGAGGATGTCCAGTCTCCTGAGAAACATCTAAAGAGAGACAGTCAGTGAAGAGGAGAGGCGTTTGACCTGTCTCTGTCCTGTGTCCCACAATGACTGAGGTGAAGACGGGACAAAGGTGGACCTTAAACTAAACCAGGAGCCCTTAGGTAGAACAACAAGATGGGGTTCATTTTAGGAGATGAGCTGAAGAACACAGCTGTGATGATCTCTTCGCTGCTCCTGTGAGTGTGAGGATGTCCAGTCTCTGAGAAACATCTAAAGAGAGACAGTCAGCTGATGAGTTTAACGGAAACCAGGACGGAGCTCACAGAGCAGGAAAAACCTCAGGAAGGTTAGAGAGAGATATCTGATTCTCAACTGATTATTGATGGTATTTTATCAGCTCTGATCTGATGTTTTTATTGATTATTGATGGTATTTTATCAGCTCTGATCTTATGTTTTTATTGATTATTGATGGTACTTTATCAGCTCTGATCTGATGTTTTTATTGATGATTGATGGTATTTTATCAGCTCTGATCTGATGTTTTTATTGATTATTGATGGTATTTTATCAGCTCTGATCTTATGTTTTTATTGATTATTGATGGTATTTTATCAGCTCTGATCTGATGTTTTTATTGATTATTGATGGTATTTTATCAGCTCTGATCTGATGTTTTTATTGATTATTGATGGTATTTTATCAGCTCTGATCTGATGTTTTTATTGATTATTGATGGTACTTTATCAGCTCTGATCTGATGTCTCTGTTGATTATTGATGGTATTTTATCAGCTCTGATCTGATGTCTCTGTTGATTATTGATGGTATTTTATCAGCTCTGATCTGATGTCTCTGTTGATTATTGATGGTATTTTATCAGCTCTGATCTGGTGTTTTTATTGATTATTGATGGTATTTTATCAGCTCTGATCTGATGTCTCTGTTGATTATTGATGGTATTTTATCAGCTCTGATCTGATGTCTCTGTTGATTATTGATGGTATTTAATCAGCTCTGATCTGATGTCTCTGTTGATTATTGATGGTATTTTATCAGCTCTGATCTGGTGTTTTTATTGATTATTGATGGTATTTTATCAGCTCTGATCTGATGTTTTTATTGATTATTGATGGTACTTTATCAGCTCTGATCTGATGTTTTTATTGATTATTGATGGTATTTTATCAGCTCTGATCTTATGTTTTTATTGATTATTGATGGTACTTTATCAGCTCTGATCTGGTGTTTCTATTGGTTATTGATGGTATTTTATCAGCTCTGATCTGATGTTTTTATTGATGATTGATGGTATTTTATCAGCTCTGATCTGATGTTTTTATTGATTATTGATGGTATTTTATCAGCTCTGATCTTATGTTTTTATTGATTATTGATGGTACTTTATCAGCTCTGATCTGGTGTTTTTATTGATTATTGATGGTATTTTATCAGCTCTGATCTGATGTTTTTATGATTATTGATGGTATTTTATCAGCTCTGATCTGATGTCTCTGTTGATTATTGATGGTATTTTATCAGCTCTGATCTGGTGTTTTTATTGATTATTGATGGTATTTTATCAGCTCTGATCTGGTGTTTTTATTGATGATTGATGGTATTTTATCAGCTCTGATCTGATGTTTTTATTGATGATTGATGGTATTTTATCAGCTCTGATCTGGTGTTTTTATTGATTATTGATGGTACTTTATCAGCTCTGATCTGATGTTTTTATTGATGATTGATGGTATTTTATCAGCTCTGATCTGGTGTTTTTATTGATTATTGATGGTATTTTATCAGCTCTGATCTGATGTTTTTATTGATTATTGATGGTATTTTATCAGCTCTGATCTGATGTCTCTGTTGATTATTGATGGTATTTTATCAGCTCTGATCTGATGTCTCTGTTGATTATTGATGGTATTTTATCAGCTCTGATCTGGTGTTTTTATTGATTATTGATGGTATTTTATCAGCTCTGATCTGATGTTTTTTTTGATTATTGATGGTATTTTATCAGCTCTGATCTGATGTCTCTGTTGATTATTGATGGTATTTTATCAGCTCTGATCTGATGTCTCTGTTGATTATTGATGGTATTTTATCAGCTCTGATCTGGTGTTTTTATTGATTATTGATGGTATTTTATCAGCTCTGATCTGGTGTTTTTATTGATTATTGATGGTATTTTATCAGCTCTGATCTGATGTTTTTATTGATGATTGATGGTATTTTATCAGCTCTGATCTGGTGTTTTTATTGATTATTGATGGTACTTTATCAGCTCTGATCTGGTGTTTTTATTGATTATTGATGGTATTTTATCAGCTCTGATCTGATGTCTCTGTTGATTATTGATGGTATTTTATCAGCTCTGATCTGATGTTTTTATTGATTATTGATGGTACTTTATCAGCTCTGATCTGGTGTTTTTATTGATTATTAATGGTATTTTATCAGCTCTGATCTGATGTTTTTATTGATTATTGATGGTACTTTATCAGCTCTGATCTGGTGTATTTATTGATTATTGATGGTATTTTATCAGCTCTGATCTGATGTTTTTATTGATTATTGATGGTATTTTATCAGCTCTGATCTGGTGTTTTTATTGATTATTGATGGTATTTTATCAGCTCTGATCTGGTGTTTTTATTGATTATTGATGGTATTTTATCAGCTCTGATCTGATGTCTCTGTTGATTATTGATGGTATTTTATCAGCTCTGATCTGATGTTTTTATTGATTATTGATGGTATTTTATCAGCTCTGATCTTATGTTTTTATTGATTATTGATGGTACTTTATCAGCTCTGATCTGATGTTTTTATTGATGATTGATGGTATTTTATCAGCTCTGATCTGATGTTTTTATTGATTATTGATGGTATTTTATCAGCTCTGATCTGATGTTTTTATTGATTATTGATGGTATTTTATCAGCTCTGATCTGATGTTTTTATTGATTATTGATGGTATTTTATCAGCTCTGATCTGATGTTTTTATTGATTATTGATGGTATTTTATCAGCTCTGATCTGATGTTTTTATTGATTATTGATGGTACTTTATCAGCTCTGATCTGATGTCTCTGTTGATTATTGATGGTATTTTATCAGCTCTGATCTGATGTCTCTGTTGATTATTGATGGTATTTTATCAGCTCTGATCTGATGTCTCTGTTGATTATTGATGGTATTTTATCAGCTCTGATCTGGTGTTTTTATTGATTATTGATGGTATTTTATCAGCTCTGATCTGATGTCTCTGTTGATTATTGATGGTATTTTATCAGCTCTGATCTGATGTCTCTGTTGATTATTGATGGTATTTAATCAGCTCTGATCTGATGTCTCTGTTGATTATTGATGGTATTTTATCAGCTCTGATCTGGTGTTTTTATTGATTATTGATGGTATTTTATCAGCTCTGATCTGATGTTTTTATTGATTATTGATGGTACTTTATCAGCTCTGATCTGATGTTTTTATTGATTATTGATGGTATTTTATCAGCTCTGATCTTATGTTTTTATTGATTATTGATGGTACTTTATCAGCTCTGATCTGGTGTTTCTATTGGTTATTGATGGTATTTTATCAGCTCTGATCTGATGTTTTTATTGATGATTGATGGTATTTTATCAGCTCTGATCTGATGTTTTTATTGATTATTGATGGTATTTTATCAGCTCTGATCTTATGTTTTTATTGATTATTGATGGTACTTTATCAGCTCTGATCTGGTGTTTTTATTGATTATTGATGGTATTTTATCAGCTCTGATCTGATGTTTTTATTGATTATTGATGGTATTTTATCAGCTCTGATCTGATGTCTCTGTTGATTATTGATGGTATTTTATCAGCTCTGATCTGGTGTTTTTATTGATTATTGATGGTATTTTATCAGCTCTGATCTGGTGTTTTTATTGATGATTGATGGTATTTTATCAGCTCTGATCTGATGTTTTTATTGATGATTGATGGTATTTTATCAGCTCTGATCTGGTGTTTTTATTGATTATTGATGGTACTTTATCAGCTCTGATCTGATGTTTTTATTGATGATTGATGGTATTTTATCAGCTCTGATCTGGTGTTTTTATTGATTATTGATGGTATTTTATCAGCTCTGATCTGATGTTTTTATTGATTATTGATGGTATTTTATCAGCTCTGATCTGATGTCTCTGTTGATTATTGATGGTATTTTATCAGCTCTGATCTGATGTCTCTGTTGATTATTGATGGTATTTTATCAGCTCTGATCTGATGTTTTTATTGATTATTGATGGTATTTTATCAGCTCTGATCTGATGTTTTTTTTGATTATTGATGGTATTTTATCAGCTCTGATCTGATGTCTCTGTTGATTATTGATGGTATTTTATCAGCTCTGATCTGATGTCTCTGTTGATTATTGATGGTATTTTATCAGCTCTGATCTGGTGTTTTTATTGATTATTGATGGTATTTTATCAGCTCTGATCTGGTGTTTTTATTGATTATTGATGGTATTTTATCAGCTCTGATCTGATGTTTTTATTGATGATTGATGGTACTTTATCAGCTCTGATCTGGTGTTTTTATTGATTATTGATGGTACTTTATCAGCTCTGATCTGGTGTTTTTATTGATTATTGATGGTATTTTATCAGCTCTGATCTGATGTCTCTGTTGATTATTGATGGTATTTTATCAGCTCTGATCTGATGTTTTTATTGATTATTGATGGTACTTTATCAGCTCTGATCTGGTGTTTTTATTGATTATTAATGGTATTTTATCAGCTCTGATCTGATGTTTTTATTGATTATTGATGGTACTTTATCAGCTCTGATCTGGTGTATTTATTGATTATTGATGGTATTTTATCAGCTCTGATCTGATGTTTTTATTGATTATTGATGGTATTTTATCAGCTCTGATCTGGTGTTTTTATTGATTATTGATGGTATTTTATCAGCTCTGATCTGGTGTTTTTATTGATTATTGATGGTATTTTATCAGCTCTGATCTGATGTCTCTGTTGATTATTGATGGTATTTTATCAGCTCTGATCTGATGTTTTTATTGATTATTGATGGTATTTTATCAGCTCTGATCTGATGTCTCTGTTGATTATTGATGGTATTTTATCAGCTCTGATCTGGTGTTTTTATTGATTATTGATGGTATTTTATCAGCTCTGATCTGATGTCTCTGTTGATTATTGATGGTATTTTATCAGCTCTGATCTGGTGTATTTATTGATTATTGATGGTATTTTATCAGCGCTGATCTGATGTTTTTATTGATTATTGATGGTATTTTATCAGCTCCGATCTGGTGTTTTTATTGATTATTGATGGTATTTTATCAGCTCTGATCTGATGTCTCTGTTGATTATTGATGGTATTTTATCAGCTCTGATCTGGTGTTTTTATTGATTATTGATGGTATTTTAGACAGAGGTTTTGTAGTTAAAGTCATTAAAACAGATTTTATGTTTATGTTTTGGTGATAAAACTCTAAAGAAGTCTGATTCAGAGGTGTTTTAGTTCATATTTTTTTTTACAATACTGACACTGTGTCGGGGGGCTTTTGTGTCGTAATGCAGGGAGAGTGTCCTTTTCACCCCTCCACCCTGCCCAGCCACAGAGGGCAAGGGTCAACCAGGGTCATGTTATATTAGGCACCTGGATTAGGACCAAAATTTGGTAGGTCTCTCTAAGTCACTCTCTCTCGACCAAATCAAACCTGTTTAATATAATACCAAGTCTTTAGTCCTGTCTCGTGCTGGTTGGTTATTCAGTGATGGTGGCTAACCAAAGGAATGAGCACCAAGCAGGAAGCTAGAGGCTGTAAACAAAGTAGGGAGGAGGAGGAGTGCACGGCTTCGCATGACTGTGAGACATGAGGAGGAACTCTTGTATTTGTAGAAGCAACAAGCCAGAATCATTTTGTGAAAGTGAGGAGGTGAAAAACAAATGACAGAAGTCAGGATTTGGGTAAGATACGAGCTAACAGTACACTTCAGCCGATGACTGGTGTTTCCGGCTCGATAAACCTCGCTGCTGTGAGTCTTTCCCTCTCATACATACACACGAGCATGTGTGTAGGTGGGGATTGGTCTGCAAAGCATAATTTAACAACAAGCTTTAGCTAACCACTGTCCCGTTGAGGACAGTGGTTAGCTCCTTGGCTTGCTTGCTGCAGTATTCTCAGCAGGGATTATGGAGAGCAGTATCTGTCCTCATATTTTACGCTACTGTGGCTTAAAGGAAGTGCGCGTCAAGACGTGACTGATAAATAGCCCACTGGGTCAAACTTTCTCCTTGGTGGATTAAGATCAGAACATGAATCGTTGCACGGGAGCAAACATGACCTATAAAAATAAAAACTAACTATAAGAGCCCAGACAGTGTTCCCACGAGCACACTGCACCCACATAATGAAAATATGAACTGAGATGATCACATATGTCAGTAATAATGACAATGATCACAGTAACAGTGGATGTAATAACAATGATACACAGTTAGAGGCCATAACATTAGGAACAATGCATGCACCTTTATTCTTATTATTATCTTTTTACCTATTGTCTGTTTATACTTTGCACCAAGTGCACAGAGCAAATTCCTTGTAAGTGTAAAAACCTACTTGGCAATAAACCTGATTCTGATTCTGAATAAGAAGACACAATCTTAGATAAAGTCTAGTCATAGTCTGTAGTTAGTGACCCTTTAGGATTCTCAGTCTCAGTAGATCTCAGTCTGAGACTAAAATCTCTGAGAGCTGTAGACAGTTTGTCTTTAGATGTGAGATGGTGTCAGGTTGCAGTCTGAACAGAGTATTAGGAAAATCTTCTAGTGTCAGGTCGGCTTTAGATGAGGACTAATATTTCAGTTTGCAGAGTCTGCAGACTGAACATGTCCTGTCTGCTCTGTCTGACCCGGGACACTGGAGAATCCAAATCCCACCCACACACTCGCTCAGATGAAGCGGGGACAGGCCGGACTTTTCTGTGCTGCTCCAAACAAAAACATCATCCACGCAATGAGCTAACAGGCCAACTTTAGCAGCACGACCAGTTAATACCACAATATACCTCAATGAAGCCATGCACTACGGAGGCCCGTGAGGACAAACAGCACTAGACACCTGAAATAAGATGACAAACATCTTTTACAATATTGTTTTCTCTAAATCACTTTAGAGTGCAAACCTCCACCAAGGTAGCTCACATATTGCAGTTACATCTTTAAGCAATAGTTCCATGATGAAGTTACCATCATAATATGATTCATGACCCTGAAAACACACACCTAGCACTCAGAGTCATGTTGATATCATTATTAGTTACACAGTTATTGAGCAAAAACGATCGTTCACTAATGGCAGTTATCTGGATCAAAACCAAAATCTAATCATTTCTAAGTTGGTCCATTACCAACACCTCCTGAAAATCCTGAAACAAACACTGGCTAAAACATAACCTCTTAGGCAGAGGTAATCGAGAATCATGGTACTGACCTGTGGCGGCTTGCGCTAAAATTTTAAGGGGGCAGCGCAGCTTTGGAGGAAAAAAAAACAAAGAAGCGCTCCATACTACAGTGAAAAAAACTAAAATCAAAACATAATCACAATGCAATCTACTTTGAACAATGCACTATTTGAACAGAAACTTTGCCCTCTTTTCCTTCTGGACTGCAAATTTCTCAGTGACCCTCTGACTGAAGTCCATCATCTCTGTCACCAGTCTCTCTTCCATTGACAGCATGGCCAGAGCATTCAGCCTGTCCTGGTTCATGGAGTTTCTCTGGAAAGTTTTGATCCTCTTTAAGTTTGAGAAGCACCTCAGTTTCTGCAGTGGTCATGGGTGTGGTGATGAGGATCTTTAGCAGAGTGACAGTCTCTGAAAATACCTCTCCAACATTATTTTCCATCAACAACAGGATAAGGTCCACAGCTCCACAGCAGGCCTTGAACTCCTCCTTGCTGTAGATTCAGACTGAGCTCTGTCTTCAGCTTTAGTTGAGCACTGGGTCGGCCTTCAAGGAGCTGCTGAGGGAATCTCCAGGAAACATGGCGTGGTACTGTGTGAACCTATGACCCCGCAGCAAAGTGGCACTGATGAGATGGTCAGTGAAGGAGAATCGTTCCCTCAGTATGGTGTTGGAGACCTACAGAAGAGCAATAAAAAAAATACATCAAAAGTTAACATCAGTATTGACTGAAAAAAATCAATGCAACAGCCAAAGTTTAACCTGCTCCCATAAAATAAAGCTGTAACTTATGTCATTTTCACCATTTTAAGAACATTTCTTGTGTCACCTGAACAGTGTCTTATTTCATACATGTCTTATGTCTCATGGCTCAAGACTTTCTGAAGATTCAAAAGCAAGGCAACTGGACTGTGTAGAGTTTGTTGGGAAGACGTTTCACTTCTCATCCAAGAAGCTTCTTCAGTTCCAAATGGCTGGTGCTGGAAGCAGATATTTATCTTGCTAGAGGAAAAACAACAACAAAGGAAAGGAGGAGTTGGAGAACGACTCATAGAAACTTATCCCAGGGTGATGTAACCCCTGAGAGTCGTTACCCTGAATGGGTCATTAACTCCCCCTGTCATGTGAGGTGTTATGGTCACATGTGCCCAGGTGAGAGTGTTTGGAGAGCTTTCTGGGGAGAGAGCTTAGCACTGCATTATATGTAGGTGAGAGATTGTGTCTGAGTCCACCACCTCTGTTAAGATAAGGCTTCTCCAGTCTGGTGAAGATGGCTTCTTTAACTCCTCTTTCAAACCATCTATCTTCTCTCGCCAACACTTGTACATTGCTGTCCTCAAAAGAGTGTCCCGTGTCCTTTAAGTGGAGGTGGACTGCTGAGTCCTGACCTGAGGACGTGGCTCTCCTGTGTTGAGCCATACGCTTGTGAAGCGGTTGTTTAGTTTCCCCAATGTACAGGTCTGAGCATTCCTCACTGCACTGGACTGCATACACCACATTGCTCTGTTTATGTCTCGGTGTTTTGTCCTTGGGATGGACCAACTTCTGCCTTAATGTGTTTCCAGGCTTGAAGTGAACAGGAATGTGGTGTTTGCCAAAAATTCTCTTGAGTTTTTCAGATAAACCTGCAACATACGGAATCACAATGTTCTTGCGTCTCTCTTCCCTTTCATGCTCCTTCTCCTTTCTTTTCTTGTTCTTCAAAAAGGCCCACTTTGGGTATCCACAGGTTTTCAGGGCTTCTCTAATGTGTTTCTGTTCCTTTTCCTTTCCTTCCTTCCTTGTAGGAACACTCTCAGCCCGGTGGTTGAGGGTTCTGATGACACCCAGCTTGTGCTGAAGCGGATGGTGCGAATCAAAGAGTAAATATTGATCCGTGTGTGTGGGTTTTCCGGTACACTTCAACGTTGAGACCCCTTAATGACCCATTCAGGGTAACGACTCTCAGGGGTTACATCACCCTGGGATAAGTTTCTATGAGTCGTTCTCCAACTCCTCCTTTCCTTTGTTGTTGTTTTTCCTCTAGCAAGATAAATATCTGCTTCCAGCACCAGCCATTTGGAACTGAAGAAGCTTCTTGGATGAGAAGTGAAACGTCTTCCCAACAAACTCTACACAGTCCAGTTGCCTTGCTTTTGAATCTTCAGAATGACCATGACCTGGATGAATGAGAATCTACACAGACGTATGGCTCAAGACTGTAAACACAAACAGAATCTTATGTACCACTAAAGTGATGCTTTAAAACTAAAGGTAAAACTATGTGATATAGTTTTTGGTATAGACTAACAATAAAAAGTACGCACAAAACAAAAACAAACAGGAAAAACAACTTCAAATTTTAAAAAGTCAAAAAAATAAACTTTACATTACAGGAGTCTGTTTCCATCTGCTGGAGCGTTTGGATACGACATTTACTTTGTACCGTTGTGTGCAGTATTCAGTCAGAAACACCAACTGAATGTATAATTTCTGTATCCAAATAGAACATTTCATTATAGCAACTAAACATATGATATACAATTATATAAAATAACAATATTGCATATATTTATATTGATCTTTATTATTTCATATCACATGTTTAGCTGCAGTAATAAAACTACAACATTTGGAGGCAGGATGATACATTTTGTTGGTCTGTTTTCATTGATTTTATACTGTGCACAACAGTGCAAGCTGAAAAGGTACAAGGTAAGTGTCAAATCTAAAAGCTCCAGTGGATTAAAAAATACTTCTGTAATGGATATACAGTTCATTTTCAGACAGATTTCACTGAAAGTGGAAAGTAACCTATTTGGCACAGATAAAAGAATTGAAAGGGTTATTTTAAAAATTCAATTTGTAAGATGTAAGAATTCATTGGTGGGGTTATAAGCTCTGTGAAACAGTTAAGAGGTAAATAATGTGTTGTTTACACTTTTGGGACAAAAAAAACATTATTTTAACCAGTAAATTACAACACATAACTTGATAGCATTATCAGTTCTTCTTTTTGTGTTTTTTTAAAGGCTTTCACACAATGTCACAGTAATATTTAATGAGCAGTGCAATAAACCTTTGCAATTTCTGCATGCACATGTGTATATTAAAATAACAGCTTGTCCTATCTTTAGTATGTTTCTCTGTACTTAAGACTTTGTGTGTCTATTTTTACTCTTCATTAGTGTGCATGGTTTCTGCTTTACCATGATTTTTAAAATATAATTTTGTCAGGTCCCTTTATATACAGGGTTCATACACTTTTTAACCAACAAATTTCCATGACTTTTCCATGACTTTCCCATGACTTGGTAGCAAGTTTCCATGGCAATATGTGACTTCTAAATCATCAATATATGCATGAAATATAGGAATAAAACTATGTAGAAATATTACCGCAGTGGAAATGTCAATTATGGTTTTATACAAAACAAATATTTGTTTAACTTAACACTGATATACCAGTTTACATAAGGTAAGGTATATGTTAATGTGTTATGGAATAATTTCACGAGGCATACATGTTTTGGAGGTGACAGGGTCTGAAAAATGAATAAGCAAATGAAGGTATCCTATAATGTCATGGTTTGTATACCCAAAAAACTAACAAAAAACAATGGTGAAGACCCAAATGCAGATTCAACGAAAAAAGGTTTTAATATAAACTAAAAAGGATCAAAGTCCAAAAATACAAAGTACAACGAAGAATATCAAACAAAGTAACAAATCGAAACTGAGCAACAAAGTACAAAACAAAATCACAAAAGTCCATAACAAAAGGCTCAAAAGTTCAAAGCAAAAGTCCCAACTGAAAATACTTATCAAAACTCAGGAGATCACTGGAGACAGGAGGACTTTCAAAATAAAACAGGAAACACAAGGACAAGACTAGAAACGTAAACAAAATGTGTGAATTTAGCTTATTTCTAACCGGGTTCCTCAAAAACAAAGGACGACCAGGGCCCAGCACGGGCCCTGTAAAATGTTTACACTGAGAATCTACACTGTTTACATGCAAACGAGGCTGTTGGAGGGATTAATCTCTCATCATCTAGACACGGGAGAAGCAGACTGACCTTCGAACACAAGACTGAACATCTGCCTGAAACTAACCTCTGCTGTTTATATCCTACAATAAGGAGGAAACCTTTTAAAACAGCTCATCATGGAGGCAAAAACAAGACAACCATAACAATAATACAACAATACTTTGTACTCTGCATAAGAAAAAAGGGAGTCGAGGGACATTCCTGCATCTTTCTGCTTCTTTCTTTAAAGTGCAAAACGTCTAAAAGGGAACAAAGCTGCACAAAAGGGTCTGTCTATTTACAGGTTTACACAGAAACAGAGATCATTTCAGCACTTTGTGTTGTGTTTAGGTAGACTTCGTCTGTCGAATTTTGGAGGGGGCGGCACCCCAGCGCCCCCTATTGACAAACCGCCACTGGTACTGACATGAGTGAATTTTGCTGACCCTTCTGTTTGCATATCACTAATTAATATTTTTTTAAATAATTACTCATAATAGAATGTAAGAGTCTTGAACAAATGTGTTTAAATATTTATGTCACCTTTAAATATTTCATTTTTTGTAAGATAATTTGTCATATCTTTGCTGATTGCCCTTTTCTTTGAGGAAATGTTTCTAAATTTTCCCTCATTCTGGTCTTTCCTTCTTTGAAATATTTTATTGATTATTTTTTAAATTATTTTCTAAATACTTCTGCATCATTAAAATAAAACAAGGAAACAAAAAAAGACTGATTATGTCTTTAGTTGTATTTCATTCTTGTGAAAAGATAAACCTATTGTAAACTAGAAAAGCACTCAGAGAGCACAGACCTCCACCAAGCAGCTCAGTTACGGCAGTGGCTTTTGCGCTCCAATTGGACGGCCGAGTCTCTGCTCACGTCTGTCCTCGTGGAGAATGCTGCATTCAATTTACATCGAAACTGGGGAGAGGGGAGTGTGAATGACGTGAGCTCTGAGTTATCAGTGTTCCAGTTACAAAGGCAGAAAATCATGCCAATCTACCAGGCTATTGTTAGCTGTTGTGTTAGCAGAACTCCTCCGCTGGCATTACAAGGGAACCTGGGAAATGTAGTGACATAGGCTTGAAAAATGTTGGCGTCAGTTTGCAAATAAATACAATTCCCATAATGCCGTAAATGGATGGGATTTGCTGTTATAAACTCAAGGTTTTTTGTGATGTCAGCAGTGGCGAAAATCCCTCTTCAGTGTTTGGGGGGACAATAGACAGTAAAATTTCAGAG
Organism: Cetoscarus ocellatus; assembly: GCA_037902135.1. Classification (NCBI taxonomy): domain Eukaryota; kingdom Metazoa; phylum Chordata; class Actinopteri; order Labriformes; family Labridae; genus Cetoscarus; species Cetoscarus ocellatus. Next base: position 18,233 of record JBAMNC010001833.1, read on the forward strand.
AGTAATTCTTGGGGAGGGGACAGTAAAATGAATGCTATATTTGTGCTGTGTTGTTTTGATACTTTCTCAAATGTCTTGTATAGTTATATTAAACACTAACTGTATGCCATTGTTCCTTGTTAGTCCATATCTTAACTGTCCACAGGTTTGTTTCTGCTCAACCAGCAATTCCAAGAGTTGTATTGGTTGGAAGGCGTGAACTACACCATATGTGACCTAACAGAATTTCTTATCTCACCATTAACACTAGTCTTATCACCATTACAGCAGCTTTACAAGAACTGAAAGCTCAATAAACGTTCTAAAACTAGAAGAAAAACTTTAATGAATAACCAAGCTACATCAAACTATTCTTCAAGTGTGCTTTTATTAAACTGTCAAAAAGAAAACAAAATCTGAATATATTACAAAACTTAAATTCACAAACCTTTTCACAATTAAATTATGAAGTGCAACTGAATATGTTGCAAAATGTATAAATATACAAACCTTTATTTATTTAAATCATTAAGTGCATCTGAGTTTGCTACAATATACTGCTCTCAGTCTGTTGCATCAGGCAGAGAGGAGAGGCTGTTTGCAGCCAGCAGCAGAGAAAAACTCTGGACGATTCACAGATTCATTACAAACTAAGATGAAAAGATGTGCTACATACAGTACAGATTTCATTTTAGCTTAAAAATAAAAACCCTATTAGCTGCGTGCTGTGTTAATTTAAAATATACCAGCAGACTTCAAACACAGGAGTTGAAATTTTGCTTTTCATGTTGTGCCTGTTGAAGGATAGGAGTGATGAACAACTTATCAACCATTCTGTGTTTTAATACACATACTTTGTCCGATCACCACTGCTTTGTCCGCCTGCCTCTGTGTGTACACGGTTCTGCAGCAGCAGCTACGCCGGTGTTCAGAACACCGTTCAACGGGAGAAACTGTTTGGACCAAACCACTGCGAGGGGAGTGGGGTTGTAATCTTTAACAGTTAAAATTGTCTGACAATGTGTTTTTAAGTAGCGTTACTAGTATTGTACCGTCAAATATGTTACTGTACTACCAGAAAAATCTTATTTGAACTGGATATTTGGGGGGGACAACTTTGTGGAAGGGGGGACACGTCCCTTGCGTCCCCCCTGGGATTTGTGCCTATGGATGTCAGTCTGGATCAGATCAGCACCAAAATGTAATGGCTTCTTCCTTGGACCAAACCACACCTCTGGTAAAATTATCAGTATTTTGTGTGTAATCTTGCTAACAGACAAACAAACAGACAGACCAACAGACCCTGGCAAAAACATAACCTCCTTGGTGGAGGTAATAAATGCAGAGACTCTCAGCAGATAGGTGCAAAGACAAGTGCTAAAACACAGAAGTGAGTTAGCTTTACAGCACTTCCTGTTCCCTCGTCACTAAGTCTATGGGATTTTAGAACAGCTTTAGATAAACACCTGAAATAAGGTTTGTGATGAACACATGCATACCAGATTTGAATGTTTTATTTAGCAACATAAAATACATTTTGAGTGTTTTTAAAATGCTAGAATACTGCTAATAAGGACTACACAAATGGCCATGGACCCAAAAGCAATAATTTCTTATCATTTTTAATAAATAATTATTCATACTCTACAGAGGACCAACCTGATCAGGTCACTGGATTAGGAGGAAGTTCTCCAACCAGAGGTCACAGCAGGACGTTATGGAGGAGCGGTCTCTGCTTCCAGGTAGTAGTTCACTAACAGCTTGATAAAAACGTATGACTCTCACAGATAATGCTTAAACATAAAATTCATTAAAGTTTGGTCCATTCGTGAAGGTAATGGCAATTTATTAAAAACATCCTAGTCAATAGTTCAGGCTGGAAATGGAATAAAATGTTAAAGTCTACAGTAAAGATAAATTAAAAACATAAGTGTCTCCACTGGATTCTTCTGTTGATTGGGCTAAATTAATCCTTAAAAATGTTTTTAATCTAAGAGAGTGCAAAAATTACCATGAGTGCAAAATACAAACACACATTTATCGGAAAATTACTCTTCAAAGGCCAAATGCACTCACAAGATTCTAAGACCCGTTAGCTTGATGCTATCAAATAGTGGAAATCCCCAATAATAGGCTGATTTAGTGTTGCTTTGCACAAGTCTAAATCTGAAAAGCAATCTACCTTAATTGATCATTTTCAGTTGCTGCTGAGCAAAAACCTTGTAACTCAACTTTTTTAGGATTTTTTTTTTTTCATACAGTAGGGCTTTGGTCACTCTCCGAGTTTATTTGGTAGTTTTATGATTGTTTTAAGCAAACCGCAGAAATCTAAATCTAATGTTTACTGAGGCCTCACAGACAGGCCTGGACATGTGCACTGTAGCTGGCTGTGAGCTGAACCGTCCATCATCTTCAGCTTATCCGGGGTCGGGTTGCAGGGACAGCAGCATAAGCAGAGAAGCCCAGACTTCCCTCGTCCAGCTCTTCCCGGGGGACCTCGAGGCGTTCCCAGGCCAGCTGAGAGACATAGTCCCTCCAGCGTGTCCTGAGTCTTCCTCGTGGTCTTCTTCTACAATGGGGACGTGCCCTGAACTCCTCACCATGGAGGCGTCCAGGAGGCTTCCTGATTTGATGCCAGAGCCACCTCATCTGGCTGCTCTCAACACGGAGGAGCAGCGGCTCTACTCTGACAGCCACTGATGACCGAGGGTGAACAGATGGTCAAAATGTCAAAAATAATGCGTCAGACATCCTGTAGAAAGTTTAAGGGGAAGTGCCCCCTCCCCCTGTGCAGATGTTTGAGGCAGTAAGAACTGTCATATGGAGAAGTTCAGCATTATGATGATTCCTGTTAGTCTGATGAACCTTTGCTCACCTTAGAGTTTTTTTTAACAGCAATGATCCAAGAACTCAGAGAACAATCCCAGAGGCTTTAGAGGGAACAGCAGCAGGAGAACTTCAGCTGGACTACAAACTCACATCACCACTGCACCACCACATCACAGACTGTGACATGCAGCTTTCCTCTGGTCACAGAAACCCAAACTTCAAACCTCAGTGGTTTGGGGGCTTCTTCCTCTTTTCTCATTTCCTCCACAATCTGCCCCCTAAAAAACTCCAAGATCTCTTTGTTGGGCTGATCAGAGCTGTTTTTACTGGTTTGCCCTCTCCCCTGAAGTCCTCATGAGACCCCTATGGGACAGCCCGCCTTACCCTCTGAAAGTCGCCAGCCTAATGGGTCATGTCCATGGTTGGATCCCAGCCTGCGGCTTCTTTCCTGCACGTTTTTCCACTCTCTCCCTCCATCAATGTGTGTCCTCTCAACAGGTAACTGGAAAGACTCCATCGCAGTGATGCCATGTGGCTGTGCTCCAGAGGAGGCTCTCTGCCAGTCCGGGACCTCCTGATTCATCAACATGACTGAGGGTTCTGTTAAGGCCCCCCCACTGTGAGGTAGGACCGTGTGACCCTGATGAAGGTCTCTGTGCTCTGTCAGTCAGCTGATCAACGTCACGCATCTGTGGTGAAGACCAGAGGAGGACTTGTGTCAATGGCTACATTTACATGCAGTCATTGAACCTTTTATAACTGGAATATTAGCTATAACGTGTGAAGAACACACGGCAAAGTTCAGTGTGGGGGAGCAGTCGTTGCTGGGCAGAGGGAGAGATGGGAAAATTCCCAGTTTAAATATACCACCTAATTGAGAGGTGGAGAGTGTGATTGGAGGATGTTTGAGAGGAGTGAGACATGTGACATATGCATAGCTGAGCAGCTTGAGATGTCTGCCTGAACTAGCTCGCAGGCGTCGCTCCATTTCAGTCAGTCAACTCACGTTTAAATTGTTTTATTGTAGCAGCAAATACATGTTATAGGTTTGGCGCCCAGGCTCCGGTTTCATCACTCCCTGCAGAAAGGTTTACATGAAGGCATGAAGGAGTGATGAGCAAAACATACAGAACACCCCCAAAACTTAACCCATTGGAGCCTGGAGCTGCTGATGAGATCTACTATGTGTGGCCATTCCCCCCAGCGCCCACTGTTAGAGGAATATACTATCTAGTGAATGCACATCTAGCGTGCTGAATTGATACGAACTGAACCCCAGCACACCACCTGATATGCAATACAGAGTTTTGCAGCAAAGTAGATGCGATTTTATTAAACATTAAATGCAGGAACTCATGAGCTTTTGAGCAGACAGGATTTCTTCTTTGTGAAGCCTCACATAGTGTTGATATGCGGACCAGCGGCCCAAGGACTTATGTGTTGAAGTGGGCAGATGAAGTGCTGCCGTTGTGGCAGCGCCAATCCTCCAGGAGTGAGGGGAATAGAGTCCAGGTGGCAGGCCACAGCTTGAGCAGAGAACACGCAGCTTCGAAGAGAACCAGGATCTCGTCATGGGTTTGTGACCAATGATGATGATCAAGGGGATGATTGTTGAGTAGGGGGACGATGATACAGATATTTCATCATGGAAGAGAAAGGACAAAGAAGTTTTAGTTTTAGCAATAATGATATGAGTACCTTGGCAAGATCTGTCAGTTTTGAGTGTTTCAAGAATAAGGAATACATGTGCTTTTCTATATTCAAATCAGAGAAGGTGAGATCATGCTGTGGATTAAAGGAGAGAGACCTGGTCGTAAATTCGCCACACCTAAGAAAACCATAGAAAGCCCTTAAGAGTACTGCTTTTAATCGAGAATGAATATAGGTGAAAAACATCCTGTCTCTATCTTGTCACCAACTTGTGCACCAGTGATATAGTGAGGGGCATTCTTTTATCGTTACATGAAGGACATGCCTTTTTAAGACCACTGAGGAGCAACTGCATGGAAGGATTCATAGAAGGCTCTGGGATGCTGGGTCTTAGCGTCGAATGTAAAACTGAATCTAGCATGGTTTTGATACTTTGCATTTGGAGATTGCGGGATTCAAAAGAAAATACGATGAATGCAGAAACAACTGAAATATTTATTGGTAAAGGGCTAATGAGTAGACTGGCACAAAAGGAAGAAAAGAAAAACCAAGCTGAATTGTAGGCTTTCATAGTGCTTTTGGCTGAACCCAGTTTCATGTATTTAGAGGCAGAGGACAGGAGATCCTGTAGGGGCTTGGACCTACTTAATCTAGAGTCATCTGTTTGAAAGGAGGACATGGCAGGCTGGAGGACTTGGCTTGGGGACACATAGTTTTGAACTCCTGAAATTTAAAACGAGAAAGAGCATCAGCAATACGATTAGCATGACCGGGAATGAAGGTAGCTTTCAGAATGAAATTATTAAGCACGTAAATCCAAGTTAGACACTGTAAAAGACTGTTGATAGTTGGTGATTTAGAACTGCCTTTATTGATAATTTCAACTGTAGCTGCATTGTCACAAAACACCATGATTTTCTTTCTTTTCCAGTTGCTAACCCATAAAGAGCAAGCAACAACTATTGGGTAAAGCTCATTGAGGGCGGTGGATTTAGGATCCTCGAGGGTCTGTATCTCGATTGGCCAGGCATCTGCGAACCACTCGTTATTATAGAATCCCCCAAAACCAACAGATGGAGCAGCGTCAGTATAGAATTGAAGAGAATCTGAAGACTCTACAAAGTTATTGTAGAAGAAAGAAATGCTGTTCCATCCATCGCAGAGCAGAGACCAAAACCGCAGATCTGAACAACACCCTTCATCTAAAACCACTGTGTCTTTAAGATTTTTAACCAAATTAGCCAGTGTTAGCAAGCGAGAAACGAAAGAGTCCGTGAGGGATAATGCGCATGGCAAAGTTTAGGTGACCTAACAAAGACAAAAGATCCCGTTTGGAGAGAACAGCAGAGGGAGTCAAAGCTCTAATAAATCTCTAATGCAGCTCAACATATCCTGAGGAAGCGAGGCTTGCATGAGCACGCTATCGAGAGTTATGCCGAGAAACTCCAAGCGTGTGGTTGGTCCCACCGTTGTCTCTTCTGAAAGTGGCACACCTAACTCTTGAAAGAGAGTTTTGACTGTGGAAGTGCAGTGGGCTGGCAGAGCAGAGGGGAAGTCAACTACCAGAAAATCATCCAGAAGATGCAAGGCAAAGGGGAGTTTGCATGTAAAGAGTCCAGCATAAAGCCTCCAACAGGGTGTCAAAAATGCGAGGGCTACTACAACAGCCAAAGGTCAGCTTAACAGAGAAATAAAACTTTGAACGCCACTTAACACCAAAAAGTTGCCATTGAGAGGGGTGAAGTGGAATGATCTTAAAGGCATCTGTAATGTCTGCTTTCCCCAGCCACGCACCAGCCCCGGCTGATTTGATCATTTGCACAGCGTTGTCTACAGAAGCGTAGTATAAAGAGAATGGTTCGGGGGGAATTAAGCTGTTTATACTTGGGATTGAGGAGTCATGAGGTTCTGAGAGATCTATAATGAGACATTTTTTGAGTGAGTGTTTCCTTGTCGCGACCCCAAAAGGGCTTACTCTGAAAATAGAGGAGGGGGTTTTTGAGAAACGACCCACCATGTAGCCTTTTGAAACTTCTTTTGAAAGGAGCCTGTCTACTATTTCTGGCTCTAGCAGCGCTGACTGAAGATTTTTACAAACATGGGTTATCTTTGGGAGCCAGCACAGGCCTGCTAGGAATCCTTAAACTAGACCGGTGATAAGATAATTCACAAAACATCTATTGGGGTGATTAGATAAAGCTTTGGAAAGAGCTGGCACATTCACTGGAGTTGAAGGATGCTTCATGTTTATTTCCCCAATTTTGCAGGACGGAGCCTCCTGGGACACACAGAGCGAGGGTGGCTGTCTGCACACCAACTACACACATGCATAAATTTACAATCAGGAAAAGTACAAACATTTCCATTGAAATTAATGCAAATAGGAGACTTGGATCCTGAACGAAAAGGTACCTGACGCTTTGGAGGATGACTTATGGAGCTAGGCAATGGATTTGGATGAGATTTAGGGGCTGAAAGTTCTAGCAGCGCAGTGCTTGGACAGAGGGATGTCATGTGGGTGAAGGAACCGCAGATGGAGCAGACTAGGGTTTTATGCCCGGTAAAATGTCTGCTGATGAGGGCTAAGTCAACTACGGGCCAGTCCAACCTCTGATTGAATTTCTGTATATACATGGCAGCTTTGGCAGAAAAAGATTAGTGGTACTCATAAAAAAGAGAAACACCGTAGGAAAGAGTAAGATCTGAAATAATGGCTAGGTAGGTGTCAAGCTCCTCTCTGCGTTGCGGATACACTTCACAAATAGTGTCTCTAAAAACACCGAAGGCCACGTTAAATTCTGCGAGAGTAAGAGATTTTGACAGTCTTGGATCACTATCCTTAAGAACCACTGAAAAGTCCCCGCAATCCACATATCTTTGTCTGCAGATTCAGAACCACACAACAGAATCTTCACCAGATTAATGTCATTGCCTGTTGAAAGAAGAGCAAAGTTTTATAATTAGTTTAAATAATTGTGCAATTGAGTCTATGCTGATCCTCATAACCTCCCAGATGGGTGAATAAAATAAATAATATAAAATGTAATTGAAATAGATAAACTAAATAAGTAATGACACGAGCAGATAGATGACAGGCCCAGAGGCAGACTTATAATTCAGTCACTTGTCAGCTGTTAAAGATGATGGAAATAAAATTACCCGATAGATTTTGTTTCCTTAGAGAATCAGGAATGGCAGCAGGAGGAGACAGAAACTGAGAACCCATGGCAGGAGCTGGGACTGCAGATCCCAGGGATCTTTGTGGCGTGACTTCGACCGGGAAGACAGCGATTGGTGGAGCTGGCGTAGCTAGGGACGCGGAAGAAGGACCCGGGTTGTTGACATGGCCAGCGGAGGAGTAAGCGTTGTTCTCCAAGGTGTTCAGCCTGGCGTTCATGATGTCCAGCGCCAATTTCACTTCTAGGAGTGAAAACAGGATGGACGCGTCTGTGGAGATGCCGGAATCTGGCTGCTTCGACTTCTTGGAGGGAGCGCCGAGCTCCGGTTCGGGAGAAGCAGGAAGAAAGGCAGTGCGCTTTTTAGCTGGCGCCTTTCCTGTCCTCCTGGGAGGACCACTGGAAGCAGTGTCTTTGGCACCCGACCCCGGGGCATCCGTGGAGTACTGCTGGATCATCAGGAAATCGAGGCCGCCCAGTGCGGTGATGTTACGGGCGTAAAGCTCTTCCAGGATGCTGTGCACGGACCATCCAGGGAGTCGTTTGCGTGTGATGCAAGAGCTCCGGCGAGAAGGAAGCGGGTCCAATTTGTTCCCGGAGAAGACTTCTGCGGACTGAGTCTGGGTTTCGGGAATGAGCCCAGCATCCTCCCCTGACAGCTGGGACTCACTCTCTGAATCTGAGACGACGAGAGACATAGCGACCACCAGAGCCAAAGGTAGGATGACAGTCGCATGTGAAAGCAGGTGAAGAACTGCAGCAAAGACAGTGTAAGGTGGCAGAGTCGTTGCCAGGCAGAGGGAGAGATGGGAAAATTCCCAGTTTAAATATACCGCCAAATTAAGAGGTGGAGAGTGTGATTGGAGGATGGTTGAGAGGAGTGAGACATGTGACATATGAGGATGCTTGAGAGGAGTGAGACATGTGACATATGCATAGCTGAGCAGCTCAAGTTGTCTGCCTGAACTAGCTCGCAGGTGATGCTCCATTAATGAAACTGGCCTGCACAAAAATGATGGTACCCTAAATTTAATATATTGCTGCACAACCCTTTGAGGCAATCACTTCAATTTTCACAGTAGGTACAGTGCTCTTTTCTTTGTATGCTTCATTTTTGTGTCTGTGAACATAGAGCTGATGTGACTTACCAAAAAGCTCCAGTTTTGTCTCATCTGTCCAAAGGACATTCTCCCAGAAGCTTTGTGGCCTGTCAATATGCATTTTGGCAAATTCCAGTCTCACTTTTTGTAGGACTTGCTTCTAGCGGTGGTGTCCTCCATTAAGTCCACTTAGACCCAAACAGTGATGGATGGTGTGATCTGATACTGATGTACCTTGACCTTGGAGTTCACCTCTAATCTCTTCTGAAGTTGTTCTGGGCTCTTTGGTTACCATTCGTATTATCCATCTCTTCAATGTGTCATTTTTTCCTCTTGCAGACACGTCCAGGGAGGTTGGCTACAGTCCCGTGGACCTTAAACTTCTGAATAATATGTGCAGCTGTAGTCACAGGAACATCAAGCTGCTTGGAGATGGTCTTATAGCCTTTACCTTTAACATGCTTGTCTATAACTTTCTTTCTAATCTCCTGAGACAACTCTCTCCTTAGATTTCTGTGGTCCATGTTCAGTGTGGTACACACCACGATACCAAACAGCACAGTGACTACTTTTCAGCCTTTAAATAGGCAAACTGACTGATTACAAGCTTGAAGACACCTGTGATGATAATTACAGGACACACCTTAGTTTAACATGTCCCTATGGTCAAATCATTTTCAGTCTTTTCTAGGGGGTACCATCATTTTTGTCCAGGCCAGTTTCATTATTTTGTGTTTTAAAATGATTCTGTTGAACCACAATTCAAAAGCAACGTCTGATTTTCATAAGTCAATTTTCAGTAAATTTTTATATATTATCAGTTAGTTTCAGTTTCAAGTTATTTCAGTGACCATGTGGGTTTCTTTCTTCAACGGGAGGGTACCAACAATTTTACCCACATGTGTAAAGGAGAAGGTGAACTGGTCCAAGCTCAGGCCCCATCAGTGAACATTAAATGGCCTCCAAAGGTTACTGAAGCAGACCCAGGAGGCGATGTTAGCCAGAGACTGGCTCTCCTGCTGCTGACCCAACACTGAAGAGGGTCCACTGGGGGGCTAAGCCATATGGGCTGGCCTGGCAGTCTGCACATGCACAGTTTGACTTGAGCAACGCCACATACACACAGTGGCTACGTTTATATGCAGTCAATATTCGGGTTAAGATCAATATTCCGGTTTCTGAAACATTCGGAATAACCCAGTTTACATGCGTGAGCAAACAGGGTTATTCCTCTATGCATAGTATCCTGAACAAAACAGCGACGCACGGAGAACATCATCACGCACGGAGAACGTCATGACGTAATGGCTTCGTTTCTGCTTCTTCTTCCTGTATCCAATAGCAACGAGAGCAACAGCAGCAGCACGGCGGATAATGAACGGCCCGGAGCAGCTAACAGTCGGCTTCGTTTGCGCTTTGGTGCTGGTACTGACCCACCACCAGTACTTGACACTATTCTTTGTCAGTTTCTTCAGTAATGGAAGACCAGAATGTGAAGAAATAGGAAATCGAGCCTGAGCTGTGCCATGTTACAACAAGTACTTCCTGTACTCAAAAGACCAAGATTCCTTGCGAAGAGGACATGCGCAGAACACAAAGTAATGTTCCTTTCGATGAGGATATCCCGACCGGCGTATACATGACCAAATATTCGGGTTAGAAAAAGAGTAACCCAGGGGTGACATTCAGGTTTTTAAAAACCGGAATATGAGCATATTCCGTTTTTTTAAAAGATTTTTTGGTGTTTACATGCCACCGGGTTATAGCTAATATTCCAGTTATAAAAGGTTCAATGACTGCATGTAAATGTAGCCATTGACACAAGTCCTCCTCTGGTCTTCACCACAGATGCGTGACGTTGATCAGCTGACTGACAGAGCACAGAGACCTTCATCAGGGTCACACGGTCCTACCTCACAGTGGGGGGGCCTTAACAGAACCCTCAGTCATGTTGATGAATCAGGAGGTCCCGGACTGGCAGAGAGCCTCCTCTGGAGCACAGCCACATGGCATCACTGCGATGGAGTCTTTCCAGTTACCTGTTGAGAGGACACACATTGATGGAGAGAGAGAGTGGAAAAACGTGCAGGAAAGAAGCCGCAGGCTGGGATCCAACCATGGACATGACCCATTAGGCCGGCGACTTTCAGAGGGTAAGGCGGGCTGTCCCATAGGGGTCTCATGAGGACTTCAGGGGAGAGGGCAAACCAGTAAAAACAGCTCTGATCAGCCCAACAAAGAGATCTTGGAGTTTTTTAGGGGGCAGATTGTGGAGGAAATGAGAAAAGAGGAAGAAGCCCCCAAACCACTGAGGTTTGAAGTTTGGGTTTCTGTGACCAGAGGAAAGCTGCATGTCACAGTCTGTGATGTGGTGGTGCAGCGGTGATGTGAGTTTGTAGTCCAGCTGAAGTTCTCCTGCTGCTGTTCCCTCTAAAGCCTCTGGGATTGTTCTCTGAGTTCTTGGATCATCACTGTTAAAAAAAACTCTAAGGTAAGCAAAGGTTCATCAGACTAACAGGAATCATCATAATGCTGAACTTCTCCATATGACAGTTCTTACTGCCTCAAACATCTGCACAGGGGGAGGGGGCACTTCCCCTTAAACTTTCTACAGGATGTCTGACGCATTATTTTTGACATTTTGACCATCTGTTCACCCTCGGTCATCAGTGGCTGTCAGAGTAGAGCCGCTGCTCCTCCGTGTTGAGAGCAGCCAGATGAGGTGGCTCTGGCATCAAGTCAGGAAGCCTCCTGGACGCCTCCATGGTGAGGGCTTCTCTGCTTATGCTGCTGCCCCTGCAACCCGACCCCTGATAAGCTGAAGACGATGGACGGTTCAGCTCACAACCAGCTACAGTGCACATGTCCAGGCCTGTCTGTGTGGCCTCAGTAAACAGTAGAGAACAGCGCTGGAAAACCAAAACTACATCCACCTCATAAGAATTTGAATAAAGTTGAATGACAGTTTTCTGAAAAAGATTTTATATTCAAAGTGCAGCTTTATGCAAAGTTTTTGAGAAAGACTAACATACAGCTCTTTCACAAAAAGATCTATTTTTTATATATATCCTTGCAGCAAGGCAAAAAGCTCATATCTCTGAAACCAAAAAGACAAACACTTAAAAAATAAATTTATTATGTACTTGATCACTTTTTTCAGTTTCAAGTTATTTCATTGACCAGTGTGGGTTTTTCTTTCTTTAACAGAAGGGTACCAACATCTTTGTCCACCTGTGGAAGTCCTTCGGCCCCAGCTTCAGCCGAGTCCTGAGAGACTCAGCACCATCAGGCCTTCTTTATCAAAGACCCCTGTGGTGATGAAAGCTGGACCTGCCCTGACTCAGAAGACAATGACCCTAACGTAGCCCCGTCACAAGGGGTTTTTGTGGGCAGTGCAGGTGTCCCCTCTGAGTTCCTCTTGACACAGGTGTCATTGACATGCCATGACCTCATGCTGTTACCTCACAAATATCATGAGTTTCATCAGAAATGGGGAGTGGTCAGGACCGAAGCTGTGTGAGGATGCAGACAATGAAACCTCCTTAAACCTGGTCCACAGGCTAAACCTAGTCTTCAGTCTTAACCTGGTCTACAGTCTTAAGTCTGTGGTCAGAGTGTTCCTGCTATTTTGAGGACATTAGAGAGACGAAACAAGCTTAGTCTCCCTTCACCGAGCTTGTTTCACCCACAGGTCCACAGCAGCACACCTGCTGTTAGATTTCAGAGATTTGGTGATAAATTCAGTATAAAGTTCATAACGGGACAGAGACCTGAGAGACAGCCTGACTTCATTAAAGTGCTCCTCAGTGCGTTATATTATTATTAATAATTTTTGACAAGGTTTGGACTGTGAAGTGTGTGCCAACAACAGGGGCTCTCATTGGTCAGATGGGACGTGCCAACCTTTAGAAACAGTAAGCGGTAAAAATCACTGCTGTGTCCCTTCACTGCGTTTCTGGTATGTAGGCTCACACTAGGTGCTGTGATTGGCTGTGAGTGATCGTCTCTAAAGTAATCATTAAAATCAAAAATTAAACAATCAGTAAATTAGTATGTAGTTAGTCGAGAGCTTGTCATCCACTTTTCTACAGTTGGACCCTCTGGCATTAAGGATCAGATGAATGCGACCCTCTTGGTGCCTGAAGTCGCCCATTCCCGTCAGACTGATCCCTCAGCTGATGGTTTATCTATGCTTTAACCAGCTCTGAGGACAGAGGGGGTCTCCAAGGGTCAGTACTGCACAGTCCTGCCCTCAGCGTGTTACGGCTGTTTTAGGTCATACATGTCAACTAAAGTTTGAAGACCTCAAAGCTGACACTCCCCTGAGACCCTCAGGAGTGAATGATTGTCCCACAGGTGAGGGACCACAGGGGCCTGAGGACACTTCAGGTGTGGTCAGACTGATCAGATAAAACCAGTTCACCATGAAGAAGACTGGACCCTGAAGGGGATCCACGCTGAGAGACAGCTCTGAAAGGGTTAAAGAGGGTTTAGGATAATACATGAATCACTCTGGATCATGTCAGAAAGTCACGTATGGTATGAGCACAGCCAGGCGTCACGCACACGAGAGAACGCCCTCAGAGCTTCAGAGGAGAGGAGGCCATCAGAGGAAGAAGAAGCTTCTGAGTCATTCTGCAGAGACGGAGTTCAGAAGGGGGGCAAGAGGAGGAAATTATGCACACGGGGCCAAGACCTGGACCACACAAAGACCCTGACACACTCTGTGACCCATGTGACCCAGCAAACATCCCAGAGTCTGACCCCCTCTTTACCAAAAACACCTCAGAGTACAGAGAGCTGGACCACACTGAGTCTGCAGGATGGTCTGCAGTACGGTCTGCACACATCCCAGCAGACCGTCCTGCAGCATTAAATGTTTGCCCCAAGGTCTGGTACCTGGTTCAGTTCTTATCATCAACACTGGTGCAGGTAGGCTAAGTCTAGAACATGATGTGTGGAGGGTTCTGCTGTTCTAAGAGCCTCTGTCTGGTTTCACAGTTATTAAATAATGTTCTTCAATAACGGGGTGGGGGGATGTATAAAGGATTATAAAGGATTCAAATTACAAATAAGTCATCAACCATCTATGTGCACTTATCGTTAAATGCCACTGGTATTTTAAAGTTAAGATTGGGTTAATTAGTAGTCAGCTGCTTTATTTTTGCCCCCACAATTTCCTAATGGGTCTTATTGTTACTTTGTGATGTTACTATATTATATCAAGTAATGATGCAACATAATAATACACATTATTACTGTTCTATTTATTATTATTTACCTCCAACATTTGACCATGCTCCTTCAAACTAAAAATGTGCAATTTTGGTTTTAACTATAGCCAAACATGTCTCATGTTTTAAGTAGAACTATTAATTTAACTACCAACACTGATGATTTTGTTTTAATGTGATGCCTGTTAACCACAGTTTGTATGTCAATGTGATCAGACTTTGCCGTACTGTTTAATGGTAGGTGTGGAGGAAGAATAAGAATAAGCTCTCACTGTTTTCCTTTTGTACAATAAGTCATTTAATGATTCAGTAGGCAACAAAATCAAATAATGAGATAACTTACTGTACTCATGTGATAAGGCACTGCTGTCGCGTGCGTGCAGTATGCATCCTTGGTGGTCAGATCAACCATATCTTACCTGGATACAGCAGTGCTATTTTCTGATTGGCTGATGGATAGCCGATCTTATTGACTGGGTCATGTCAAGCTCCCATTGAGCTCCATAATGCTCGGAGCGTCCTGCTACACACTCCGATGCATATTTAGCGACAACACTCAGTGGGCAGTACATAATAAATACCAGGTGTGGTGTGTGAGTGTGAAAAGGTTCAAATGCGTGTGTTACACACTGATTGTGTGAGACTTGAGAGCCCTGCATAAACAGGGGGTAAAGGTCATGGGCAGCTCTTTGTCTTGGGACTTTCTCCTCAGCTTTTACTGAACCGAATGTTTACAGTCACAGACTGGATCCTGCTGTGACGTCATCGATGATAAGACTCTGATTATCTACACATCCACTAGCAGACTCCTGTCACTTCAGCCTGTATATCCAGCTCAGAGAAAAGTGCAGGTGTACAGCTCAGAGTGACAGCCATGAAGCTGCTCCTCAGCTGGGACATGCCTGAAGGCTGGTGATGATGACATCACAGTAACTGTTGAAATGATTTCATTCGAAGTTCTGACCAACCACAGGCCAGTGGAACATACAGTCTGCAGGTCCATGGCCTGCCAATCAAGTGTGCCAGTCAGTGGACCAAGAACAGTGTGGAGGCCTGGACAGGGGTACGACAAGTATATCAAACATGCAAACATGCCCCCTACACTCTCCTCTGATTCTGATAATCTGTCTGGTCAGTGCACAGCTCTGTGAGGCCCGATGAGAGTTTCTCCCTTGGTGTTGAAAATGAAACCTTTTACTCTCTGCACCTGCACCTCTAGTTTCTCCTTCAAATGATGAGGACATCACAAATGGAAAAACACTAGAACTGGGAGGACGTGAGGGTTGGGAGTGAAGTTTGGGAAAGGCCTGGGGCCCCATAGATGAAGAGCCTAAAGATCTTCACTGTGATGAACTCCAGACAGATTATGTAAATTATTACAGAAGAATGACTTCAGCAGGAACGTCAGAGGTCATCCACACTGGAGAGGATGGTCCTCAGCTTGACTAATGTCAGTAGACATGGAGTCACTTCCCTCTCCATGGTCCACGTATGGGTGATTCTACACGTTCTGTGTGGTTACCTTCATTCTGGAAAAGTTCCTCCTCCGTAAAGCTGAAACACAGTGACGTCTCCGCCTTACTCACTCTGAGAAGTTGTGTAATCTGTCTGCTTAGACTCAGCTGACGTATAGGGGGGAAGGGGGGGATGTTAGGGTGGTGCGTCATGGACACTTTCTCCACTCACAGCTGCAGAGAGGATCTCCTCAACATGCCGGCTCACTGCCAGTGGGGAAATACACCAGAGAGGGGAAGAGCTCCAGCTGCGCTCTGACTCAGGCTGGAGAAAGTTTCCTCAGAATAAAACACTTATGCAGGAAGTTAAAGCTGAAACACGTCTGAGGTTTGGAAATAAACTCTATGTTGAATGTTTGTAAATAAACTTTATGTTGAAGGTTTGTTAATAAACTTTATGTAAAAGGTTTGTAAATAAACTTTATGTTAAAGGTTTGTAAATAAACTATATGTTAAAGGTTTGGAAATAAACTATATGTCAAATGATTGTAAATAAACTTTATGTCAAATGTTGGTAAATAAAATTTCAGTTCAATGTCTGTACATGAACTTAAGTTAAAGGTTTGTAAATGAACTTTATGTCAAAGATTTGTAAATAAACTTTATGTCAAAGGTTTTGTAAATAAAATTAAAGTTGAATATTTGTAAATAAACTTAAATTGAAGGTTTGTAAATAAACTTTATGTCAAAGATTTGGAAATTAACTTTATGTCGAAGGTTTGTTAAAAAAACATTATGTTGAGAGTTTGTAAATAAACTTAATGTTGAAGGATGGTTAATAAATTTGGTGGTGAATGTTTGTAAATAAACTTAAATTGAAGGTTTGTAAATAAACTTTATGTCAAAGATTTGGAAATTAACTTTATGTCGAAGGTTTGTTAATAACTTATGCCGAATGTTTGTAAATAAACTTAAGTTGAATGTTTGTATAAAAAATTGATATCAAAGATTTGTAAATAAACTTTTTGTTGAAGGTTTGTAAATAAACATTATGTTGAGTGTTTGTAAATAAACTTTATGTCAAAGATTTGTAAATAAACTTGGTGTCGAAAGTTTGTAATTCAACTTAAGTTGAAGGTATGTGAATAAACTTTATGTCAAAGGTTTGTAAAAAACATTGGCCTCCTTTTTCCTGGCGCAACTCAAGGTGGCGCAGCCTGGCGCACCCTGAGCAGTGGTAACTTTGTCCAGCTCACCACTGTGCGCAGCCAATTTCGCAATTTGGTAGACCAACTGTGCCAAGATGGGTGTGACGGCGCACCAGGGGGAGGTGTCGAAAGATTCAGCTTGGTTCAGTGACAATTTCGTGCCAATAAAAAACATGCGGAAGGTGCACTGATAGCTTGCCAGCTCCAACCTGGTCTATTCTCGGCACAGGTGAAGCACACCTGGTGCATTGGTAATTTGGCTGACAGGCGCACAGTGCGCACATGTCACCAAAACCTCACAGGCAGGTGTCCAGAGTGTCAGACACATTTCAATGTAATAAACAATCACAGCAACCACTATTTAATGTAACCGTCTGCAGCACATACATTTGTATCTATATTAATTGTTCCGTCACATCTGATGTCAGATCAGAGACGTTTGTCATAATGGAAACTCAACCTGACGGCAGCTGGAAGAGTGACGCAAACTAACGAGTTCACATCTCTCAGCCAACCACAAACAGCCACATCATTCAATACGCAGTATCTGGCTTCTCTCATCTCATGAAATTCAAAAGAAAAAAGAGAGAGACGCTCGCTGAATAAATGTAAGTCACTCGGTGTCTTAAGGATTTACCTGTGATTGCCCATATTTCTGTTTAATCTTTGTTCTTAACGTGATCTAAAACGATGGAGAACATTATTGCAAGGAGGATGAGGAGGAGATATCGGGGGGAATATTTCACCAAAGGTTCTGCTATTTGGTGATGACAGACCAGGAATGCAGGTGGATCACAAGCATGATGAATGGATTAGCCTGCTGCTCTGTTGAAATTTAATTATCACTTAATTTTGTACATCTGTCCCGTGAGGTGGTCCACACGGTGACGCGCACCGTGTCCTCCGATCGGGGCCTGGTGGCCCCTGCGCTCTCCCAGCTGCTGTAAAAGTGACAGCGGCTCTGACCTTCTTTGCCACCGAGGACATATTGTCACTGCGCCTCGCCCATGGCGCATTTAAAGGCGAGGAGAGGCGTTCATTTGATTGGTGAATTTTACACTCAGCTGTGTTAAACCCACTCAAGCCTTCTCTCCTCCCTCTCTGCTATATGCGCCGCTAGGAGGGACGTGGGCGTGGGTGCGCCTCTCTGTGCCAGACTGCACCGTGCACGAAACTTGCAAAATGCCCTGGATACACCCTGTTGGCGTGGCGCAGGCGCAGCGCAGGGCAGGTGCGCCGCGCCTGCGCCCGGTCTACGAAATTAGAGCCCCGTATCTAAAGTTTGTCAGTAAACTTTATGTTGAAGTTTTTTGAATAATATTTATGTCTAATATATGTAAAGAAACTTTGTGTTGAAGGTTTGTAAATAAAGATAACGTTGAATGTTGGTAAATAAATTTTGTGTCAAAGATTTGTAAATAAACTTTATGTTGAAGGTTTGTAAGTAATGATTATGTCGAATGTTTGTAAATCAACTTTACGTCAAAGGTTTCTAAATACACTTGATGTCGATGGATTGTAAGTAAACTAAAGTTGAAGGTATGTAAATAAACTTTATGTCAACGGTTTGTAAAAAAAAAAAACTTTACGTCAAAGGTTTGTAAAAAAACTTAAGTTGTATGTATGTAAAAAACTTTCTGTCAAAGGTTTGTAAAAAAAACTGTGTGTCTAAGGTTTGTAAATAACCTTTATGTTGAAGGTTTGAAACTAGAATTAATGTTGAAGGTTTGTAAATAAACTTGATTTCGAATGTTTGTAAATAAACTTTATGTCAAAGATTTGTAAATAAACTTCATGTTGAAGGTTTTTGAATACTATGTATGTCTAATGATTGTAAAGAAACTTTGTGTTGAAGGCTTGTAAATAAACATTATGTTAAATGTTTGTTAATAAACTTTAAGTCAAAGGTTTGTAAAAAAGCTTTATGTCTAATGTTTGTAAATGAACTTATGTTGAATGTTTGTAATTAGACCTTATGTCTAAGGTTTGTAAATAAAATTATATCTAATGTTTGTGAATAAACTTAATGTTGAAGGTTTGTAAATAAACTTTATGCTGAAGGTTTGTACATGATATTTATGTCAAAGGTTTGTGAAAGAAACTTTATGTTGAAGGTTTGAAAAAAAATTAAGTTGTAGGTATGTAAAATAAACTTTATTTCTAATGTTTGTCAAGAAAAACTTTATGTCTAAGGTTTGTAAATAAACGTAATGTTGAAGGTTAGTAAATAAACTTGATGTCAAATGTTTGTAAATAAACTTTATGTCGATGGTATGTAAAAAAAACTTTATGTCAAGGGTTTGTAAATAAATTTAAGTTGAAGGTATATAAATAACCTTTATGTCAAAGATTTGTAATAAAACTTTATGTCTAAGGTTTGTAAATAAACTTTTTGTTGAAGGTTTGTAAATGAACATTATGTTGAAGAATTGTACATAAATTTAATGTTGAAGGTTTGTAAATAATGTTTATGTCTAATGTTTGCAAAGAAACTTTGTGTCGAAGGTTTCTAGATAAAGATTATGTCAAATGTTTGTAAATAAACTTTATGTTGAAGGTTTGTAAATAAACTTAAGTTGAATGTTTGTATATAAAATTTATGTCGAAGATTTGTAAATGAACTTTATGTTGAATGTATGTCAATAAACTTGATGTTGAAGGTTTTAAATAGACATTATGTTGAATGTTTGAAAATAAATTAATGTTGAAGGTTTGTAAAAAAACTTCATGTCAAATGTTTGTAAATAAATTTTGTGTCGAAGGTTTGTAAATAAACTTGATGTCGAAGGTTTGTAAATAAACTTTATGTCAAAGATTTGTAAGTAAACTTCATGTTGAAGGTTTTTGAATAATATTTATGTCTAATGGTTGTAAAGAAACTTTGTGTCGAAGGTTTCTAGATAAAGGTTATGCCAAATGTTTGTAAATAAACTTTACGTCAAAGGTTTGTAAAAAAGCTTCATGTCTAATGTTTGTAAATGAACTTTATGTTGAATGTTTGTAATTAAACTTTAAGTTGAAGTTTTCTAAATAAAATTATATCTAATGTTTGTAACTAAACTTAATTTAAAAGATTTTTAAATAAACTTTATGTTGAAGGTTTGTAAATCAATTTTATGTCGAAGGTTTGAAAAAAAAATTAATTTATAAGTATGTAAAATAAACTTTATGTCGAAGGTTTGTAAATAAACTTGATGTTGAATGTTTGTAAATAAACTTTATCTCGAAGGTATGTTAAAATAAACTTTACGTCGAAGGTTTGTAAATTCACTTTATGTTGAAGGTTTGAAAAAAAAATTAATTTGTAGGTATGTAAAATAAACTTTATATCTAATTTTTGTCAAAAAAAAACTTTATGTCTTAGGTTTGTAAATAAACTTTATGTGAAAGATTGGTCAATCAACATTTGGTTGAATGTTTGTAAATAAACGTAATGTTGAAGGTTTGTAAATAAACGATGTCGAATGTTTGTAAATAAACTTTATCTCGAAGGTATGTAAAAAAAACTTTATGTCGAAGGTTTGTTAATAAATTTAAGTTGAAGGTATATAAATAACCTTAATGTCAAAGTTTTGTAATAAAACTTTATGTCAAAGGTTTGTAAATAAAATTTTTGTTGAAGGTTTGTAAATAAACTTAATGTTGAAGGTTTGTAAATAATATTGATGTCGAATGCGTGGACATAAACTTTATGTTGAAGGATTGTAAATGAACTTCAGTTGAAGGGATGTAAATAAACTTTATGTAAACGGTTTGTAAAAAAGCTTCATATCTAATGTTTGTAAATGAACTCTATATTGAAGGTTTGTAAATAAACATTATGTTTAGTGTTTGTAAATAAACTTTATGTTGAATGTTTGTAAATAAACTTGATGTCGAATGTTTGTAAATAAACTTCATGTCAACGGTTTGTAAATAAACTTTATGTTAAAGATTTTTGAATAACATTTATGTCAAATGTATGTAAATAAACTTTGTGTCGAAGGTTTTTTAAAAAAACATTACGTTGAATGTATGTAAATAAACTTAATGTTGAAGGTTTGTAAATGAACATTATGTTGAAGGTTTCAAAATAAATTTAACGTCTAATGTTTGTAAATTATCTTTGTGTCGAAGATTTCTACATAAAGATTATGTGGAATATTTGTAAATAGACTTTAGTTGAAGGTATGTAAAAAAAACTTTATGTCAAAGGTTTGTAAAAAACTTTATGTCAAAGGTTTATAAATGAACTTTATGTTGAAGGTTTGTAAATAAACATTATATTGAATATTTGTAAATAAACTTAATGTTGAAGGGTTGTAAATAAACTTGATGTCAAATGTTTGTAAATAAACTTGTAAATGAAAATTATCTCAAATGTTGGTAAAATAAACTTTATGTTGAAGGATTTTGAATAATATTTATGTCTAATGGTTGTAAAGAAACTTTGTGTTGAAGGTTTATTATTAAGATTATGTTGAATGTTTGTTAATAAAATTTATGTCAAAGGTTTTTAAATTAACTTAAGTTGAAGGTATGTACATAAAATTTACGTCACGATTTGTCAAAAAGCTTTATGTCTAATGTTTGTAAATGAACCTTATGTTGAATGTTTGTAATTAAACCTTATGTTGTAGGTTTGTAAATAAACTTAACGTTGAAGGTTTATAAATAAACTTAATGTCAAATGTTGGGAAGTAAACTTCATGTAAAAGGTTTGTAAAAAAAACTTTATGTCGAAGGTTTGTAAATAAATTAAGTTGTGGGTATGTAAATAAACTTTATGTCAAAGTTTTGTAGTAAAACTTTATATCTAAGGTTTGTAAATAAACATTATGATGAATGTTTGTAAATAAACTTGATGTCAAATGTTTGTAAATAATATTTATGTCTAATGTTTGTAAAGCAACTTTATGTCAAAGGTTTGTAAATAAACTTTATGTTGAAGGTTTGTGTAACCAGGGTGAAAATCTGTGTTTAATCCAAGGAGGAAGCCCATTATGTTATGGTTATTTTATGTTATGTTATGTTCATTACTAATGTAACAAAGTCCGTCAGGTTCCTATATGAGTGTGTAACTTCCAGTCACGTAGAGTTGCGTTGTTATGCACGTACCTGGGGCTGCGGCCGTCCAATTGCATCACTCATAGCGCCTGTTACAAGCTGTCAGCTCTGCCTCCCATTCAGAAGGTGAGGGGAGGCACGCAACAGCTAGGTCGCTATAATCAAATGTTATTTTCACTCGTAAATTCTCGTTTATATCATTCTTAAATGCCTCCGTTACATTATTCAACCCTTTAGACAACAACCAACGCCAGGGAGGGATAAGTTGGTCACATGGTTCGTTGGATATATTCTGGAATTCGTGAGTCTGCCTGGTTGTTGTTAGCGTTAGCATTAGCATTAGCCTTAGAATTTGTCAATGCATGTATATGGACTGGCTACGGCACACCTAGCTTTTAAATGCTAATGCTGGCTTTTGAATTCATAATAACGGGTATCATGAGATTAATGTACCACTACAGCACAATTATAGAATGTTTACTTGAGTAATGAAATGAATGAAACTATTTTGTGAATATTGACATGTTGTTTAAGAAATGAGTGACACTAGTTGGGAAGATTTGTTATGATTATTTATGAGCTGAGTTGATATTAATATGTCTAAACCAGATGCACTTTATTGGACAGTTTCTGTGCATCTCACCCTCTATGAACTCTATGGACTTGGTGTTTTTGCGGGGGGGTCAATATCATGTATGGAACTACTGCCATTTTGGGTTACAACTGGGACTGGTTTGATTTTGAATATTGTTGATGCATCAGAAATTTTGTACACTTTACTACCTCATTAATGAACTCTGCAGACTGTAAATATTGGGGTCTCACTGTATGTATTGTCACGCATTAATATTAATATATGGTACCAACCACATTTAAAGTGCTTTTTGTTGTGTTTTTATTGTACCACTACCTCTAAGAGTCGAACCAGTCTTCTGTAGACCTAGTCCCAAATGCTAGCTTTATGCTAATATCTTTCAAAGCTATAATCTAGCTTGTGTACTTGCTACATTTGTAAATAAACATTATGTTGAATGTTTGTAACTAAACCTTATGTTGAAGGTTGATAAATAAACTATATTTCAAAGGTTTGTAAATAAACTTAATGTCTAATGTTTGGAAATACACTTTAGGTTGAAGGTTTGTAAATAAAATTATGTTGAAGATTTGTAAATAAACTTTATGTCGAAAATTTTGTAAATAAACTTTATGTTAAAAGCTTTTTAATAAACTTTTTGTCAAAGTTTTTAAATAAACTCTATCTTGAATCTTAAAACCAGATTTTTTAACTAGATACATGAAAATATGGAGCTCTGTATGGATCAGTGTTTGTGAGGTAAACAGATGTACACAGTACACAGTAGTTTCATAAGTTAAATGGACAGTTCATGATTTTTGAAGTGGGTGTGAATGGCCTGTGTGGCATAAGCCTTAATATCTGCCACAGTGACAGAGATAAGCTTTGTGTCTGTACAGAAAGAGTCGGCACAAAGGCCTGGCCTACATACAGATGCAGAAGGGGCCACATTTTGGGGTGAAAACAGCCACAAAACAGTGTGAGCTGATTCAACCCTGAAATAAATGCACATACTTTACAACCAAACTGCTTTGTCAGACATTACTTTATTCCACAGCACAGCCAGTGTGTCCTTAAACCAGCAGTCTGCAGGCCGCAGAAGAGGGAACAACATCCAAACAGAAGAATGGACGATTTAATAACCACCCTACACTGTGGAAAGTCTGTGACCCCATGTGAAGCTGAAGAAAAACATTTATATATATATTTATATATATATATATATATATATATATATATATATATATATATATAGAGAGAGAGAGAGAGAGAGAGAGTGAGATATATTTTTATATATATATGTCAAGTTTTGTTTAAGTTTCATGGCTCTTTTCTCAGAAGTTGGGGGTTTGATACATTGGAAAAATATATATTTCATGCAGTGGGGTGGGGGGGCAAACTTTTTCACAGAGGGACAAGCAGAAAAAACATGAAGAGTCAGCCATTTTGAGAACAGCCCAGATTTAAGGATGTAGGGCTCTAATTTCCTGGCGCAACTCAGGGTGGCGCAGCCTGGCGCACCCCACACAGTGGTAATTTCGTCCGGCGCACCGCCGTGCGCAGCCAGTTTGGCAATTTGGTAGACCGGCTGTGCCGAGATGGGTGTGACGGCGCACCAGAAGGAGGTGTCGACAGATTCAGCTTGGTGCAGTGACAATTTCGAGCCAAAAAAATGCGCAGAAGGTGCGCTGAAAGCCCGCCAGCTCCAACCTGGTCTATTCTCGGCGCAGCCGAGGCGCACTCGGGGCAGTGGTAATTTGGCTGACAGGCGCACAGTGCGCACACGTCACCAAAACCTCACAGGCAGGTGTCCAGAGTGTCAGGCACATTTCAATGCAATAAACAATCACAACAACCACTATTTAATGTAACCGTCTGAACCAGCACATACATTTGTATCTATATTAATTGTCCCGTCACATCTGATGTCAGATCACAGACGTTTGTCATAACTAACGAGTTCACATCTCTCAGCCAACCACAAACAGCCACATCATCCGATACGGAGTATCCAGCTTCTCTCATCTCATGAAATTCAAAAGAAAAGAAAAAAGAGAGAGACGCTTGCTGAATAAATGTAAGTCACTCGGTGTCTTAAGGATTTACCTGTGATTGCCCATATTCTCTGTTTTAATCTTTATTCGTAACGTGATCCAAAAAGATGGAGTACATTATTGCAAGGAGGATGAGGAGGAGATATATTTTCACCAAAGGTTCTGCTATTTGGCGATGACAGACGAGGAATGCAGGTGGATCACAAGCATGATGAATGGATTAGCCTGCTGCTGTGTTTAAATGTAATTATCACTTAATTTTGTACTCCTATTTATGACACAGGAACAGATTACACCTGGCCCGCGAGGTGGTCCACACGGTGATGCATCGTGTCCTCCTATGCGCAGCCCCGTGGCCCCTGCGCTCTCCCAGTTGCTGTAAAAGTGACAGCAGCTCTGACCTTCTTCGCCACCGAGGTGAAATTGTCACTGCGCCTTGCCCGCAGCACATTTAAAGGCGAGGAGAGGCATTCATTTGATTGGTGAAGATCACACTCGGCTGTGTTAAACCCACTAACGTCTTCTCTCCTCCATCTCTGCTACTTGCGCCGGTAGGAGGGACGGAGGCATGGGTGCGCCTCTCTGCGCCAGACTACGCCATGCACGAAACTTGCAAAATGCCCTGGACACACCCTGTTGGCGCGGAGCAGGCAAGGCACGGCGCAGGCAAGGCACGGCGCAGGCAAGGCACGGTGCAGGCGAGGCGCAGGGCAGGTGCGCCCCGCCTGCGCCTGGTCTACGAAATTAGAGCCCGTAATGTTAAACTAATCAGAGCTTTTCTTCTGTGACCTGACAGAGAAAATTTAACCTTGCAGTGCAGCTGGATCCTCCTGATTCAATGTCTGTAATCAGTACGATCCATCAGCCCATCTCTACAAGCACTGGGGTCAGCTCCAAACGGCACAGGCCAATCAGAATCCTTCAGAGCAGGAAGAGGTGGAGCTACGAGATGACAGCAGGAATAGCGCCCACTGACTACATCATCTGATTGGCCTGTAATGATTGTGACTGATGGAATGATCATCCAGTCACCAGGCTAAGTTTAGTTTAATTTAGGATGATGATCAGACCCGGTCTGGTCTCACTGGAGCAGCTGTGGAGCTCTGACCCCTCAAAGACCAGTTTGCTTGGTCTGTGCTCCAAACTGTGGCCCTCTGGTTGGACCATCAGCAGACTGGGACCATGAGAGGGGCTGAGGTCAGAGGTCATCAGGTCTGTTATTCTGTCATTAGGCTTCAGGTCCGCCCTGCAGAGGTGTGTTTACAGTGAGGCAGACCCATCAGCTGACTCAAACAGGGCGATGAGTGAACTGTCTGGATAACGGAGGACGGGGCATGACGGCTCATCCCCTCACTGGACTGATGCAGAGTCTGTTTCAGCCCAGTGGATTCAGCCCCACCAACACACCATGCCATTTTGGGTGGAGGGGTTTTGGTTTGCCCATCCCTCTTCCTGACGACATGGATCTGGTCAGGCTGTGTCATGGCGAATATGACCATGCACCTCTGAACAGGAAGCTGTGGTCACATGACTCACAGTCTCTGTGGAGTTTTGCAGCAGCAGATTTTTAATATTCTGTGGTTACCATGACAACCGGAGAGCATCGTCAGGGACACGGTGTCCCCTCATGAAGATGGAACACACTCTGACTCCCCGAAGTGTGTGAAGATGATAAAACCATACTGGAGTGTTCTCTTCAGGCTCCATAAACTCTGCAGGTGTGAAAACATCTACATCCTGATCCTGCAGCACAGATGGACGCACTGAGCTGACCGCACTGTCACATCAGCCTTAGATATACACACTCACTGGCCACTTCATTAGGTACACCTCTCTGGTCCCAGACTGGACCTCCTTCACCTTCAGAGCTCCTTAATTCAACAAGAAGCTGAAACATCCCTGAGATTTCGGTCCATATCTCCATGACAGCATCACACAGCTGCTGGACATCTATGATGAGAACCTCCTGCTCCATCACATCCCAAAACTGCTCTACTGGACTGAGATCTGGTGTCTGTGGAAGCCACTGGAGTGCAGTGAAGAAACCAGCTTGAGATAATCTGAGCTTTGAGACATGGAGCTGCTGGAAGTCTCCATCAGAAGATGGTCCTCTGTGGTCATAAAGGGATGGACATGGTCAGCAACAATCCTCAGGTAGGCAGTGGGGTCTAAACCATGCTCAGGTGGGACTAAGGGGCCCAATGTGTGCCAAAAAAATGTCCCCATACCGCAGACCAGCAGCAGCAGCCTGAACCACTGATCCAAGGCAGGATGGATCCATGCTTTATGATGTTCACACCAAACTCCGAGTCTTTATCTGAATCTAGAGCAGGGATCCAGACTCATCAGACCAGGAGACACTTTTACAGTCTCCTGATAGACAACAGCTTCAGTTTCCTGTTCTTAGCTGACAGGAGAGGCACCTGGTGTGGTCTTCAGCTGCTGTGGACCATCTGCTTTGAGACTGGACATGTTGTGTGTTCAGAAATGGTCTTCTGCAGACCTCTGAGCTCCTGTTGTCTTTCTATCATCTCCAACCAATGACCTTTCCCCTCTGACCTCTGACCTCTGACATTAGTAAGGCATTTTAGCCCAGAAAACTGCTGCTAACTGTATATTTTCTCTTCTTCAGACCATTCTCTGTAAACCCTAGAGATGGTTCTGTGTCAGCATCCCAGAAGATCAGCTTTGCCATGTTCAGTCGCTTTTCTCCTCCATCCTGAAGCTCAGTTTGAACTTCAGCAGGTCGTCTGGACCATGCCTAAATACACTGAGCTGCTGCTATGTGATTAGCTGATTAGCTCTTTGTATTAACAAGCAGTTGATCCAGTGTACCTAATAAAGTGGCCAGTGATTGGAGAGCAGGTCGCACCACACTGGTTCTTCATCTCCTCCTGCAGCTCAGAGGACAGAGACAACAGGAGGAGATGAGAAGGTCCACCAGACCTTCAGGACAGTTGGTGAGATATTTGTCAGACCAGCTCAGACCTCCAGGGAAAAGTTCCTGAAATCAGTCTGCTCTGCTGTGGCCCTCCTGCTCCTCACTGACTGCTGCACACGCTCAGTGAGAGGATGTGGGTAACCTCAGCATGCATAACATGGTCCTTCACTGAGTGTGAGTCAAAGCCCCCCCTCCCCCACCACCAGACCACCGGATGAATGAAATAAAGGATAAAGGTCCCCGTGACTCGTCTTCCTGCTCCAGGCTGACACGGAGAGGGAGATTCCACAGTGAGCACACAGTCTCAGGACGAGGACTCAGTCACGATCATCGTGGTCTCCAGCATCAGGGCTCTGAGGGACCACCCAGACTGAAATGTCCCTGATCCAAGAACCTGAGACCAGCAGGAGACCAAAACAACTCCGGTTTATAAAGACATGAGCATTCAAACCTTCACACGCCCTTCTGTTTAGAGACCAAGATCCACCCGCACAGGTGTGCCCATGACCAGCCTCCTGATCTTCCCTCTGCCCGCCCACTCTAACCATGAGCAGCCAATGAAAACACCTGAAGGATGACATGTGTAATGACAAGTTCAAAGGTCAATCAGAGATCCCTGCTCCTGAAGTTTGATAGATGAAGATTTTACTTTGTCTTGTCCAGGTGATGATGACAGCAGCTCTGAGCTCAGATTCAATCTGAACTTTAGTCATTTAGAAATCAGGTGATGAAGATGGGAGGGCGGACCTGACGAGGGGGCGGAGCAGACGAGGGGGGCGGAGAAGAGTCCTGCGGCACCGTCGGTGTCTTTAAACCAGCTCCACACCCTGAGATAATCGGGACATTGGCACAGCCGCGGTTTCTCCTCACTCTTCTCTGTTCTGCAGACGCTGTATTTAGTCTGCGGCGGTCGGCGGTGGAGGTCTGAGGTGAATGTTTGTCTCAAAGTGTCGACGCTGATGGGTCGGCAGCCATGAGCCTCAGCCATGACTGTTGGCTGAGTCCACACTGAGCATGCGTGAGGAGGTCCTCGTACTGTCAGATAAAAGTCTGACTCTGAAGCTCATGATCAAACGTCTCTGCTCTGAAGCTCCAGAGCTGCATCAGCGTGCAGACGGGGCCTCAGTGAGTCCGTGAGCCTGACCTGGTCCTCCTCCGGTCTCTGAAGTTTCTCCTCTGATGGCCTGAGATGATTCAGAGTGTTTACTCTGCAGCCTTCACAGACGATAGGTCTATGCTGCTACACTGATGGAGGAGGATGAAGAAGGATGGAGAAGGTTCTTCAGGTTCAGAGGCAGATGACCAAACTGAGAACCACATAGTTCAGATACCATGAGGCCCCCCCCTTTAAGAGTTACCTTTAGAGATGGTAAATGGACTTGAGCTTATATAGCACCTTTCTAGTCTTTTGACTACTCAAAGCTGCTTTACACCGCAGGCCACACTTACCCATTCACACCCATTCGCACTCACATTCACTCACTGATGGTTCAGAGTTTCTATGTTAGTTATCCATCAGTATTGCATGTTCTTCCCGTGCATGCATGGGTTCTCTCCGGGCACTCCAGCTTCCTCCCACAGACCAAAAACATGTTCATTAGGTTAATTGGTCACTCTAAATTGCCCTTAGGTATGAGTGTGAGCGTGAATGGTTGTCTGTCTCTATATGTTGCCCTGCAATCGACTGGCGACCGGTTCAGGGTGTACCCCGCCTCTCGCCCAATGACAGCCCCCCCGCAACCCCGAAAGGGATAGTCGGTATAGAAAATGAATGAATGAATGAAAATAAAATAAAATAAACTAAACAAAATGATATAATAAAAGACACTTACAAAAGGCTTATAAAACACATAAAGAAGAGGTCAGATTCAAAAAGATATGATGATAATAATAATAATAATAATGATAATAATAATAACAATAAATAAAAAAGAAACAGAGACCACACAATTCTCTAGCTGCATTAAAGCCACTTAAATACAAATAGATTTTAAAGCAGGTCAGGCAGGACGTTCTGATTTCAGGAGGTCGTCCGATGATTCAGGGGCCATGACAGAACAGTTTCCCTCACTTGCACCCCTGCTGGTCACAGACCCTCAGAATCTTCCTAACCTTTGACCCCCATATGGACCCTGGCTGTAATAACATTATTATTACTGCTGCTTATGCCACCACAGCAGACCCTGTTGTGTTGGTCAGTGTGTCCACTGTGTCCTCATGGGGCCGTCTGGAGGAGACCACCTCTGAACCAAAACAGGGGACCCCACCTGGATCAGAACAATCATGGTGTGGAAACGACCTTGATTTGTCCTTCAGGAGGAAAGCCAGAGTAATGAGTCAAAGTCTGCACGTGCTCAGTAGGGCTCAGGGACACCTGAGTGCTCACCCTGCTGGATGTCCTGTCAGAGTAAACTTTAGTCACCCGAGTGTTTGCTGAGAGCCAAACATTTCCTTCAGTCTGACCTTTGACTCATTAAAGGTCAGACTGTTATAATCACAGAGCAGCGTGACTGTGCTCCAGTCTTTACATCCTTATCTTATTTAGAAATACTCCAGCCTGTGGGAGTACAGCTACACCCCTCATCAGAGAGAGGGAGGATAAAGGGTCAAAGTTCACAGCTTACAGTCCATGAATCCAAACATGAGGAGATAAGTGAACCACTCACACTGAAGAAGATCTCTGAGGGGCTCAGACTCCAGAGGAAACTGCCCTTAAGACCAAACTTCTCAGAAATGTTCTTAACTCTAGGACCAAGACTATCAACTGAAGGCCCCGGGGCCACATCAGGCCCCCACAGCTTCCTGTTCAGCCCCCAGGGTATCATCAGATTCAGACATATATGTACAGTTGTGTTTTTTAGGCTTTCTCTGCTGTCAAACCGCTTCAAAGAGAAGGCCTCAGGAGGACGGATCAGGACTTTGGAGAGGGTCTGTGCTCTTCAAATAAAATATCAGCACCAACGTCCCTGTCAGCGAGCAGGAGACTGGATATCAGCAAAGACCCAGAGTCCTGCACCCACTTTAGAATAAAACACAAGAGAAACGAAAAGAAAAAGGTAGAGTAGAATACAACGCATTACTATAGAAACAAGAGAATAGAACAAAACAGAACAAAGCAGATTAGAATAGAACAGCTGATCTTTTTTGTCCACTTCAGGTGTAAATGTCTCTGTCTGTCGTATCCAAACATCCATGCAGTGATTAAACACAGTCTCAGAGCTCCACTCTAAACAATGAAACAGTTCATGCTGCTTCAGTTCTCATCATCACTTCATGACGTTCAGGAAGTTCACAGCACTGCAGTCACCAGAGGAGCTCTATAGCGCCTCCCTGAGCTCAGAGGCTCACACTGCGGCGGATGAGCACTCTCTTCATCGTTCTGTCAGTAAAAAGTCGAGGCAGTGCTTTCTGAGATTTGTCCACTACTCTGACGGCCATTGAAACGATGGTACCAAGTCTGTTCTTCAGTCTGCTCCTCAGGGGGCCACACCAGGCAGAGGACGGGTCAGTGCTCTCACCCTGATACCTGCTGACTGATACCAGGAGTTTTCTGAGGAGATAAAGTCTCTGTGAGACTCACTCTGTGTTTCAGAGAGGCTGAGCAGCTGTCCAGGACTGTGCCAACATACTTCACATTTTCCACAGTCTCAGCAGGTTGGCTGTCCTCTGAGACTGGCTCTATTTTAGGATCTTTTTCTGCACACATAATTAATTCTTTCATTTTTTTTATCTGTCTAGAGCAGCACCACTGTCTAGAGCAGCAGGGCCTCTGTTTGGGACAAATAAGCACCTTCGCCTATTAAATCATTTTTTTAAAGTCCAGCAAGAACCACGTCACATTCTTACATCACCACAGATGTAGAAATGGACCCATTAACAAGTGA
Source organism: Cetoscarus ocellatus (assembly GCA_037902135.1). Lineage (NCBI taxonomy): Eukaryota > Metazoa > Chordata > Actinopteri > Labriformes > Labridae > Cetoscarus > Cetoscarus ocellatus. The sequence continues at coordinate 49,362 of JBAMNC010001833.1, forward strand.
TGACGACTGACATGAATTAAAAACATGACGACGGAGGGTTAGCTGAGAATGCCAGCTTTATGTCACAACATCAGTACGGTTGGACCTTTGACCAGACTGCTGACTCAGCAGAAGCTTCAGTAAACACACACAACGGTCATCCTGCAGCTCCAACACCTTCTTCATCCAGATATCATCTTCACCTTCATCATCACTGGCATCTGGAGGACTCTAGGCCGCTCTCATTGGTCAGACGTGGGCTTACCAGACGCCTAAACTCCAGAAACAATCAACCGCAGTTTATAAATCGTCCCATATTTCTCCTGGTAAAGCGACATCACTGCTGTGAACGCTGGCAGCGGCTGGTGTAAAGTTGATCCAGCATGGTTTTCTCAGCTGACCTGATGACCCCCAGAAGCATCTTCATCCCTGCTGATGTGAAGCTACCATACCACACACTACTTCTCAGTAGACTTCTCAGATAGAGCTGTCTGTGCTCCACCTTCTTCAGCAGCTCCTTGGTGTTGGCGCTCCAGGTGAGGTTGTCCTCCACCTGAAGTTTGAGACCATCTTCACGTTTACCCCACTGATCCTGGGAAGCTGGATGTCCATTTAGTTTTTCCTGAAGTCTGTAACAGCCCCTTGTTCTTGGTGGTGCTAATGAGAAGCTTATTGACTCTGCACAACTCCAACAGCTGCTCCACCTCCTGCCAACCTGGATATGTGCGACCAAGCCTGACCCTCTAGGAGCAACCAGACAGGAAGTCCAGCTGGGTAATGGAAGGCCCAGATCTAACAGCTTGGGCACCAGTCATTGTGGGTGCAAAACCCACCTTTTTAAGACTTTTGAACACATTTTTGGGTATTTGTCCTTCCTCCCAGCCCACAAAATGTGATAGTAGACAAGAAAACCTGTATTTAACAGGCTGCAAGAATGTAAACTCATGGCATTTGGCAAGCTGCTGAGTCTGTGGATATTCTGTTACGTAACAAGAATTTTTTCATTTGCATAAGCCTACATCTACCTGAGTATCCCCACCCCTGGCTTGAGAAGTTTCTGTGCGAAGTACCGCCATTGTTGTTTTCACTGTTAGCAAGAGATTGGCGTGCACCACATCTCGACCTAAAATCTGTCACTGCTCAGTTGTTGGCTGTAAACAGCCACATATATCTTCACATAGAGACTACCAGCCTCAGAGGACCAAAGGGCCCAGTGGGTTAATTTATTTTTGAAGGGAATGAGCAGCTACAGTCAGCTAAAACCTGTATGTGTGTGTCAGTCACTTCACATCCGACTGCTTCTTCAACTTCAGTCAGTTCAACACAGGACTGGGAACTAGACTTTTCCTAAATCCAGGCTCAGCACCAACAATCTGTCACCAAACCTGATGATGGAAAAGTGAGTATTTTAATGCTGTGTAGTATTTATTTTGCTCATTGCTACGAGCTAATGCTAACAGCAGGGTGAGTGAACTAGAGGGAACTGCACAACATGTTCATCAATGTTCACGTTACTTGTTGAAAGTCTGAAGGATAAACTTCAAAGTATGAGCATTCCTACATTAGTCAAGAGGAGATTAACTTCAGTCAGGAGCTGGTGAATATAATCAGTCTTTTACCCACAGCATTACCCCTTAGCGTTAGCCCGGAATTTAGGCTTAGTTGTGGCTGTCCCACTGTGGTGACTAGGCTGAGGTTAGCATGTTGTGCATTAGCCTGTGATGTTTGGAGGAACAAGCTTATCTGGTAACCGGCATGAATTTGCAGTTCGTGGGTGTTCAGGAGTGTAAGCATATTCAAGCCTCATTAGCATATGAAGGTGACCGCCCTCCAAACCAGCCATTCTGAACAGAGGGCTTATGTGAGCGTGGAAAGAATGCAGCTGTGCTTTATTCATCGGCTTTTTGGACCAAAGCATGTTACTAACGTTTCATGAAGACATCAAGGATCCATGTTAAATTGCAGTGAAGGAGCAAAATATGGGACCTTTAAGGTGCACGGTGATGTTGAGGATGTTCATCCTACAGAGCAGTAATGTCCTCATTACTCATCATCCACCTGTACGTTTGCTTCTGAAGAACCTCTGAGCTTATCAGAACATCACAGACGGTCCACAGAAGGCCTTTTTCATCATCATATTTAAGAATTCTCCTGCTGTGGAGATCTCGAGTCTCTCAGATCTTTAGTAACTGAGGTCACCCTGAAAAGACTTGGCCCAGGCAAAAGTTTGTTGGTCAGGGAGAATCCCAGCACAGCTGGTGTACCCTGAGGCACTCTGGGTTCATTTCAGTCACTTTGGGTTTTTTGTCTTGTGTCAGAAAAGTGCAGTTTGAATAATTTAAAATAAGATCCTGATCAAATGACAGACTTAAACTGAAATGATGGAATAAACATGAAACCATGTGATCACAGGTAACCACAATCACTGCCTTTATATAAACTTATTTCAGCTCTTCAGTGCTCCTCTGTGCTCCTCAGAGAGATTATAACAATCAGTCCTCGCTCTTTCTACCTCACTAATCCGATCAGGAATGACAAGGTCACAGAACAACGCCTCCATTAGAGAAAAGTTCCTCCCCCTCCTCTCAGAATCCCCTTTAACAGGAGAAAGTCACCTCAGCTCTGGATCAAGGTTTAACACCCTCCTGTCGTCTTTATCACCTGATGGAGGATCAAACTAAAGTCTGCAGAAGAGCTCCCATGAACAAAACCAATGTGAGGCCAATAGAAGTCAACTTAACATGCAGAAGAACTAATGTGGGATACACTCATAAGGATTTTCTACACAGCACACCACACACATAACCAGCGTGTCCCACCACTGATCTAGAATCTAGTCCTCTGAGACAGAAATCTGATTAAAACCAAGAAGAAGAAACATAGCAACACCCGGAAAACACAACACACGACATGGAAGAGGACATACAAGGAGAGAGAATGATGGTGGTCTTGGGACTATTTTGATGGAAAAATCGCAAAGGGAAAGACTGTGGAAAAAATCCTGGAGAAAGCATGAACACCTGAGCTGGTCCTCCATTTCTGAGGTTCACCCAACTTTCTGTTTCAGGTCGGCCATGCTTGTTTTTTTTAACGCCTGCTTCCTTGTTCCTCAGTCAGCTCGCTTCTTGATTGGCTACATTTGTCTCAGTCTTTATTTGCAAAGCACAGAATCATACCAAATATTATCATAACCCACTTTATAACAGAGCAGGTTGGCGCCGTACTCTACTTTTTATTTGTTTTTACTCTTGCTGTTGGCCGCATGCAGGTGCAGCAGGTAGTGCGGTTGCCTCGTAGCCAGATCCTGGTCCTCTTCGTGTGGAATTCAAATGTTCTCCTGTGCATGTGTAGGTTTAACCCAGATACTCTGGTTTCCTTCTGCAGACCAAAAACATGCCTCTTGACAGCTGTGATGGGCTCCAGCACGCCCTGGACCCCAGATGGATGTGGATATATAGATCCTAAAGGATGGATGGGTGTGGGACAAATTTACCTTCAGGAACAATAAGGTATACCATCTCTTACCTCAGACTTGGGGGGGGGCATCCTCCACCAAACTGAGGCAAGAGCCCCCCTGACATCATCACCTGCCCAGGCGTGGGCACAAAGAGATAACCGTCTTTATTAAAAAATACAATCATCACACTGACATAAAAAAATGAATTTTAGCTCCTCCTGGTTCTGGGGACCTAAAGTCTGTGTGATTTAGAGGAACTGTTCCAGAATAATGAAGTTCATGATGAAAGACTCACGTGAGTCTTTAATGTTTAATCTAAAATATTAAAATGAATCTGATGTTGCCTCGCATTTGAATTTGAAAGCATTTTTGTGTTTTTAAAGGACAGCTGCTTACAAACAGCTGACAAGGAACTACAAAAATGTTCACCAACCCTAATGCGGTCATGACTGAATGTTTTAAATAATCAATAATTCAAACAGCATAGACGCACCCATGAGGCCTGAGGAAACTCAAACAAGAGGTCACAGCGTGAGGTTATACGATGGAAATGTTGTCGCTGGTTGTCATGTTGTAGTTCTATAGAAGCTTCTTACGTTTAAGTTTAAAAATCCTGAAGAGCAGGTGTGTGGGTCAAGAAAACCTGTAAAGTCATTGCGACCGGAGGTGTGTTTTCCTCCTGGCCACTGTTGGCGCTGTGCTTGCTTTATCTATATAAACAGGTGTGGGTATCTGCTCGACCTCTCCTTCTGCTTCTGTCCACTCCTTGAGGTGGCTCGGCGTCTCTGGACATGTGTTTTGGCACGTGGAATCCTGTATGTTTCATGGCTGCAGTCGGCATACCTAATTATCTTCGATCCAGGACACACGCTCTGCCTTTCCTCAGTCTGTCGTTCGTGCGCTCTGTGCATATTGGTGACTCTGTGCCCACCTGTTGTAGTGCGGCTGGGGCTGGCTGTTGCTGCCGTGGTGGACAGGTTGCCCTGCGGGAGTGTGTGGCATCTCTTTTCCTGGGGTAAGTGGCCATTGTCTGGCTTTTAAGCGTGTCCTTTCAATATCATGGTAATGCTGTGTTGTCTCCTGCTGAGTCATTTAAGATCGGGTTTGTCTAAATAAGCTCAGGTTTATTTATTTAAGCTCAGGTTTATTTATTTAGGCTCAATAACATCTATTTAAGCCCAGGTTTATTTCTATAATCTCATCTTTATTTATTTAAGATGAGGTTTATTTATTTAAGTTCAGGTTTATTTATTGAACCTCAAGTCTATTAAAGCCCAGGTTTATCTATTCAAGCACAAGGACATCTATTTTAGTTCAGGTTATTTAAACACAAGTTTATTTAAACTCAGGATTATTTAAATAAGCTCATTTTTATCATTTAAGCACAGGTTTATTTATATATGCTCAGGATTATTTAAATAAGCTCATTTTTATCATTTAAGCACAGGTTTATTTATATATGCTCAGGTTTATTAATTTAAGCTCAGGTTTACTTAGATCAGCTCAAGTTTATTTACTTAAGCTCAGGTTAGTTTCTCTAAGGTCCAGCTGATGGTAGTGACCTTTTAATAGCATGAGACAGACCACCTGAGGAGATCCCCCTCCATCACTGTCCAGGTCAGCTGATCACCTCACAGGTGCACTGAGGTCTCCTGAGCAGCAGATCCAACAATGGAGGATCATCACCTGAGGAGCTTCAGCACTAACCCTGCGCTGCAGCTGGAGCCTCCTGATTCAACGTCTGTAAGACAAACACTGAAAGAATTTCTCCACAGAGGACATTTTCCGCCCTCCCCAAACTCCTTCTGTGGGCCGTCCCTCAGATGGAGCAGTGAGACACACTGGACCGTCCTCCTGGAGAGTGGGGTAACTCCAGTTCATCACATTAATATAAGCAAACTGTTGAAGAGTTCATATGACCAATAACTGCAGAATGAACTTTTTTTGTTACTCTTCACAACAAAAAGTAATCTGAGTACTCTGAGGATTACTGCAGAATTCTTTGATGCACATTTTGACCAAGTCATCTGATCTGAGTCTTAGGATCAGAGCCGACTGATTCATGTATATAAATAATAAACCTGCCACAGCCCAGAGGCTCTGTCACGTTTGGATCAGTCAATATTTACTGAGACAGCTCACGATATCTGCTGAGAGCTTATACTCTAACAGCAGGTGACTGTTCCTCCTCAGGGTGGCCTTAATATTAGGAACGTTCCATCATAACACCAGTGACCCACTTTAAGTCAAACACCCATCTGTTTGTTTACCTGTGTGAGCAGAGTCCTGAAGGATCCTGCAGACCTGAACCATGTTCAAACATCTCAGCCGCATTTTAATACAAAAACAAAGGGGCCAGCTCCGTGTGAGAGGGGCTGTTGAAACCTCTCCATGGATCCACGGGAGCCCTTAGTCCAGTCCTGGTTTCCCCTCAGACCGTGACCTTCTGGTGTCAGAGCAGAGAGACAGCGGTGGCTTTGATGAAGATGTTTGTTCGGAGAGAATGTGTTAAAGGAAGATCTGGACTTCTGTCAAGCTCTAGTTTTTACTTTTACTGCAAACATGGCAGACAGAGTAAAGAGGAATTGAGCCTAAATGTGGCTAGCTGTTAGCTCCTTTAAGTCCTTTAAGCTCAGTCCAGCTCCTCTCTCATCAGTTTGGTTCTGATATTACTTTATAACATTTTATCATATTGATATTGCATTATAATTTAAAGGTGGCAACACGGTGGGAGGTAGCAGCAGGTAGTGAAGGTTGTTGGTTCGATCCCTGTGTCCTTCCTGTGTGGAGTTGCATGTTCTCCTTGTACATGCGTGGGTTCTCTCTGGGCTCTCCGGCTTCCTCCCACAGACCAAAAACATGTTCATAAGGTTGATTGGTGACTCCAAATTGCCCTTAGGTATGAGTGTGAGCATGAATGGCTGTCAGTCTCTCTATTTGGCCCTGTGGTTGGCTGGCGATGGGCTCAGGGTGTACTCTGCCTCTGGCCCAATGGCGGCAGAGATAGGCTCCACCCACTGTGACCCTCAAAGGGATAAGCGGTATAGAAAATGGATGGATGTTACTTCAAAGTCTTGCTAAGTAAACTCTCATGTTTTGCCACAAATCAGCATGTTGGTGGTCCATCTTTGACGTTCCTGTAACTTAATGCCTCTGGTTTACTCTCGTTGCCATGGCGACGCCTGCAGCACCTCTTGGTCCAGCCAGCTTGCTCCCTGATTGGCTGTGCTCCGGTCCATGTTATAAAACACAGAGGACATGCTGGGCTGTCATCAGTATTTACGACTGTAAATATTGAACATGTTTAATATTTGTGATTTCAAGTCGGGACGGCCTGGATTCTCCTATGAGACACTGAGGGAGGACAAAGTCACTCCTCACACTGGACAGGGTCGGGCCTGGATTTGTCCCACTTCACAGGGCCGGGCTGTTTTTAAATTGTTTTTTAGACTGAGGGGGAATAACGTGTGGTGATAATCATGAATAACATCATAAACCTGTTTTTGGAAAGAAGCCTTATTAATATACAGCACTCACATAATGAGAAGTGTTTTTTGTGAGCACACTCGGTTGATCTCTGACTCCTCTCAGCTCAGCCTCACCTGTACAGCAGGTCTTCACACAGATGACAAAGGACGTAGAGCTTGAGGATGTAGAAACAAAAGTCTTACCTCCCCCGCTGCAGGGGAGAATCGGAGGTGGGGTGCAGCTTCAGCTCGTTCTGGTCTATATCATCTGTCTCTGTGAAGCTCTCAGTCATTTCTCCCCTGAATGGATTTCTTCAAAAACTGCGCTCAAAGATTTAATCAGTAAAGACAGAACGTTCCAAAAGTGTTGGGTTTGAGTCCGGCTCGGGCAGTCGGGGGGGGGCAGGCTCAGAAAGAACATCCAGGGTAGGGTCAGGCTTGATTTTTGAGGGTCCTGATCTAAACTCACAGCACAGGGTAACCAGGTAAGACCATCTCTAGGACCACTAATTAATCAGGCTTCTGCTGGCTTTGACCAGGGGTGGGGATCCGAGCCAGAAATCAGGCCAGTTATGTTGTAGTGTGTGTGCTTCATTCACCTGAACTTGTTCAGGTAAAAAAGACTTTTGAAACAATAATGATGCAACAGTTCATGGTGTAAACAAACAGCTGAAAACATGAAGATAAATAAATGAAGCTCATTAAGCATCATTGCTATGTTCAAATATTAATGTCCACGATAATCAAATTAACTTTTTACTACTGCAACAAACAATCATTGAACTTTTGTAAAGTCAGCATTATTCATCTCAGCTGTTACCTCTGTTTAGGAGGTTATGTTTTTGCCAGCATATGTTTGTATATTTGTTTGTCCGTTTGTTTGTTTGTTTGTTTGTTTGTTTGTTTGTTTGGAAGATTACGCAAAAACAACTAAAAAGATTTTGCTGAGCTTTTCAGGAGATGTTGGTAAAGGCCCAACTTACCAATGATTAGATTTTGGTGGTGATACGTATATTTGTCTGGATGTGAAAATTCCCAAGATTTCATAAAATGCCATAAGTTAACATTGGGCGGAATTAAAAAAAAATCCTATCTCTGCCATTTCAGTACAGATTTGCTTCCACTTTCACAGGATAATATGGGGTCCATGTCTCTTTCATCAATCCAATCCAGATTGACGTCACAAAAAACCCCTGAACTTTATAATGGGAAATCCCATTGACCACATTCAATAATTCATATAAAATTAAAATAATAAGTGATGTTCCTAGAACTTGTTGTGTTCTGAGAGGATAACAGCCTGCATGTATGTGCTGAGTTTGCTCTGGATCCTGGCTCAGAGTTGTATCTTTTACAGGAGTTGTGAAAAAGCCACAGCCAGAACTGAGCTGCTAGGTGGAGGTCTGCGCTGTCTGAGTGCTTTTCTAGTTTTTAGATTATTGTTTCAACACATTTATTCTGTTTTATAACATACGTATTAATCTGATGACTTTTTAGTTCATTTAAATGTTTTGTTCAGCACACCGTGAAAGTGAAAAAACAGTCTTGCCACTTCACTCTTAAAATGTGCTCACTAAAAGTTTTGACTGTGGACAATTCAGTTATATTTTATTTTCTGTTCAGCACAGTGAGAGCAGATGATCAATCAGCAATAAATTAAAAATCAATTAATCAGTTGACAATCAATCAGCAATCAATCATGATAAATGAACAATCAATTGACAACCAGTCAGCAATCAATTAATAATCAGTTAACAATCAAGCAGCAATTATTCACCCGTAGGGTTTACATCTAAAACGGACTAAACTCAGATATTCAGATGTTTGTCCACTCCAGGCCTCCGTACATCAGGGACACTCTGCCACATGTACCAGCACTCCTGACCCACAGGAAACACCTCCGTGACCTACTGCTGGGTCCTGAGCCCCTGACTGAGAAACACTTTCTTTCCCATCAAACAGGGTTTCATGTTGAAGTCTTTTTAATAATTATTCGCCCTCAGGAGACAGATTATCAATTCAAAGAGTTCATGGAGACATTTCTGGTCACAGGGGCTCATTCAGGGTGAATCATCTGTTACCGTCCACGCTGACAGAGAGGATTCTGGGAGATTTTACTCCTTCCTCCTGGTTTCATTCCAGAGAAGACGGATGCCCACGGGACATTTACTGTCCACGTCAATTCCACATTAATCTGATCTCCATCTCCTCCTTCTATCAGAACTCCATCTCTTCCGACCCTCCTGAAGCCGTGATGATTTTCAAAATAAAACCCCAGAGGCCGTCAGGGTGATGTCAGATCACAGGACGAATTTAAGAACTTGTTTTATTGTGGGAGGACGGATCCAGGAGTCATGTCATGTAGGAGTAAGACAAAACCTTTTTTTTGTTTGGACTCATTAAGACTCGCAGACATAGGCACTTCTAAAGAGGGATAACATCACCTGTGCATGTTTGTGGATCTTATCATATCTGTGTGCAGGAACACATTTGTAAAAGTCCAGTAAGGAAAGCTCTCTGAACCTGCTGTGGAGGTCTGAATCAGACTGAAGTTCCATTTGAAGCTCCTCACTGACTGCATTCACATTACAGAAAAGGGTTGTGCAAACAGCTCAAGAGCTGTTGTGTTCCCACTGAACTCTTCAAAGCGATGGTCAAACTCCACCACAAGATTGCTGAGAGTGTGAAGGTATTTTTGGTGTGCGTTCCTCCATCAACCCAACTTCTCTGAGGCTGGGAAATGTGCCAAATTTCCTGAATGTACAGACACAAAGACAAAAGCAGCAGTGTAAGATGCAACATTGTATATTTAATTTTTAATTCAATACCAAAAATCAATCAAATGAGGAAAAAAACAACTGTTTTGTTTCTTTTATGGCTGCAGTATGAAAAACAAACACAAATATACAAATACATACAAATATACAGCTGAATGATTATCTGGTCTCTCTCTTGAAGCTGAAGATTGAGTTATTCAGCAGCTCTGTGATGTCCACAAGTAAAGCCAGGTCTGACAGCCAGTGACTGTCCAAGGGCACTGGGATGCTGTTCTTCTCTGTGGCTTGAAAGGCCCTGATTTCCTCACAGCTCAAAGAAATGTAAAACTTTCCCACAGCTCAGTCACCGCACCTCCTGGTGGTACAATACATCCCTCTCATCAAGAAGAGCTTTGGACTGACAGTATGAGAGCGCTTTGGAGCAAATATTATTGACAATGCTAACAAAATCCTGCATCTGTTCAAAAATCGAGCCACCAAACTCGCGGACTTTGTCCGGCACAAGTGCAGTTAGGCTCTTCGATCATGGCTGGGGCTCCATCAGTCGTGATGCCGGACAGGTTTTCCCACTTCAAACCGTTTCTGTCCATAACTTGCTGCACTGCCACTGTAGGTGGTGGCTCTGCAGCTCTGCAGAATCACCCTACTCATTCACCGGGGAGGGGGCGGGGGGGCACAGTCCAGCCTTAAACATTATCACCTGTTAGATTCAGCTGTGATCAGCAGCAGTGAAAACTGACTGACAGCAAACACCTGAGGAAGGTTCCACAATAGTCCGTTAGACCACATGAGAGACCCTCCCCCAAATTAACTTCTGATAAACTCTTCACTGTGACGTCTTCACAGGGGCCACGTGAGGGGCCGAAATACACATTAATGCGTGAGCGTGGAAAAAGAGGCCCTCATCAGCAGGAGGCCCCGGAAACATGGCTCAATGACCTCTGAGGGTCCCTCTGAGGCCCCACAGGTCTGCCTGGGTAAAGGTCTTCAGTGAGTCCACATCAGCGGTCACAGCACGGACACACCTCCAGGCCTCAGTGCTGCTACACTTCAACCCCCCAAATCCAGGACCTGACCCAGTCTGACTCTCACAGGACTGAAGACCATCTGATCTGAGAGGGGGACCAGTCCAGAGGGGGGCAGACTCCCACCCTCTCTCTGCTGCAGGTATGTGGTCCTCTTCAGTTTCAGAGCATTCCTGCTGTTGGCCTCAGGCTGAGGATTTTAATGAAGCTAATGTTCTTCAGGTGAAGATTAACCTGCATCAGACATTCCTCTCTGCTCACTGAACACTGAACAACAGCGCCTCCTGTGGACAAGACTGTCACTGTATTTAACACCTCAGATCATCAGTCCATACACCTGGTCAGGATCTCATCCATTATGAAGAGCTACAGGAGGGGTCCATATTATCATTATTATTATTATTATTATTATTATTATTATTACTATTATTATTTTTGTTGTTGTTGTAATGACACTACTGTGTGGTGGATAAAACAAATATTTAAACAGAAGAGTTCAAACCAAACAGGGTTTGTGAAATATTTGGAGATTCTCCTTTCATTGAAAATACAATACCATGTGTATATTTAACACAGTAAAAATAATAATACTGATAATGTCTCCAAAAATAACAACATGAATAATTAAAGTTATCTAAACAATAATAGAACATTAAAAAATTAAATAGTAATAATAAGAATAAGAATACAAAAAACACAACACTTTAAATGCTTATAATAATATTGGTAATGGTAAATCTCACAATACTTAACGCCATGGTTATACAGTATTATAAATAATAATAAAGAGCATTGATTTGGCTCTTTAGTTAAGTGTTGTATTTTATTTCTTCATTTTTAAGTTATCTATCTTTATAACGTACTTTTGCACTGCACCGTTGGTGAGAACTCCATCTCGTTTTTATTGCGTTTAGGGATACACATGGAAAAATGACAATAAAAGGAACTTGAATCTTGAATCCAAACTTTGGCCAGCTGCTTAGTTAAATTGGCCCTCAGCACTTTCAGCTTAATTTTGATTGGGTTCTAATTGAAAGCTTGACTGATGAATAAAGAGGGACGGATTATATCATAAAGTAGCATAAACTCTGCCAATATGTTGTCCCTGCTCCGTCTCAACGTCCACTGTTCCAGGCATGAAGGGCCGACCATCTTCAACCCCAACATTCAGTCAGATTCAGCAGCTCTCTGCGGTTCGCTCTTGTTTTGTGTCTGAACGTGAAGATCAGGCGTCAGCGTCTTCCCTCTTGGGGGTGTCTTGAGGTCCCCCAGATCCACCTAAAATCTGATTGGCCCCCAAAATCCTTAAGTTTCATTGATTAAAGGTGAAGCTCAGCCTCATATATAGAGATGCTGAATAGTTCTGCTCTGTGTGCTTCATGATGTCCAATCATGGACGATCTCTGTCCCCATGACTTTCTGGATGTCCTGCCTCTGTCTCTGCTTCTTCTCCAGCTCTCATTCCTCCTCCCTCATCAGTCTGATAGCACGTGTCAGCTTCTGTAATGAAGGTGTGTCCTCAGTGACAATGATGGATCTGTCCCAGAGTCTAATCAGTCCTCCTGAAGGTCATCGTGCAGACACCTTCAGCTCCTGTTAATGCACGCGGAGCTGAGATGATGAATGTGGCCACGTTCAGGTCTGCTGCTTCTCACTGTGCTGAAACTCAAGGCCCATTTACAACGAAAACGTCAGAAAACAGAGAGTTTCCGTTACGCTTGCACCTTCAGTTTAAATGAGAACGGTGCCTGAATCCACAAACCTTTGAAACCGGGGTCTAAGGTGAAAAGTTTTGAAAACGTTTTTGTTTTTGTCTCCTTGTAAACAGGGATCAGCATTGTCAGGGAAAAGGGTGACACGCATGCGCAGTAAAGGTTGTGCGTGCACCTGCAATGACAACCACAACAACAGCTACTGAGCAACATGTGTGCTGTTAACCATGACGTTATTATTATTATTATTTTGTTTTTTTTTGGGGGGGGGGGGCATGTCCCCTGTTTACCTCAGTTTGGACCGCCCACAAGCTCCATGATTGGCTCTGCCACTTCCTGTGTGATTATCCCTGCGGTCAGTCACTCCATCACCACCATCATCATCCGTACTGATGTTTTGTTATTTCCTAATCGGAATTCATGCACATCACCACTTGTCACCGTACGTTTTTAGGAGGGTGACGTTCACTCTGCCTTGGTCACGTCACGTTGTAATATATCAGAGGTTTCATTTAGCCTACAGTGGCGTTTGAATCTGCATGTCTCTGTGATTCATTAGGCGCAGCCAGGATGTCGAAAAAAAGAAAAGTCGACATCAGAGACTTCTTTAGAAGTCAGAGTGTCAGGAATGCATCACACCAGTCCTGCAACACCTTCACTTTCAATCCACTTCAAGATCCTCCTTATCAATTACAAAATTCTCAATAATCTTATAAATTTTCTTCTTCTTCTCCTCCTTCTTTTTCTTTCTCTCCTCCTCCTTCTACTCCTTCTTTCTTCTCCTCCTTCTTCTTCTCCTTCTTCTCCTCCTGTTTTTCCTCCTGCTTCTTCTTCTTCTTCTTCTTCTTCTTCTCATTCTTATTATTATTGTTATTAACCTTAACAGCTGTAGAGCCTCAAAAATGCAATGATTTTGAAAAGCTTCCATTAAAGGATAAGTTCGGTTTTTTGACACCTGGACCTTATTTTTAGGATTAAATACGCTCGTAGACTCACCCAGACAATTTTGGCGGAGCTCGGAGCCGTTTTCGAGCAATTTAGATCCATCCAACGGCATTTTTTCTCATGCCATAGTAGCAGACGGGGCCAGAAATCGAAGCCCCTAAATTAGACATTATCTGCTGTGAAACTCACTCATTTCAGCTACATTTTATAAATGAATGGCCAGTGTTATCACCATGTCAGCTCAACTTTGTTGTTATGGTCATCCGGGGCTTTACAAGGATGGGTAACTTTTGGTGACGTCATAGACATGAACATGAGTAGAGCCGCTGTTGTTGCTAGGCTACACGGCTACACGGCTATTTTTGTGCAACATGGCGGAATATTTATCCGATGTAGAAGTGTCTGACGACGACTTTGAGTATAATGGATGCCCGTATCGTTTTGAGCCAGAATATACCGACGAGGAGCTATTTGAAAGGAGGATGCAGAGGGAAAGAGCCGAACAGCTGGCCAGAGAACAAGAAACCACTGCACGTCCACGAATGGGGGCTAACTGGTGGTGTTGTTGTGGACATTGCACGGCAAACACAACAGAGGAGGAGTGCCTTTGCTGCTCAGAGTGGGACTTGAGACCAGAGGAAACACGTATTGATGCCCCCCAAAATACGATTTCTGGCCCCGTCTGCTACTACGGCATGAGAGAAAAACTCCGTTGGATGGATCTAAATTGCTCGAAAACAGCTCCGAGCTCCGCCAAAATTGTCTGGGTGAGTCTACGAGCGTATTTAATCCTAAAAATAAGGTCCAGGTGTCAAAAAACCGAACTTATCCTTTAAATGCCAAAGAGATATACTTTTCAAAAGTGTATCTCTTTGGCATTAAAGGTGCAGTGTGAGGAAATTGGCATTTTAGCGACATCTAGCGTTCAGATTTTGGAACGAGCCCGTCTGTTACTAAAACATCACATCATTAAGCGTTGAGAGCCGGTGAAGACCAAGAAATATCGTGAACAGGGCATCATTTACAACAGTTACGAGGTGAGGGTTTTTTCATTCATAGATTATACTGTAGGTCAGTTAAGATGATGATTAAAGGTTTTGTAAACTTTTAGGTGTCAGGATATGACCAAGGTGTTTTTAATGTTGGACCCAAAAGCTCAAAGAACCAAGCAAGAGGAAAATTTGAACAGGTTTTATTGTAGACGGGGCTCCTGAGCACAAACACAGGTAAGTGAAACAGTGCAAAAGGTAAGCGGGGGTGAGGGCTCGTGGAAACCTGGAAAAAAGGGAGCAGAGGCAGAGGATTAGTATCCAGTATGTCAAACACACAGAAAAAACAGCAAGGCCTCGAAAGGCATAAGTACACCCCTGGACGGGGAGAGAAGGCTGAGAGCCGAAACAGCGAGAGCTGCAGATTAAAAAGGGCGAGACTAGCACAAACCGAGGTGAAGTGTGCAATCAGGAGCCGTCTTAAGTAGTGGAGTTGATGAGGTGAACTCTTGGACTCCACCCAGGCAGGGAAAGGTGAGAGAGAGTCCAAGAGGGAGAGGGAGAGCAGACTGCTGAGGATTCACTGAATCCTCACATTAGGCTCATATTCAAAAATCGCATTGCGCTCTTTTTGTCCCCAAAACCCACCAGTAGACAACATGGCTGATCGCTATGTCAGCCTCCACAAAGGGGAGACCCACGGTTCATAAAAATAAAAAGCTTTTTCTTACTTAATAAAAAGAAAACAAAAGTTTTATGGGGATGATTGTACACCTTATTTCGACGGACTTTACCTACAAATACTGGCCGGGGATGCACGCTACTGCATTTTCACTGATTCTCGCGGAGCCTGAACTTTCTGAACCGTACAGGCATGTACGGACACGCTGTTATCAGGGCATCACACACAAGGCGTTTTTCTCAAACAGTGGGGCATGACCCCCAAAGGGTTACTCAGCATTATGAGTGGCTCACTTGTGAGACTTGAACACTGGGATTCAGACCCTGGTCCTCTCGGTCCTCCTGGTCACCTCCCTGTGGAGGTCTCCTAGCTATATCCAACTGGGAGGAGACCCGAATCAGACTCAAAACCCTGGACTGGGAAAACCTTTGGGTCCCCCAGGAGGAGCTGGGACATGCTGCAGGGGAGGGGGGCGTCTGGAGTGACCTGCTTGGCCTGGCCTGGGCGCAGTGGATGGATGGTCTCAATGTTGGTTTGTGCATCACAGTGAAAAGAAACCATCTTCAATTTCATGAATAAAATTAAGCATTTAAAATTTGTAGCTGGCAACCAAGGTCAAGGTCAAGGTCAACTTTAGGGTTCCTGAAAGGTGGTTTGTTTCACAGCTGCAGCAAACAGACTGATTATCAAACTCAAACACTTCAGAGGCCGGGGGTTAATTATTCACTTTTGACCACTGGGGTCATGCTGGAGCGTGACTTTCATCTGATTATTCCCTGTGATTGGCTGACTGTGATCATGTGACATCCTCGATGTCTTCTGCTGTCCCTCAGAGGACTGTCTGAGTGAGGACAAAGACAGGAGCAGCTCTGCTCAGACGTCTGCTCCACCACAAAGGGACAAAGAGCCGAGGAGACGCAGAGGAGACGCAGAGGGAGCAGAGTCAAGCATGTCGGAGAGAGAACAAGTGCCCCCCCCAGACGCTTATTCAGCCCTTTCTCTGTTCCTGGTGCTCCCCCCCCCCCCCCCCCCATGGTTGAACAAGTGGATGGAAAACTACTGGAGAGGCTGCCAGCTCTGAGGGGATGGAGGCTGGGCTCGGAGCGTTCGGACCGAGCCTGACACGGAGGAGGCGCCGGTTCATGTGACGGGGCGTGACGGGGGGGTGAGGAGAGGATACTGAGCAGGACGGGCTCTCACACAAACACACACCAAGCATGTTCACGCTGTTTGGATCTGGCACCTCAGGCTGTGATCTGAGGAGGGAAACAGAAACAGAGCGCAGCCTCTGATTGGTCCACATGGAGCAGAAATAAAGCAGTGTGGTGTTTAAGACCCAGGAGCATGCTGGGAGGTCTGCCGAGGGGGGGGGGGGGTTGAGTTCATTCAGAGCTTGAATCCTGATCAATCCTGATCTGCTCTAAAACAGGGATGTTGTTTTATACACACTGAGGGACGTCACAGAGTTGACACACCAGCCTGAAGGTCTCAGCAGGAACATCAGAGGAACCTGAGGACACACCAGGAGACACCTGAGCATGGACCAACACGCCTGTCAAAATCCACAGAAAACAAACCAAAATACTACTACACTCCATCACGGAGAGGACAGTCCCAGACCTGAGCATGGACCAACACGCCTGTCCAAATCCACATAAAACATACCAAAATACTACTACACTCCATCACGGAGAGGACAGTCCCAGACCTGAGCATGGACCAACACGCCTGTCCAAATCCACATAAAACATACCAAAATACTACTACACTCCATCACGGAGAGGACAGTCCCAGACCTGAGCATGGACCAACACGCCTGTCCAAATCCACATAAAACATACCAAAATACTACTACACTCCATCACGGAGAGGACAGTCCCAGACCTGAGCATGGACCAACACGCCTGTCCAAATCCACATACAACATAACAAGATACTTCTACGCTGCATTACGGAGAGGACAGTCCCAGACCTGAGCATGGACCAACACGCCTGTCCAAATCCACATAAAACATACCAAAATACTACTACACTCCATCACGGAGAGGACAGTCCCAGACCCGAGCATGGACCAACACGCCTGTCCAAATCCACATAAAACATACCAAAATACTACTACACTCCATCACGGAGAGGACAGTCCCAGACCTGAGCATGGACCAACACGCCTGTCCAAATCCACATACAACATACCAAAATACTACTACACTCCATCACGGAGAGGACAGTCCCAGACCTGAGCATGGACCAACACGCCTGTCCAAATCCACATAAAACATACCAAGATACTACTACACTCCATCACGGAGAGGACAGTCCCAGACCTGAGCATGGACCAACACGCCTGTCCAAATCCACATAAAACATACCAAAATACTACTACACTCCATCACGGAGAGGACAGTCCCAGACCTGAGCATGGACCAACACGCCTGTCCAAATCCACATAAAACATACCAAAATACTACTACACTCCATCACGGAGAGGACAGTCCCAGACCTGAGCATGGACCAACACGCCTGCCCAAATCCACATACAACATACCAAGATACTTCTACGCTGCATTACGGAGAGGACAGTCAGACTTGAGGTGTTAAAGTGTTTTGGGGTGACGCTCAGGTGTCTCCTCTCGTATCCTCTTGAGGTGTCCCTCTGAGCGCTCATCCTTAAAGAACAAATGACACGCTATCGTGGGCACCAAGGGACGGGTCGGTCTGAAAGGAGTTGTGGTCAGGAGCAGAGCTGGAGTGTTTGACCTGGTCTGAAGTCTAAACCTGATTTACAGACTTAACCCGGTCTAAAGGCTAAACCTGCTCTGATGATCTAAAGGCTAAAACAGTACTAAAGAATAAACCTGGTTTATAGATTTAACCTGGTCTGAATTCTAAACCTGTTCTAAAGACTAAACCTGGTCTGATGTACAAACCTGGCCTAAAGTCTGATCCTGGTCTAAAGTCTTAGTCTGGCCTAAAGTCTAAAATCTGGTCTTAAGGCTAGACTTGGTCCAAAGTCTAAAAATGGTCAAAAGTCTAAACCTGGTCTCAAGGCTTAACCTAGACTAAGGTCTTAAATCTGGACTTAAAGGTGCAGTGTGAAGAATTTGGCAGCATTTCGCCGAACGGAATCGATGAATATAGGATATAATGTTTCTATTTGTATGTAAAGTCCGTCAAAATAGGAGTACAATCATCTCCATAAAACATTTGTTTTATTTATATTTAGTTAGAAAAAGCCACGTTCATGTAGGCCAACATAACAATCCTCCATGTTGTCTACGGGTGGATTTTAGGGACAAAAAGGACGAAACGCGAATCTGTCCACCGGTTCTGAAATCTACCTGGAATGTAGGCGAAGAAGAGGAGAGAGGACGGGGGTGGATGTAGAGACAGTTTTTACTCTGCACTAGGGATTTAAATTGAATGTATTTTACAGTTAAAGCTTGTTAAAGCATTCCAGGTAGAGTTCAGAACCAGCGTACAGGTTCGCGTTTCGTTCTTTTTGTCCCTAAAATCCACTCGTAGACAACATGGCGGATCGTTATGTCAGTCTACATGAATGCTGCCAAATTCTACACACTGCACCTTTAAGTCTAAACCTGGTCTAAAGACGAAACTTGGTCTGAAGTCTACACCTGGTGTAAATGTCTTAACCTGGTTTAAATTCTAAACCTGGTCTGATGTCTGAACCTGGTCTAAAGCCTGAACCGGGTTTTAAAGCCTGTAGTCAGAGTGTTTCTGCTATATTTTGAGGATATGTTAGAGAGACAGACACACACCAGTGAGCTCAGTCACACTAACTGAGCTTGTTTCACCCACAGGTCCACAGCAGCACACCTCTGCTGTTAGGCTTCAGACTCTGGTGATGAAATCATTTAGACGTTCAAACAGGACAGAGGGCTGAGACAGGGCCAGCTCTGCAGCAGCTGAGCCTTACTGATAATTGTGTGCACGGATAATAAAGCAGGCTGTCCAGTATGTTTTTAAGAGCAGAAAAATGCAGGAAAATGATCAAATAAATTATTTAAAGCCCACAGGTGTCTGATATTCAGTAAACAGGTCTGTCCAACACGTAGGAGTAACAGTAACAGTTTAACTGCAGATTTTAATCAACCATTAACAAACTGCAATGTGAAAGACACCAAACCAGGAGAAAATGAAACGACGCTGCAGCCCCAGCCCCAAAACAATCTGAGCCCTCCAGACTTCAGGTGTGCAGGAGACCTATGGGCACAGACACAGAGGGTTGGCACAGTTGGGACATTGGTCTGTTGTTTATCATATCTCTATTGTTGTAGGGCAGAGAGGAGGGGGCATGGCTGTGGAGCCTCCAGACATCCTCACATTCATTCATGTTCAGGTAAATGTTCCTATGAGGAGATGCTGTCAAAGGGTCAGAGTGAGGTTCATTCATAAGTAGGTCATATCTGAACCTTTCCCCCATTTAAAGGCTCTGGTCCCTTGCAGAGTGCTGAGGCATTAAGGAGCATTTGCTCAGGGTTAAATCTCCGTTTAGAGAACACGTCAGAGACCCGATGTGTGAAAATAAAACTCTTTTGTCCGAGTAATCCACCCGCAGCTCAGTAATCCCAGAAACAACTGGTAAACATAAATCTGTGCTGTCTTCTCGGAGGTTTGTGTATGGGAAGAGTTTACTGGAACGCTCCCAAACAAGAGTTACATAATCCAGAATCTGGAGGAAAAGGCACCGGGGCGAGGGGACGGGCGAGGGCCAGCATGGATCTGCAGTCCACATCGGCCTAATTAATACCAGATCTATAAAGCCCATAGGATCAGAGTCTACTTAATGAAAAGGGATAAAGGGGTCCACATGGAGATGGACGCTGGCTGTGGAAGATTTATGAAAGCATAGCAGCAGCAGGGGCACAATGGGAGCTGATATTTAACCTGCTCAGGGAAAGACAATAAGAGAGGGGCAGGATTTCTGCAGTGATGTGTTCCCTACTGCGGACGTCCATGTGCTACAGACCTCTCTGAGAACAGCTGAGTGACGCTGATTCTGACTTCTTATTCTTTTGAAGTCCAAAGACTGAGCACCAGGTTATCAGACCAGTCCAAACAGAACATTGCTTTAAATGTGCAGATAGAGTCTCATCATCTGTTTTACCTGAACCCTGAGACCACCAGCTGTGGTCCACTGAAACCTCCAGGACAGTGATCCAGGTCTGATGTTCAGAGAGTCTAACTTTAATCCAGGAGTGGTTACTTTGCTCTTTTTCCCCTGATGGGTTTTAAAACCCCGATCACACCTGGACTTTCCTCAAGATGCTTCAGCATGTCACACCCCACCTTTTGAGAACTACTGGAGTAGACAAACCAATGTCCCAGGACCCACATGGACCCTCCTATGAGTAAGGAACCCATTTAGCTTGAAAAAATGATACAACTTATTCCTGTTTGTAAGCTGGACTCGAAACTTTCTATCATGGTGATTGAACACTGAGTACAGGATTGCACATGCATAGTAAAGCCAGGCGGGAGACTAATCTGCAGATTGATTTGGATGTTGGAGGATGCAGAATTTCTCTTAGTCTCAAGGTGAGTAATTTAACACATATGCATTAAGCTGCAACACGGCGACATTAAGCCACAATGGAAGTGAAATGCCAACTTTTTTTCCGTGTCTTGCTTCAGTCCCAAGCCCACAAAAAGCTGATAGACTCCATACTTTCGACAATGTTTTAACTGTACCATATGATGGCTTTTTGAATTTGATTTGGTGAAAAATGAAGAACTGGTTCTTGTGTACTAACCATCCTTTGTTGTGTTTTCTTTATTTATGTGAGGCATTGGTGGTGCAGTTGGATAGTGAGTATGGCTGGTGATCGGAAGGTTGCAGGTTTGAGCCCAACTCTGGGCAACAAATGGCAAAAAGTTCTTGGGCAAGACACTTAACGTCAAGTTGCTCCTGCTGCTGCATCAGTGCTGTGTAAATAGTGTAAGGGTAAATTGTGATGTCTCTCCTGACTCCAGGATTTTAGAGTGTGCATTTTGCAACCTGCTTGCTTATTTTTTATGCTTTTATCTATTTTAATGTCTTTATTTGATTTTCCTACTGCTAAAATCAAATAAGGAAGTTACAATGCTACCGCATTGTACCTTCCGGCGCTGCTTGAGTGGCAGCCGGTTACAGCAGCCCCTGCTCGTTTGAGTGTTTTTCTTTGTTTTTTAGTTACTTTTAGTTAGTTTTTGTAAATTATTTTTAACTTATTAGATTGCACAATGGAAACCAGAGTGTTTGGGCTTACTCTGGTGGTTCTGCTGTGTTTTTCACTGTTTTCCACCGTGTCTGGAGATACCGTGAGGAGCCATGGTCCTATTGTTTACAGTAGGGATCAGCTGTTAGCGCTCTGTAACACGACGGTGCTGCCCCAGGAGAGACCCGACGTACCCCGCGAGCTGAAGAGGAGGAGACGGGGGTGCCGTGCCGGAGTCCGTCGTCAAGCCAGGAGGAGAAGATACAGACCCGTCCTCCAGTCCATTATTATGGGGAATGTGAGATCTCTCCCCAATAAGATGGACGAGCTGGCGCTGACCCGGCATCAATCGGAGTATCAGGAGTGTAGCATCCTGGTGTTTACAGAGACATGGCTAACCACGCTAACCCCGAACACAGCCGCTACGCTGGACGGCTTCCATCTCTCACGGGCAGACAGGACAGTGGAGAGCGGTAAGAGGAAAGGAGGGGGGCTGGCAGTATTTGTGAATGATAGATGGTGTAACTCGGGGCACATCACTGTCACGGAGCAGATCTGCTGTAGAGACACTGAACTGTTAGCTGTTAGCCTGCGGCCATATTACCTCCCGCGTGAGTTCTCGCATGTTATCGCGATAGCTGCGTGTGTCCCGCCGTCTGGTAATGCCGTAGCCGCATGTGAGATCCTGCACTCTGCAGTCAGCAGGCTACAGACCAAACACCCTCAGGCCCTCCTCCTCATCTCTGGTGACTTTAATCATGCCCCTCCATCCTCCACCTTGCCCACATTCACCCAGTATGTCACCTGCCACACCAGAGACAATAAAATACTGGACTTACTGTATGCAAACACCAAGGATGCATACAAGTCATCACCCCTTCCTCCCCTGGGGAGATCAGACCACAGCTTGGCAACAGGCAGCCAGCTGTGACCCGTACAGTGAAGAGATGGTCTGAGGAGACTGAAGAGGCTCTGAGGGACTGTTTCGAGTCAACTGTGTGGGAGGAGCTCTGTGATCCTCACGGGGAGGACATAGATAACCTTACGGACTGTATCCCTGACTATATTAACTTCTGTGTAGAGAACACTGTACCCACCAATACTGTACGGTGCTTCTCAAACAACAAGCCCTGGATCAGTCCAGACATAAACGCTCTCCTGAAGGAGAAGAAGAGAGCCTTTAGGTCAGGAGACAAGGAGGAGCTGAAGGCTGTGCAGAAGGAGCTGAGGAGGAAGATCCGAGAGGGGAAGGACAACTACAGGAAGAAGATGGAGGACCAGCTGCAGCAAAGAAACGTCAACAGAGTCTGGAGGGGCCTGAAGACCATCTCAGGTCACAAGGAGCCAGACTCTCCAGCTGTGGGGGACCAGAAGTGGGTGAATGATCTAAACCTGTTCTTCAACAGGTTTGACCAGACACCTGCCCCTCCCCCCACCCTGCCAGCCCTGCTGCAACTCCCCTCATCTACATCTCCAGGTCGTTGTCCCACCCTACCCTTCTCCCCCCTTTCCACGACCTCCAGCCCTCAGCCCCCTTCACCTGACACACCAGTTAGACCCCTCAGGATACTGGGCAGATCTCACAGTCCATCTGGCCCAGGAGCCTACAAAATCATAATCTGGCAGGTGATTGGATGATCGTTCCGTCAATCCCAATCATTACAGGCCAGTCAGATGATGTAGTAGGTGTGAACTACTGCCGTGGAGTAAAGTAGAAACCTTGAGCCACTTATTTGAACTCTTGTTAAAACATGTCAAAGTGGAGCTAAGATATCCTCTGTGGAGAAATGCCTTCAGTGCTGTTTGATTTTCATTAAATAAAAAGATGTGGTCCAGATCTGACAAAACTGCAGAACCAGCTGCACTGCAGGGTTACCAAAGCCTACCTGGTCTTTGTTCCTGCCACGAGGCCTGTTGTTGACCTATGACCCTGACATACACAGCCAGGCACAGAGGAATGACTGAAGTCTGTCTTAAATCAGTTTGTCTGTATTTTTGTTTGTGAAATAAAGAAAACGTCACATTTAGTCTGAGACAGAAGACATTCAGGCTGTCTGACGGGGTTCACAGCTGGTTTGAGAACATCAGGCTTGTCATAAGTTTAAAGAGCCAATCAGAGCCCTGAAGCAGAGACTAAAAGGGATGCTCTGCAGTGGTCACCGACCTTTAACAGCTGATTATCTCTCATGATGGTTTTAGACATAGAGAATCTTTGGCCAGCAGCTGCACTTCAATGATCATTCGTTTGTTCATCCAAATTTGAGCCTATAGATACAATCCTCAGTCCATCAGTGTGCTAAAGGAAAGACATGTGGACAGTGGATCTGTGGTTTAAGGACAGTTTTGAGTTTTATAACTGAAGCACCCTGATGACAAAACGCTCAAGCTCAGACCAGACATCTAAGACCCAATGAGACGGTTTTAGGACGCTGTAGCCACAGCTATGTGAACTGAGCCATGGAGGCTTGACTCAGGCCGATGGATGGAGGTGTCTTTAATTCAGTTTATTAACTCAGCCACAGCTGGTTTGAGAACATCAGGCACCTCATGTTTCTAACAACTAATCAGAGCCAAGGAGCCCAGATAGAAGATATGTCTGATGGGAAACACCTGAGGCAGTCTGAGTTTTAATCCTAACTTTAAACTTCATTTTACCAGGAACGTCTCACTGAGATTAATTGTCTCATTAGTGTCCTGGCTAAGATGTGCAGCAGAATAAGAGACAGACATTAACTGTCTGCAGGATTTTAAGGCTCACCTGTCACCAAGAAGGTTAAAGACAGCTGTCTGTCTGTCTGTTTGTCCTCAGAGGCTGAACAAAGTCCTTAAACCACAAACTGCTCCTGGAGTAACTGAAAGAATCACCAGATTATGGGATGTCTTCAGCCTCAAACTCAATTAATCTTTATCTGTAAAGATCCAGATCTTAATGTTATCTCCGGAACCTTCCCAATAGAGCAGGCTGATGCTGACCTCTTCACCCCACACCAGTAAGCCAATCAAATCAGCGGTAGGTGTGAACACTGTGATCACATTCGTCCAGTAGAAAATAAGTTAGATGTTTACCGGACCAGAGCTTCTTCCAGCCTGTACCTCGTTAGTGTAAAGCATCACTCTCTACCTGCTGCTACACTGAGATTGACGGACACATAAACAGACCAATCAGCAGTGAGCAGTAACATTCTAGAAGACTCTATTGGTTAAATCAGCAACACATTTGGAAACGACACTGACTGACATCTACAGACAGATCAGTGCTACTCACACGGTCAGATGTTTTGGTATCTGATTTCAGTTGGCTAAAAGAGAGACGGGACTGTCCCAAATCAGGACATATCAAGGTTTCAGGATATTTGTGGGGACACTATGACCTGAAGATAGGACAGTCCAGGCTAAATCGAGACATCTGGTCACCATATCATCATTACTTTGATCACTAACCACTGAGCAGAGAGGAGAGAAGAGGAGCACAGACCACGAGGAAACAGAGGAGATTAAGTGAACCAATAAGGTAAGATAAAAGAGCCTCATGTTGTTAACAGGCAGCTTTATGAATGTGTTTGTGTTTATATATTCACAAAATATGATTTCAGCTGTTAGAAAACTATTTTAATAAGTGACAAACATATCAAACAACATAATCTAGGACAATTAAGCAGCTTAATTACCTCCATCATGAGAGAATAAGGTTGATTTTTTAAAATGGATGCTAGTAATCAACAATAAGTTTGATTACTAATGTAAAGTAAATAAGTTTATTAATACAGAGCCTTACAGGAGCAGAACTGCAGTGACATAAATATTTGAAAAGTAAAATAAAGAGATGCAACAGAAACAATGAGAGCAGATATGGAAGTAGAACAAACAAAACAGTTCAACAAACATGCAGAAAAGCATTGGCTGTAACAATAATGGTGCAAAAAACAATAACAATAGTGACAATAATGATAATAATAACTAGAAAAGCACTCAGAGAGCGCAGACCTCCGCCAAGCAGCTTCAATCCACCCCTAACACACGTGCATACATGTATTAGACAGATACATGTATGCACATGTCTGTATTTCCTGCTTTGGAAATCCCCCAGTCTACGGTTACCATGACAACAGAGCACTTTCTCTTCCTTGAAGTTACACACAAACGTGTTCTGGTCTTTGAAGGCCTTTGATGTTGAATTCTGGAAATGCACCCTCACAATTTCCGTGGAAATTGTCTAGTTACCTCCGCAATGTTAAGAATCCTTTAAACAATTCCTGTATTCCCAAAATCTAATCAATCAATCAATCAATCAATCAATCTTTATTTGTATAGTGCCAATTCATAACAAATGTTATCTCAAGACACTTTACAATAGAGCATAAAGCTCTTAATATTATGGATACACATATATGCATAGATATATATATACATATAAAAATACACATATACATATATATACAAATATATACATCCAACACCCAACATGAATCCATATAGCCAATCATGAATCCCTCCATCATGGCGGCAAGAAAAAACCTTCTGTTAAGCAGCAGGAAATCTTGAATGTGGACCCCAGTCTCATGATGAACAGCAAATCCACACGATGCTGTGTTGGGTGTGTGGGCAAAGGGAGGTAAGTGGAGACAAGTGGACTAAAGTAAGAACTAAAGTTAGTGACAGATCAATGGACCAATCATAGACCTGTCGTCGTCAAATTTGTTTCTGCTGGAAACAAATTTATTAGAGGTTAGCCTCTTGAGATGCTACATCTTGTTTTCAGGAGGGTCCTCATGTCTGTATGGTTGTGGTGATAATTTTATAGAAGTGTAATCAGTAATAGTCTTACTGAAAATAAGAATTTATGGTAGTGATGAACTCATGGGTGCCCAGACCACAAGTGCATCCCTACCATATTTGTCTCCGTTAAGTATAAATGTATTTATTGAGGCTTCGTGACTCCACAGCAGCAGGCAGTCTCCACCAAGGATCCCAGGCCACCTACAAGACCAGAGCCAGAGAGACGAGTACAGGAGCAAACAGAAAGGGGCAGAGGCAGATATGGAGAGAGAGTGTGAGAGAGAGAGAGGGATAGAGCCCAGTGTGCCAGATCCCCCCGGCGGTCTAAGCCTATTGCATCTTAACTATGTGTCTAAACTATGGACTATGAGCTGGTCCCTAACTGAAAGCTTTATCAAAGAGGAATGTTTTAAGTCTAGCCTTAAAGGTAGAGAGGGTGTCTGCCTCCTGAACCGTGGTCTGTAAATGGTTCCAGAGAAGAGGAGCCTGATAACTGAAGGCTCTACCTCCCAGACTACTTCTAGAGACTGATGGAACCACGAGCAGGCCAGCATTTTGGGAGTGTAATGTTCTAGAGGGGTTGTACGGCACTACAAGCTCTTTGAGATAAATTGGTGCCTGTCCACTGAGAGCTTTATAGGTGAGAAGAAGAATCTTGAATTCTATTCCAGATTTTATTGAAGCCAATGCAGAGAAGGCTAATATAGGAGTAATGTGGTCTCTTCTCCTAGTTCTAGTCAGTACACGTGCTGCAGCATTTTGAACCAGCTGAAGCTGTCTTAAGCGACTTATTGGGACAGCCTGAAAGAAGAGAATTACAATAGTCCAGTCTAGAGGTAACAAAAGCATGGACTAGCTTTTCAGCATCGTTCTGGGACAGGATAGGCCTAATTTTAGCGATGTTACGGAGATGAAAAAAGGCTGTTCTTGAAATTTGTTTTGTGTGAGAGTTAAAGGATAGATCCTGATCGAATAGAACCCCAAGATTTCTAACAGCTGTGCTTGGCGTCAGGCTAATGCCATCTAGGGCACTTAAATCATTAGAAAAGGTTTCTCTAAGGTGTTGAGGGCCCAGCACAATGATCTCTGTCTTGTCTGAGTTAAGGAGAAGAAAATTTTTGGCCATCCAGGTCCTAATGTCCTTTAGACACGCGTCTACTTCAGATAACTGATTTGTCTCACCTGGCTTCATTGATACATACAGCTGAGTATCATCAGCATAACAATGAAAATTATTAGTATTTCCTCACGATATCACCTAGGGGAAGCATATATATGGAGAAGAGAATTGGACCTAGCATGGAGCCTTGAAGAACTCCGTAACTTACTTTAGTGTACACAGAGGACTTGTTGTTCACGTGTACAAACTGGTATCTATCAGATAAGTAGAACTTAAACCAATTTAGGGCAGTCCCTGTAATCCCGAGTAATACCTCTAATCTCTGTATAAGAACATCATGATCAATGGTGTCAAAAGCTGCACTAAGATCTAACAAAACAAGTACTGAGAGAAGTCCCTCATCTGAAGCTGAGAGTAGGTAGCTAGTTACTTTAACTAGAGCAGTCTCTGTGCTGTGATGAGCTCTAAATCCTGACTGAAAGTCCTCCTTGAACCTCCTTAAACAGTTTAGTTGGGATCGGGTCTAAAAGGCAGGTTGATGGTTTGGAGGAGGAGACAAAAGAATTTAGCTCCTGAAGGCTAATTGTAGAAAAACGATCTAACTCAAGTCTGACTACAATTAATGGTACGGTAGGTTCAGGTGAAAGCAGGGAGTTGCTAATTTTATCTCTAATTTTAAGAATTTTATCATTAAAAAAGCTCATAAAGTCCTCACAGCTGAGAGCTAGAGAAATCACAGGATCAATAGACTTCTGACTCTGTGTCAGCCTGGCTACAGTGCTGAAAAGGTACCTAGGGCTGTTTTTATTTTCTTCAATTAGTGAGGAGTAGTAGGCAGCTCGAGCATGTCGTAAGGCTGTCATGTAGTTATTATGACTTTCCCGCCAAAGTATACGTGACTCCTCCCTTTTATTGGAGCGCCATATTCTCTCTAATTTACGGGATGCTTGTTTAAAGTTCACGAGTTTCAGAAGTAAACCAAGGAGCCGTCCTCTGAAGTTTAATCATTTCTTCCTTATCCCATTCCACACATTCCCTGAAAATTTCATCCAAATCCATCCATAACTTTTCAAGTTATCTTGAACACAAACAAACAGACAGACAGACAGACAGACAGAAAAACCAACGCCGGCAAAAACATAACCTCCTTGGCGGAGGTAATAATAATAACAATAGGAAAAATATAATTTATTAATTTGATTTATTTTTAATTTAATTTCTCAGGGGCCATGTAAAGAAAAAAACATCAAACTCATCAGAGTAGTTCCAGATTATAACTTTCTAGTTAATTTCCATCTGCAGTCCCTGTGGCAGACCATAGAGAATGATGATTTCTGCAAAACAGATTTAAATATCTTGGATGTTTTGAGCTTTTTTCATCATGTTGCTGTTTCTGAGCTTCCCCTTTCCCAAGGCCACAGCTTTAGAGCATAGAAATTGATTTTTTTTGAGTATGTTTTTTTTGTTGTACTTTTTATTTGATAGTTTCATGTACATATATATATATATACATACATATCTATATCTATATATATATATATATATATATATACATATATATGTATATATACACACACACACACACACACACACACACACATATATATATATAAACAGAAAATAATTCTAAAATATGTCAATATAAGTGACAATGGCATTACAAATTACATGACACTTTTCTGTATAATAAATGCAGAAAGGTGCATACAGCGAACAAACAAAACTAAGCTACCACAGAAAATGACTTCTGTTTGAGTTATACACCAGCATGAATCCACAACTTAGGTATTTCCTCAAACGTGGACACAGAAAAAAGCAAACCAGACGAAGAAAACAAGCAAAACAAAACCAAACAAGGAGAAAGAAAAACAAACAGACATAAAACAACACTGGCAATATGAATCTTAGATTTAATCTTTTCTGGAGGTTTTACTTCTTCTTTTTTCCATCCAACCTATATTTTCAAGTATTTTTATGATAGCATTAGTTCATTCATCTTTTTCCATCACAACTCACAAATGTCACTTAGGTTTCTTATCCTATGTGTAACGTGGATGTGTTCCATGTTATATATTTATTATATTGATTCTTTCCATTTGAATCAAACAGAACAGTCCAGCAACCATGCAGAAAAACATTGGCTGTATGCTATTGTAACGGTGCAAAAGACATGACAACAATACTCATGATAATAATGATAATAAAAATAAGAGAAGAAAAAGAGGAAGAAAAATATTAAGGATGATGATTTCTGCAGAACAGATTGCTGTAACTTAGCTTCTCCTTTTCTCTGGGCCCCTCAGCTTCAGGTGAGTGAAGCTGATTTGTTCATGAGTTTTAATGAATATGTATTTTACAGCAGTATACAAGCAGCTCGTCCATAACTGAGTGAACGTAACAGAGATGGAGAATCAAATGGTTAAATGTCTGCTGCCAACGAGAGGCTGAACTGAAATACTATAATACTATAATAATATATAATATTCATCATATTCTATGTCTATAAGGACTAGAATATTAAATGTCACTGCAGTAAACACTGATACAGTATTGTATTGTTGGTGTTTTGACATTTTCTTAAACCCCTACTGAGGACACTGGGGTTGGTGCACCATCCATGAGACAGTCTGAGGTCAGAGAAGGTCGCCCAAAAAGAGGGAGAGATTGGTCCTGTTAAAGAGGGTTAGTGTCCCCTCACTCTTGGGTGCTGGGGGGGTGGGGGTGGTCCTGTGGTTAACCAGCCTCCATAATGATCAGGATCCTGAACGTCTTCTCTCTTCACCGGCTGACAGCAGCGATCAGATTTGGTGTCAACCTGACAGAGAAACATGCTCACTCATTTTTGTCTGCTGTTGTTTATGTCTGACCTCCAGGTGCAGGAACATGGGAACATGACCCAGTGAATATTAAAGCAGCTCTCCGCCCTCAGCGTCCAGCCAGGGACATTTGGCCGAGTCATGCTCACCTGACAGCTGTCTCTGACTTCCTGTCTGTGGCCGCCTTCACTGTGAATGAACCAGAGGACAGACTCTGGATGAACCCTGCAGCACTCAGAGGAACCTCAGAGGAACACCGAGGCCTCCTGTCGCCCTCACTCATTCATTCATCCAGAGCTCAGAGAGCTGCAGGAAATCAGGGAGATGGTTTGGCCGGAGGAGCCGGAGAACAGCTGCAGGGAGCGAGCAGACGTACAGAAAGATTCACAGCGTGGGAACGAAGAGGTGGGGGGGCAGGAGTGAGCCACAGCCAAAAAGACAGACCACATCATCAAGCATCAAGACTACGAGACAGACTGTGGGACGGAGACCAGGAGACAGAAACGTTGAGACAGAGACCGTAAGACAGAGACTGTGAGACATAGACTGTGAGACAGAGAGACAGAGTCAAAAAATGTGAAGAGAAGACCACATCAAAACACTCCATGATTCTCAGAGGACGCCACAGCACTCTGATCCACCATAGACTGAACACAGGACCACTGCTGAGCCACCGTGTCACACCAACAACAATCTGTGTTTGTGCAGAACCAACATCACATAACAAAACAGGAAACAGAGCGAGGCACACAATACACCACACCAGCCTGTGACGCAAAAATACAAACCAGACTGTGATCCAGTCACACCACTCAGTGACCTCTGAACCCTTCACACCACTCAGTGACCTTTTAACCCTTCACACCAGTCAGTGACCTCTTAACCCTTCACACCACTCAGTGACCTTTTAACCCTTCACACCAGTCAGTGACCTCTTAACCCTTCACACCAGTTAGTGACTGACCCCTTCACACCAGTTAGTGACACCTGAAATCTTAACACCAGAGAGTGACCACTGAGCCCATCACACCACTCAGAGATTTTTTGGACCCTTCATACCAGTCAGTTACCAGTTAACCCTTCACACCAGTCAGTGACCTCTGAACCCTTCGCACCATTCAGTGACCTCTGAACCCTTCTCACCAGTCAGTGACCTCTGAACCCTTTACACCAATAAGTGACCTCTGATGCTCCACACCAATCAGTAACAACAGAGCCATTCACACAATTAAGTGACCTCTGAACCCTTCATTCAACTGAGTGACCTCTGAACCCTTCACACCATTGAGTGACCTCTGAACATTTCACACAACTGAGAGACCACTGAACCCGTCAGACCACCCAGTCACCGCTGAGCACGAGAGTGACCTCTGAACTCTTCTCACCACTGAGGGACCACTCAGCCCATCACACCAGTCAGTGACCTCTAAACCCGTTACACCAGTCAGTGACCTCTGAATGCCTCACACCAATCAGTGACCTCTGAACCCTTCACACCAGTCAGTGACCTCTGAACCTGCCCCACCAGTCAGTGACCTCTGAACACCTCACATCACTCAGTGACCTTTGAACACCTCACACCAGTCAGTGACCTCTGAACCCTTCACACCAGTCAGTGACCTCTGAACCCTTCATTCAACTGAGTGACCTCTGAACCCTTCACACCATTGAGTGACCTCTGAACATTTCACACAACTGAGAGACCACTGAACCCGTCAGACCACCCAGTCACCGCTGAGCACGAGAGTGACCTCTGAACTCTTCACACCAGTGAGGGACCACTCAGCCCATCACCCCAGTCAGTTACCTCTGAACCCGTTACACCAGTCAATGACCTCAGAATGCCTCACACCAGTCAGTGACCTCTGAACCCTTCACACCAGTCAGTGACCTCTGAACCCGCCACACCAGTCAGTGACCTCTGAACACCTCACATCACTCAGTGACCTCTGAACCCTTCCCACCATGTATTGACCTCTGAACCCGTTACAACGGTCAGTGACCTCTGAACCTCACCCACAACTCAGTGACCTCTCAACCCTTCCTAGCAGTCAGTGATAAGTGAACCCGCCACACCAGTCAGTGACATCTGAAACCCTCCCACAACTCAGTGACCTCTAAACCCTTTACAAAAGTCAGTGACCTCTGAACCCTTCACACCACTCAGTGACCTCGGACTCTCTACACACCACTCAGTGACCTCTGAACCCTTCCCACCACTCAGTGACCTCTGAACCCATCACACCAGTCAATGACCTCTGAACCCTTCACACCACTCAGTGACCTCTGAATCTCTACACACCACTCAGTGACCTCTGATCCCTTCCCACCACTCAGTGACCTATGAACATCTCACACCACTCAGTGACCTCTGAACCCTTCACACCAATTAGTGTCCAGTGACCCCTACACGCTAGTCAGTGACCTCTGAGCCCATCACACCAGTCAGTGACCTCTGAACCCTTCACACCAGTCAGTGACCTCTGAACCTGTCCCAACACTCAGTGACCTCTGACCCTTCACACCAGTGAGTGCCCTCTGAATCCTTTCACACCAATTAGTGGCCACTAAATCACTTCACACCAGTCAATGACCTCTGAACTCTTCACACCAGTCAGGTACTGCTGAAGCCTTTACATCAGTCAGTGACCCCTGAACCCTTCCCAATACTCAGTGACCTCTGAATTTCTACACACCACTCAGTGACCTCTGAAACCTTCACACCAGTCAGTGACCTCTGAGGCCTTCACAACCTGTCAATGACCTCTGAACCCGTCACATCAGTCAGTGACCTCTGAACACCTCACACCACTCAGTGAACTCTGAACCCTTCACAAAGTCAGTGACCTCTGAAACCCTCACACCACTTAGTGACCTCTGAACTCTTCACACCATTCAGTGACCTCTGAACACTTCACACCAGTCAGTGACCTCTGAACCCTTTCCACCACTCAGTGACCTCTGACCCCTCACACCACTCAGTGACCTCTGCGCCCCCTCAAAACCAGTCAGTGACCTCTGAACCCTTCCCACCTCTCAGTGACCTCTGAACCCTTCCTATGACTCCTTCACCTCTGAACCCCTTAAAACATTCAGTGACCTCTGAACCGTCATGCCAGTCAGTGACCTCTGAACCCTTATCACTGCTCAGTGACCTCTGAACCCTTCACACCAGTCAGTGACCGCTGAACCCCTCACAACAATTAGTGGCCTCTGAATCACTTCACACCAGTCAATGACCTCTGCACTCTTCACACCATTCAGTGACCTCTGAACCCTTCTCACCAGTCAGTGACCTCTGAACCCTTTACACCAATAAGTGACCTCTGATGCTCCACACCAATCAGTAACAACAGAGCCATTCACACAATTAAGTGACCTCTGAACCCTTCATTCAACTGAGTGACCTCTGAACCCTTCACACCATTGAGTGACCTCTGAACATTTCACACAACTGAGAGACCACTGAACCCGTCAGACCACCCAGTCACCGCTGAGCACGAGAGTGACCTCTGAACTCTTCTCACCACTGAGGGACCACTCAGCCCATCACACCAGTCAGTGACCTCTAAACCCGTTACACCAGTCAGTGACCTCTGAATGCCTCACACCAATCAGTGACCTCTGAACCCTTCACACCAGTCAGTGACCTCTGAACCCGCCCCACCAGTCAGTGACCTCTGAACACCTCACATCACTCAGTGACCTTTGAACACCTCACACCACTCAGTGACCTCTGAACCCTTCACACCATTGAGTGACCTCTGAACATTTCACACAACTGAGAGACCACTGAACCCGTCAGACCACCCAGTCACCGCTGAGCACGAGAGTGACCTCTGAACTCTTCACACCAGTGAGGGGACCACTCAGCCCATCACACCAGTCAGTTACCTCTGAACCCGTTACACCAGTCAATGACCTCAGAATGCCTCACACCAGTCAGTGACCTCTGAACCCGCCACACCAGTCAGTGACCTCTGAACACCTCACATCACTCAGTGACCTCTGAACCCTTCCCACCATGTATTGACCTCTGAACCCGTTACAACGGTCAGTGACCTCTGAACCTCACCCACAACTCAGTGACCTCTCAACCCTTCCTAGCAGTCAGTGATAAGTGAACCCGCCACACCAGTCAGTGACATCTGAAACCCTCCCACAACTCAGTGACCTCTAAACCCTTTACAAAAGTCAGTGACCTCTGAACCCTTCACACCACTCAGTGACCTCGGACTCTCTACACACCACTCAGTGACCTCTGAACCCTTCCCACCACTCAGTGACCTCTGAACCCATCACACCAGTCGATGACCTCTGAACCCTTCACACCACTCAGTGACCTCTGAATCTCTACACACCACTCAGTGACCTCTGATCCCTTCCCACCACTCAGTGACCTATGAACATCTCACACCACTCAGTGACCTCTGAACCCTTCACACCAATTAGTGTCCAGTGACCCCTACACGCTAGTCAGTGACCTCTGAGCCCATCACACCAGTCAGTGACCTCTGAACCCTTCACACCAGTCAGTGACCTCTGAACCTGTCCCAACACTCAGTGACCTCTGACCCTTCACACCAGTGAGTGTCCTCTGAATCCTTTCACACCAATTAGTGGCCACTAAATCACTTCACACCAGTCAATGACCTCTGAACTCTTCACACCAGTCAGGTACCTCTGAACCCTTTACATCAGTCAGTGACCCCTGAACCCTTCCCACCACTCAGTGACCTCTGAAGTTCTACACACCACTCAGTGACCTCTGAACCCTTCACACCAGTCAGTGACCTCTGAGGCCTTCACAACCTGTCAATGACCTCTGAACCCGTCACATCAGTCAGTGACCTCTGAACACCTCACACCACTCAGTGAACTCTGAACCCTTCACAAAGTCAGTGACCTCTGAAACCCTCACACCACTTAGTGACCTCTGAACTCTTCACACCATTCAGTGACCTCTGAACCCTTCACACCAGTCAGTGACCTCTGAACCCTTTCCACCACTCAGTGACCTCTGACCCCTCACACCACTCAGTGACCTCTGCGCCCCCTCAACAGTCAGTGACCACTTAACCCTTTTCAACAGTCAGTGACCTCTGAACCCTTCCCACCCATCTGTGACCTCTTAACCCTTCACACCAGTCAGTGACCACTGAGCCTTCACAACCAGTCAGTGACCCCTGAACCCTTTCACACCAATTAGTGGCCTCTAAATCACTTCACAACAGTCAATGACCTCTGAACCCTTCACACCATTCAGTGTCCTCTGAACCCTTCACACCAGTAAGTGACCTCTGAACCCTTCACACCAGTAAGTGACCTCTGAACCCTTCACACCACTCAGTGACCTCTGCGCCCCCTCAAAACCAGTCAGTGACCTCTGAACCCTTCCCACCTCTCAGTGACCTCTGAACCCTTCCTACGACTCCTTGACCTCTGAACCCCTTAAAACATTCAGTGACCTCTGAACCGTCACGCCAGTCAGTGACCACTGCTCAGTGACCTCTGAACCCTTCACACCAGTCAGTGACCGCTGAACCCTTCACAACAATTAGTGGCCTCTGAATCATTTCACAACAGTCAATGACCTCTGAACTCTTCACACCATTCAGTGACCTCTGAACCTTTCACACTAGTCAGTGACCTCTGAACTCTTCACACCATTCAGTGACCTCTGAACCCTTCACACCAGTCAGTGACCTCTGAACCCTTCCCACCACTCAGTGACCTATGAACATCTCACACCACTCAGTGACCTCTGAACCCTTCACACCGGTCAGTGTCCAGTGACCCCTACACGCTAGTCAGTGACCTCTGAGCCCATCACACCAGTCAGTGACCTCTGAACCCTTCACACCAGTCAGTGACCTCTGAACCTGTCCCAACACTCAGTGACCTCTGACCCTTCACACCAGTGAGTGTCCTCTGAATCCTTTCACACCAATTAGTGGCCACTAAATCACTTCACACCAGTCAATGACCTCTGAACTCTTCACACCAGTCAGGTACCTCTGAACCCTTTACATCAGTCAGTGACCCCTGAACCCTTCCCACCACTCAGTGACCTCTGAAGTTCTACACACCACTCAGTGACCTCTGAACCCTTCACACCAGTCAGTGACCTCTGAGGCCTTCACAACCTGTCAATGACCTCTGAACCCGTCACATCAGTCAGTGACCTCTGAACACCTCACACCACTCAGTGAACTCTGAACCCTTCACAAAGTCAGTGACCTCTGAAACCCTCACACCACTTAGTGACCTCTGAACTCTTCACACCATTCAGTGACCTCTGAACCCTTCACACCAGTCAGTGACCTCTGAACCCTTTCCACCACTCAGTGACCTCTGACCCCTCACACCACTCAGTGACCTCTGCGCCCCCTCAAAACCAGTCAGTGACCTCTGAACCCTTCCCACCTCTCAGTGACCTCTGAACCCTTCCTACTACTCCTTGACCTCTGAACCCCTTAAAACATTCAGTGACCTCTGAACCCTTATCACTGCTCAGTGACCTCTGAACCCTTCACACCAGTCAGTGACCGCTGAACCCTTCACAACAATTAGTGGCCTCTGAATCACTTCACACCAGTCAATGACCTCTGCACTCTTCACACCATTCAGTGACCTCTGAACCTTTCACACCAGTCAGTGACCTCTGAACTCTTCACACCATTCAGTGACCTCTGAACCGTCACACCAGTCAGTGACCTCTGAACCCTTCACTCCACTCAGTGACCTCTGAACCTTTCCCACCACTCAGTGACCTCTAAACACCTCATACCACTCAGTGACCTCTGAACCCTTCACACCAGTCAATGACCACTAACCTTTTCAAGCTAGTCAGTGACCTCTGAGCCCTCACATCAGTGAGTGTCCTCTGAACCCTTCACACCACTAAGTGACCTCTGAACCCTTCACACCAGTCAGTGACTTCTGAACACCTCTCACCACTCAGTGACCTCTGAACCCTTCACACCAGTCAGTGACCTCTGAACACCTCACACCACTCAGTGACCTCTGAACCCTTCACACCACTCAGTGACTTCTGTATCCGTCACACCACTCAGTGACCTGTTAACCCTTTTCAACAGTCAGTGACCACTTAACCCTTTTCAACAGTCAGTGACCTCTGAACCCTTCCCACCCATCAGTGACCTCTTAACCCTTCACACCAGTCAGTGACCACTGAGCCTTCACAACCAGTCAGTGACCCCTGAACCCTTTCACACCAATTAGTGGCCTCTAAATCACTTCACAACAGTCAATGACCTCTGAACCCTTCACACCATTCAATGACCTCTGAACCCTTCACACCAGTCAGTGACCTCTGAACCCTTCACACCACTCAGTGACCTCTGCCCCCCCTCAAAACCAGTCAGTGACCTCTAAACCCTTCGCACACCAATCAGTGACCTCTGAACCCTTCCTACGACTCCTTGACCTCTGAACCCCTTAAAACATTCAGTGACCTCTGAACCGTCACGCCAGTCAGTGACCACTGCTCAGTGACCTCTGAACCCTTCACACCAGTCAGTGACCGCTGAACCCTTCACAACAATTAGTGGCCTCTGAATCACTTCACAACAGTCAATGACCTCTGAACTCTTCACACCATTCAGTGACCTCTGAACCTTTCACACCAGTCAGTGACCTCTGAACTCTTCACACCATTCAGTGTCCTCTGAACCCTTCACACCAGTCAGTGACCTCTGAACCCTTCACTTCACTCAGTGACCTCTGAACCTTTCCCACCACTCAGTGACCTCTGAACCTTTCCCACCACTCAGTGACCTCTAAACACCTCATACCACTCAGTGACCTCTGAACCCTTCACACCAGTCAATGACCACTAACCTTTTCAAGCTAGTCAGTGACCTCTGAGCCCTCACACCAGTGAGTGTCCTCTGAATCCTTCACAACAGTCAGTGACCACTGAACTCTTCACGCCAGCGGGTGACCTCTGAACCCTTCACACCACTAAGTGACCTCTGAACCCTTCACACCACTCAGTGACTTCTGAACCCTTCACACCAGTCAGTGACCTCTAAACACTTCACACCACTCAGTGACCTCTGAACCCTTCACACCACTCAGTGACTTCTTTATCCGTCACACCACTCAGTGACCTGTTAACCCTTTTCAACAGTCAGTGACCTCTGAACCCTTCCCACCCATCAGTGACCTCTGAAGCCTTATCACTGCTCAGTGACCTCCGAACCCTTCACACCAGTCACTGACCTCTGAACCCTTCACACCAGTTAATGACCTCTGAACCCTTTCACACCAATTAGTGGCCTCTAAATCACTTCACAACAGTCAATGACCTCTGAACTCTTCACACCATTCAGTGACCTCTGAACCCTTCACACCAGTCAGTGACCTCTGAACCCTTCACACCACTAAGTGGCCTCTGAACCCTTCACACCACTCAGTGACCTCTGAACCCTTCCCACCCTTCAGTGACCTCTGAACCCTTCACACCACTCAGTGACCTCTGAACACCTCACACCACCCAGTGACCTCTGAACCCTTCACACCAGTCAGTGACCTCTGAGCCCCTCACAGCAGTGAGTGACCTCTGATCCCTTCAAGCCAGTCCTTGGCCTCTGAACCTTTCACACCATTCTGTGACCTCTTAGCCCTTCACACCACTCAGTGACTTCTGTACCCTTCACACCACTCAGTGACCTCTGAACACTTCACACCACTCAGTGACCTCTGAACCCTTCACACCACTCAGTGACTTCTGTATCCGTCACACCACTCAGTGACCTGTGAACCCTTTTCAACACTCAGTGACCTCTGAACACCTCACACCTCTCAGTGACATCTGAACACTTTTCACCAGTCAGTGACCTCTGAACCCTTCCCACCTATCAGTGACCTCTGAACCCTTATCACCACTCAGTGACCTCTGAATCCTTCACACCAGTTAGTGACCTCTGAACCCTTCCCACACCAATTAGTGGCCTCTAAATCACTTCACACCACTCAGTGATCTCTGCACACCTCACACCATTCAGTGACCTCTGAACCCTTCACACCAGTCAGTGACCTCTGAACCCTTCACACCACTCAGTGACCTCTGAACCTTTCCCACCACTCAGTGACCTCTAAACACCTCATACCACTCAGTGACCTCTGAACCCTTCCCACCACTCAGTGACCTCTGAACACCTCACACCACCCAGTGAC
Source organism: Cetoscarus ocellatus (assembly GCA_037902135.1). Classification (NCBI taxonomy): domain Eukaryota; kingdom Metazoa; phylum Chordata; class Actinopteri; order Labriformes; family Labridae; genus Cetoscarus; species Cetoscarus ocellatus. The sequence goes on from JBAMNC010001833.1 coordinate 88,526, forward strand.
CTCTGAACCCTTCACACCAGTCAGTGACCTCTGAGCCCCTCACACCAGTGAGTGACCTCTGATCCCTTCAAGCCAGTCCTTGACCACTGAACCTTTCACACCATTCTATGACCTCTTAGCCCTTCACAACAGTCAGCGACCTCTGCATCCTTCAAACCAGTCAGTGACCTCTGAACCCTTCACACCATTAAGTGACCTCTGAACCCTTCACACCACTCAGTGACTTCTATACCCTTCACACCACTCAGTGACCTCTGAACCCTTCACACCACTCAGTGACCTCTGTACACCTCACACCACTCAGTGACCTCTGAACCCTTCCCACCCTTCAGTGACCTCTGAACCCTTCCCACCACTCAGTGACCTCTGAACACCTCACACCACCCAGTGACCTCTGAACCCTTCACACCAGTCAGTGACCTCTGAGCCCCTCACACCAGTGAGTGACCTCTGATCCCTTCAAGCCAGTCCTTGACCACTGAACCTTTCACACCATTCTATGACCTCTTAGCCCTTCACAACAGTCAGCGACCTCTGCATCCTTCAAACCAGTCAGTGACCTCTGAACCCTTCACACCATTAAGTGACCTCTGAACCCTTCACACCACTCAGTGACTTCTATACCCTTCACACCACTCAGTGACCTCTGAACCCTTCACACCACCCAGTGACCTCTGTACACCTCACACCACTCAGTGACCTCTGAACCCTTCCCACCCTTCAGTGACCTCTGAACCCTTCCCACCACTCAGTGACCTCTGAACACCTCAAACCACCCAGTGACCTCTGAACCCTTCACACCAGTCAGTGACCTCTGAACCCCTCACAGCAGTGAGTGACCTCTGATCCCTTCAAGCCAGTCCTTGACCACTGAACCTTTCACACCATTCTATGACCTCTTAGCCCTTCACAACACTCAGCGACCTCTGCATCCTTCAAACCAGTCAGTGACCTCTGAACCCTTCACACCATTAAGTGACCTCTGAACCCTTCACACCACTCAGTGACTTCTATACCCTTCACACCACTCAGTGACCTCTGAACCCTTCACACCACTCAGTGACCTCTGTACACCTCACACCACTCAGTGACCTCTGAACCCTTCTTAGAGGTCAGTGACCTCTGAACCCGTCACACCAGTCAGTAACCACTGATCCCTTCACACCAGTGAGTGACCTCTGAACTATTCACATAGGTCAGTGACCTCTGAACCCGTCACAGCAGTCAGTGACCTTTTAACACTTCACACTACTCAGTGACCTCTGAACCCTTAACACCAGTGAGTGACCTCTGAACCCTTTACAGAGGTCAGTGACCTCTGAACCCGTCCCACCACTCACTGACCTGTTATCACTTCACACCAGTCAGTGACCTCTGAACCCTTGACACCAGTTAGTGACCTCTGAATCCTCGGAACACAATCATATTTTCCTTTTTCCTTTTGCTTTTGTTTCTTGTTATGCTTTTCCCTTGTCCCTTGTTTTTTGGTTTTTCTTGTTTTACTTTCCTTTTTTTTCTTTTGTACTTGTTTTTTATTCTTGTCTCTCTGATTTTTTTTCTTTCTTTTTTGTTTTTGTTGTTTTCGGCAAAACTCTTTAATTTGTCTTTCAGGTTTTTTTTTTCTTTTTTCTTAGTTTTCTTGTTTTTCTCACTTTTTTCCTTGTCTGTCTTGATTTTTTATTTTTTATTGTTTTGTCTTTCCTGTTGTTCTTGGTTCTCTAGCAGAAGAGTTTAGCAATCCCATTGTCTGAATGGCCTTTATAAGTATCAGGTCGTGTGTAGTGAGACAACAGTATAATCTGCATAAGTGTTTGACTTTGACAGTGTTAAAAGGTCAGAGGTCATTAAGCTCTGGTAATATCTTTGATGTCAATGATAAATAAAACATGTTGAATACATAAATTGGTCCCATTGTCAGAAAGTTTCTGAAGCTCCTCATTTAAACCATTAATCCAGTTATTTTCAGCTTAAGAGTGTTGGAGGCTCCTCCTAACAGCACAAAACGTCCACAGTAATTATGATGCTTCATATTTTTGAGTTCCTTCATATTAGGTCATTAACTTATTGATTGATTAATTGATTGATTGATTGATTGAGTGATTAAGTCACAGATGTGTGTTTGACGGACTGTGAGGTCTGGTCATGGGGCCGTCCTGCTGACCCTGAACCCTGAGGCGAACATGAGGCCCTCTGGGTTGAGGGATTGAACCTTTTCTTCTGTTTCCACATGCTCAGGCCTCTTGGTCCTGATGTCTCCGTCTGCTGTTTGAAACACAAACATGTTTGTTTAATCACGTTAATGTGAGAGAGAATTACACCGCCCTCACATTTATCCTCCTATTGTTCTCCAGTCATCCGACCTCCTCCATGTTCCTTCTCCATCGGCCTGAGCTGAGGGCCTCAGTGTGTCTCTGTGAGCGCACAGATGTTACACAGATGTTCACATTAAACCTCAGCCAATCACGTCGCAGCGGTCCTGGCATGGCTCCGACACCAACTGGAAAATAACAACATGTACAGCAGGACTTTACCGCGGCTCATGGAGAGAGCTTCAGCTGAGGAGAGGAGGACGGATGGTCTGATCAGCAGGACATCTCAGGGGGGTCGGGGTGAGGGTCAGAGGTCATGTTGACTGGATGAGTCCCTCTGTCCCACCTCGTTGATGATGATCAGACTGCAGTGAGTTCTGCAGCTTCAGAGAAGATCCAAACAGAGCAGCAGACAATCACTCAGACATATATCATGACCAGAAATCACTCCATCGCTCTGTGCAGCTCTCTGTGAACACATGTCCACCTCCTGTGGACCTGCACACACTCACAGGTTACTGAAGGGCCTGAGAGACGAGGACAAGGCGTCCTCAGGTCACTCTAATGACCTTCCTGTCTCAGCAGACCTCAGGTCAGCAGGTAGCTCCACAGGACAGCACCAGGAGGTCTGAAGACACCTGAAGCTGACTTGGGACATTCAGGAGGCCCATGCCTGATGATCTGAGGGATCTGATTGGACAGCTGCAGCATTTTGGATCGGCTGGAGTCCTGCTGGATTTTTCAGGACAGTGATCAAGTCTTGTGGACCAGCCTCTCTGTGACATGAAGGTCCTCAGTCTGGAGATGTTTCTGACGTGGTGAAGAGCTGATGTCGTGACTGCTGTGATGAGTGAGTGTAAATTTGACTCAATGAAGACGCAGAGGTTTGGGACATCGTGCTGTAGAGGGACTGATGAAGAGACAGATGTGACCTCTCGTCTGTGAGGACGTTCCACGGCTGTCACCTTATAGTCCATATTAAATATCCTTTTGAAAAAGTCCAAACTCAGACTGTAGAAACATTCATAGTGAAAACACACAGATCTCACATGAAGATGCCTGCAGCAGTGAACCCCTGATCCAACAGAGGGCGCTCCCACTGTTCAGACACTTGTGGTGCGCTCTTGACCCCAGAAGACAACGAGTGAAAAATGGAGGTTGTGTGTTGATGAAGCTCAAAGCAGCTGGTCCACTCCTACTCCACCACAAACCGGTCGGCCTATGTGTCGGCCTTCCACCAAAACGTCCAGCAGCGCCAGGTCAAGTTCAGCAGGCCCCGCAGTAAAATGATGTTGTGGGAACACCTGTGCTGTAGCCGGGCCAGGGATACACCCCCCACACCCCGCCCACACACACACACACACACACACACACTCAATTATCAGCTGAAAATACATCACTTATAAATTCTCATTTTGATGCTGTTGTATTATTCAACATCAGTCATCTCTACCTTTTTATCATTATAGATGTTAATGTAAATATTACATTATTACTCTGTTAATGACTATTATTGATTAAACTTCTATAAAAATTATCACTACAATCACACAGACATGAGGACCCTCCTGAAAACCAGGCGTTGCATCTCAAGAGGCTAACCTCTAATAAATTTGTTTGCAGCAGAAACAAATTTGACGACGACAGGTCTATGATTGGTCCTTTGATCTGTCACTAGCTTTAGTTCTTACTTTAGTCCACTTGTCTCCACTTACCTCCCTCCCTTTGCCCACACACCCAACACAGCATCGTGTGGATTTGCTGTTCATCATGAGACTGGAGTCCACATTCAAGATTTCCTGCTGCTTAACAGAAGGTTTTGTCTTGCCGCTGTTGAACTTTCAGGTGGCAGCCGCCTGACAGCAGCCAATCACATCGAAGGAGGGAGGGAACTCTGAAGGCTTCACGGCTGCTTCGCGGGTCAAACAGTGGAGGAGCTCCACAACTTGGCTCTACCTTTATTTAGAGATAACCAGAAGAAAAACTGGGCATGGGACAACATTTCTACTAAGTGTTTTTGGGGAGGGAGTGTTGTGAAGGACTTTTGGGTGGGCCCTGCTGTGACGTTCACCGAATCACCTCTACGTCGCTGCTGCCTCGTACCCTATGCTTGTACGGCGGCGGCAGCCGCTTTAAAAAACGTTCTGCATTACAGGGGACTCCTCCGGCAAGTAGGCGGTTTTCAAGGTAGTTGCCACGCGGCAGTGTGATAGGGGCTTTATAAATGTATATATGTATCTATGCATATATGTGTATCCATAAGATGAAGAGTTTGTTCTCAGCCTGCTCTATTGTAAAGTGTCTGGGATAACACTTGTTATGAATTGGTGCAATACAAATAAAGATTGATTGATTGATTGACATCCATACATATGAGCAGATGATTGACAGGAGTGAGGTCATCAGGTGACAGTGAAATGTACAGTCGCGTGTCTGTATGATGGAACCAAAGTGAAGCAGACCGAGCCCCGGACCTTGTGGTGCCCAACAGTGACTGTTAACATGGTCAGATGTAAAGTTGGTGTAAAACGGTGAGTGTTCGATCCCGTAGCTCAACCTGGACACTGAAGGATGGCTCCTGATAGGCCGCTGTGACTCTGGGCTGCTTTGGGCACAGAGACTTCAGCAGAGGTTTGATTTGAGCCTGGACTCTTTGCTGCAGGTTTCACCGCACTCTCTCTCGCCCCCTTTCAGACTTTAACTACCATCTCTGCGTCTTCCAACAAAGACAACATCCCTGAACATCAGAAATCTGTCAGACTGGGACGTGGTTGGATTGTTGGACATTGAACAGGAACTTCAAACGCTCTGGTCATGTGAGAGGACAACATGAGAGTCTCTGTCCCCTCTGTGGGACACCACACCCCAGGCTATGTCCATGTTTGTGATGTCTCCATCTCTGACAGGACGAGCAGCGTCTCACTGAATATTACCTCCATTTTCCGTGTGAAACTTAAGGCAGAAGAACAGATGATTATGATTTAGACTGGAGATGGAGGACCTGATGGAGCTGAGGGGGACCTCAGGCAATGGTTTCTCCCCGTTCTGTTTCGAATTAACTTTATTTAATCTACAAATGTCTTCAAAGGGGACGCACACAGATTCAGATGTTTGGACAAAGTGAGGGATCATCTGATTTAATATCAATAAAAGCTTCAAAGAGAAAAGACCCCACGTGTTCTGGAGACCATGATGGGAAAGATCTTAGCCCCAGTTTGTTGGTAAAAACAAACGGTTAACTAATAGTGAGAAAAGATGAGTGAGAAAAGATGAGTAAGAAAAGACGAGAAAGTAAAGATAACTAAGAAAAGATGGATGTGTGTTCATATTTAATAAAAGACAAAGACCGTCCTCCGATAATCTGCCATCTTATTATCATGGAGAATATGTATGACCTTTTTCTCCAGACACATCCCTGGACATGTGTCCATCTGGGCAGCAGTCCACAGGCCAGGGGTCCCCTTAGTGGGACCCAGTGCAGCAAGACAGGATCAGAACAATGCAAGCTATGATGCACTGCTTGAGAAGCTCTGCTTATTTGCATAAGACCATCAGGTTAACCTCTGGCTAACATGCAACAGTGGTAAACAATGCAGCCATAACTCAGACACGAAAAGAGTTTTATCAGAGAATATCTGTGCAGTGCTTCTCAAAGTTTTGTTGGTTCTTCTACAGTCTGTGAGTCCTGACATTGTTTAGCTCAAAGCAGCTCCACAGTGTTTGAGTGATAACAGGAAGAATAAGCTGTATTCAGGCTGCTGAGGTATTAATGTCTTATTTCAGGCTGTGATGTGTGACTTTATTCTACGAGGCTGGCAGTGCTAACGATGCTAACATTAGGTTCTGCTTGGCATCGTCAGTGGACACTAGGTGAGCTAAATTTCTGTTGTTGCATTTGGATAAATTCAAGCCACGTTTCACTGATTTTGGTTCTCTTGCCTCGTTTTGTTCTTGTTTGGTTCAGATGGCTTTAACACCCTCTGCAAACCAAAGCCTGGTTTGCTTGTGAACCGAGACCCCCACCAGAGTTTGGTTCTTGGGTCCACATCAGAGCTGGTGAGTTTTAGCACCAGTCAAATTCAGACAAACATGCTGGTCCACTCCAAGCAGCAGTGCTGCAGTTCCTCAGGTGTCCACTAGTGGCAAAAGGAAACTGAGGTCACATGACTGTGTGTGACGTTATTACAGCCAAACTGAACATCTTTAGTCATGTATGTCCTTAAACACAGATTTGTGATGAGATGCTGATGTCCTATGGTTGTAAATGGAGGCCAAGCAGAGGCCCACAGGGCTAAAACATGAAGGCATGCTGAAGGTCCTAACGCTGCAGTTCTCTGAATGTCCACTTGAGGCAGGCTGCAAAACCGAAAGGTTCCAAGACTGCGTGCACTTTCTCACACATGCACTCAAAACCTCAAAATACAACAAAAAAGCATCAGATCCAGGCAGGGCCACCAAAGCAGCTGCTGTGAATATGTTTTTTTAAAGTTTCATCATGCTCTCCATACAACTGCACTCCTGTAGCCCCGCCCCCTCTGCCTGAAAGGATGCTGATTGGTCCTGCTGTTCTTTGGATAAGAGCAGATTTTCAGGTTTAAGCTGTGTCACGAGTCCGGCTGATTTTAGGGTTTGAAAGTGTAACTAACATCTAATTCAAACCTCATCCATAACAGTTTTATAATTAAATTAAGTGGGTCAGACTTTGGTTCTGATCATACTTCACAGTTTACAACAATTTACAGACCACTAAATGTCTGCTGTCAGGATAATGACTTAAAATTCATGTTTGGTTTTGGAGCCTGTGTTTCTGTCTGTCTGCACTTAAACCTCCTCTGAATGAGAGAATCAAACGCAACAGTTCAGTCATGTCTGAGAGTCAGGCCCCAGAGTCATGATTATTTTATACTGTTAGTCATAAATTCCTCAACAATAACCTTATTTACACAGCAAGTAATAAACCCATATTTACAGAGTGCCCTGACATACATGCAAACCATCCCTATATTCTATGTGCACCAATATGGAATAAATGAAGGGGACTTATCCAGGTGTCAGAGGCCAGCAGCACTCCTGAGCAGCTTTCCTCCACAGTAGGAAAGGATGAGGCTCATTAATCTTGTGAGGTGCTGGTTAGATTAAACTGACATCTCAGCTCAAGATGCACAGGTACAGGCAAGCGAGGATGTGCTGCTGAGCTAAGAGCTGAATCTTTACAGGGCTGCCAACTTTTCAAAAAACCTTGGAGTGAGATTTGGTAGAGCCAACCCAAATTTTGACACATACACGGCAGGAAGACATTCGACACAGAATGTCTCATTTTGTGTAGGTTTACTCATACTATATTGCAACATGGTGCAAGGGCAATCATCTCAGGTAAAAGCTAAAAAATAAAATAAAAATATAAGCTATATTTTTTCTGTGTTGTCTGATATTTTCTCAAATTTCCTACAAAGTGATATTCAACAATAACTGTAATTATGTAATTGTTCCTTATAAGTCTATATCCTACCTGTCTACATTTTTGTTTATGCTCAACCAGCAATTAAAAGACCGATGTTCTGCTCACCAAAAACACCGGTCTGACCACTTCTACAGCAGCTTTACAAGAACTGAAAGCTCAATACAAGTTTTAAAACTAGAAGAAATACTTTACGGAATAACCAAACTACATCAAAATATACTTCAAAAATGTGACAATCAAACTGTCAACAAGCAGCAAAAAAAACAAAATCTGAATATGTCACAAAACTTAAAAAAACACAAACTTTTACACACAATTAAATTACAAAGTGCAATTGAATATGCATAATTAGCCTAGATTTAATTTTCCTTCAGTAAATGAAAAATGTTTTGGTATGAATGTGGAGGCTACAAGTCCACAACACTGAACTAAATATTATATAAAAGCATATGACTTGAAAATTAATGTAAACAGTGGTGATTTAATTGGAGGACAGTTAGGGGGATGGAAATTAACAGTCAGAATGTCATTAGAAACTGGATCTGCTCAAGTTAACATCTAAGTGACGTTATCACTACTTAATTTTAAATCAATAAATCTATAATAGAACATCAAACTCAAAGTAATAATAGCCTACATAAATGAATTCATAATATGGACAGGAAGATCTCAGTAGAGAAATAAAAACAGTAATATTTGTGTCATAAATGAGAGGATGAGGATGTCAGACTCTCTGACTGTCACAGCCTGTATCATCAGGCAGAGCAGAGGCTGTTTGCAGCATCAGTGAAAAACTCTGGACAATTCACAGATTCACTGCAAACCAAGATGAACAGCTGTGCTATATAAAGTGCAAATTTCGTTTTAGTTTAACAATTAAAACTCTGTTAATTAGCTTAAATACCGTGCTTGTTTATTTAGACTTTGGACAAAGAAGCTGAAATGTGCTTTTCATGTTGTGAGTGTGCTTGTTGAACAAGTGGAGTGATAAAGAACTTATTAACTGTTCACTGTTTTAATACACTCATCTAATCACGATCTTCAGCGCTCTGTGTGTGTGCATGCAGGAGCCACATTGGACCAAACCACCGCAAGGATCGCAGGGAGGGGAGACTGGAATCTTTCGATAGTTAAAATTGTCAAACAATGTGTTGATAAGTAGCGTGACTTGTATTGTACCATCACCAAATGTAACTATACTATTGGAAAACTTTTACTTGTGTTTACAACTGGATTTTATTGGGGGGGCAACTTTATGGAGGGGGGGGGGGACATGACCAGTGGTGTAGTCTGGTTTATTCATACTCTGACATACTCTGATGGATGTTTGTCCTCTTAAGGCCTCCGCACACTGAAGACATGTTTGTCACATTTTTACCTGATTTATTCTCCATCCACTGAAAACAGCTCTGACACCCACTTATGGGCCTCCACCCACAGGTTGAGAACCGGTGCAGTGGTAGACTGTATTTGAAGCTTGGTCCGTCAGAGATTGTTCTGATATCATGGAGAATAAGTGATCCACGATACTTCAGGATGAATTTATCATTTAGAAAACAGTGAGTGAGTGAAAACAGCAGCTCAGAGCTGGACTGATGAAGGATGTTGAGTTTTGATTAATCAAAAGTCTGACTCGTCATTTCTGAAGTCTTTGTGTTCACTTAAACCGGGCACATGAGCTATCAAAACACTGTTTGAATCCTAAAATCACACAGAGGGACTGATGATCCCTCACTGTCCCTGCGACACACGTCTGTCTGCGTCTTTACGCTCACAGGCACACAGAGGAGCACACACACAGACGCTGAGTGAAAGTCAAAGTTAAAGTCATACAACCATGATATACCTATTTTTGCGCATTTTGTAGTGGTTATATGGTATTTTGGAGCGTTTTCTAGTGGGTATACGGTGTATACCTGTGTATCACATAGTCTACACCACTGGACACGAGCCCGACATCCGATTTGTGCTAATGACTTCAGCGTGAGAAATCGGTGGTGTGCCGTGAGAGCGTGTGAAACCAATCAAATGTGTGAGTCTCACGGCCAATGCGTGAGAGTTGTCAGCCCTGCCTTATAAGGGCAACATTTTAACGGATCCTTTTTTCCTTTGCCAGTAAAACATAAATCAGTATACCTCAAACACAGATATAAAAATACTGAATAAAAGCAAAAACTTTAGTAAATAACAGATGAACAAATAAACAACCAAAAGTCAAAGCAGTAGGTGGAGATAAAAACATCAGGAGCCATCAGAAAGTGGATGGGGGACTCCAGGCTTCAGATGAGACACTGTTGTTCTACTCAGGGACCCTGAGCTGAGCTGCTCCTCCTCCTGCAGCTCTGCTGTGGGACTGTGCTGAACCGTGCTGTAGTTGTCCTCCTCTGTGGACAGCAGATCTGCATGACTCTAATGAAAAAGCTCTGATCCAGAGGTGTACAGATGCACCTTCATCTGAGGGCAAGCGTTGATCTCATCCTGATGAAACAGCCTAGAGGTGTGTTTTAATCTCTTATGAGACCTACACAGGTTTCTTTGTGATGGCAGGTCAACGCTGACAAACTATTTTGAATGGAAATATATTTTATTTTTGCCAGTATGACAATAATTTAAAACGTATTTTACCTCATACTGATATTGATACTGATATAAATAAATAATGTTTTTTTTTCCACATCTACATTAAATTATTATTTTTTTCCACTAACAGCAAATCAAACTCAGAATGACCTTTTAACAGCTAGAAGAACAAATCTGCTTTTACTTTTCAAATTAAAATCAACATCCCATTTTATAAACTTATCACTTAAATACAATACCACAATATTGGCAGGAAATATTGTCCAAAATGTTCTAGTCTGCCACTAACAATATTTAGGATCAGAAGTATTTTTCTGCCAGTACAAAGATCACACCAATCATGTTTTGCTTCTCTAAAACTTATTCAATAATTAGGGTCCTCGCCCAAAGGGAAAGGTCAAGGACCCTATTGTTCTTGTCACGTTTCTTTCTTCTTATTATTATCATTCCACGCGACTTTAAACCTTAATTTGACCCCCTAAACATTCTCAAAAACTCACCAAAATTGGCACGCACCTTAGATTTGGCGAAAAAAATGAGCTCTCTAGTGACCCCTAGGCACACTAAAACGGCACTCACAGCCAGCAGGAATGTCGTAGAGAGATCAAACTAATGGCTAAACGATCATCTCATCGAGACACACAAATCACGTGCTGACATCCCTGACCTATCTTAAACAGGAAGCCAGCAATTTGGATTTCAAAATAAGAGCTCATGGATCATCTCCACTTCGCACCATAATTTGACACCCTTAACAAGCTCACAATCATGCCAAAACTGACACACATGCCACATGGGGTCCTAAATTTCAGAAAACGAAAGAATACCCATAACATTCCAAAATCTCTCTCTAGCACCACCTAAGTACAAAACAGCACACAAAAATGGTTGTCACGGCAACTAGGAATGTTGTAGAGAGATCAAACCAACGTCAAAACGTTTGTCTCATTAAGACCCACAAATCACGCACCGAAACCCCTGACCTATCTCAAACAGGAAGCTGGCAGTTTGCCTTTCAAAAAAAAATTACAACTGTCCAGAAAAAAAATATCTCCCCCGAGGCCATAAATGGTATCAGCTTGAAAACCAGACAGATGACATGGATGGATTCCTGACAAAATTATATATAATTATATAATTGTATATAATGTTTAGAGACATTTGGTCAAAATTGTGGCATTGGTGAGGACATGTTTCAACAGATTTGGTTGCTCTGCTGCTCAGCTGCTCAATTTGAATCTGGATGAGGGCCGCAGATGATGTCATTCACTCACTGATTGACAGGTCAGAGCAGCTGGTCATGTGACTCACTGAAGGCGGGAACATGGAGTGTGTAATACACACCCATTATAAAGACTGAGGCTCCTGACAGAGCTGCAGAAACACATCTCAGTCTATCTTTGAGCAGGTCAAAGGGTCAGAAAGGGATGAAACCCTCAAAATGGAGGTCAAACGGGCATGAGGGACCTGTGACAGAGCGAGGACCTGTCCAACGCTGCTTGCAAGCTTTAATTTATTTTAAAATTATCTCAACTGCTCAGGTCACAATCTTTATGATCAGATGACAGATTAATAATGCTGTGAAATGCATTCCGATGGTGTTACCTCGGTTTTTTAGGAGTGTTTTTTTAGTTATATTGTCTTCAGTTGTTTGTGTCTACAGTTGGCTTATTAAAAACTCAACCACCTGCTGCCATGTGGTTGTGATAATGACCTTGACGGACTGTCCACAGGGCACACCTGCCACAAGGCATGCCAGCAGTCGAGTCCACGTCCCAGTGTTCGGTGTGAACTGGTTTGAGCAGGTCAGTGGAGCACGCATCAGCTGGCGAGCATGTCAGTCATGTTCTTCTGCTGAGGAAAAACAGGTGTGGCGTGGATTCTTGGGCGAAGAGCAACAATTAGAAAGAAAAACAAAGCGTAGGGGGCGTCCTGTTACTGTGCAGCACAGTCAGGCTGACGTTTTTCCCTGATGGACTGTTTTAAATGTGAATCAGACAGAAACTGAAGATCTCCTTCATCTGCTAAACTTTGGTTTATGGTACCAGACTGACATGAGCCTCAGCTGGACCTCGAGCTACAGATACCAGACATGTTTTTGGTTAAGGATCCGAGAGTTATTGGAGCAGTAAAATAGTCATACTGACACCACACACTCCAGGAAGATCTGGACCAATAACTGTTAGCAACAAACTTCACATCAGGCCACAACCCTGGTCTGTAAACCAGGTCCAAACTGGTCCTGAAATCCTCCAGTGTATGGCCAGCCCCTGTTCATGATTTCCCAGAGGCTCTGCTCCTAAACCTGGTCTGGTTTCCGTCTCCAAAGCTCCTCCGACATGTCTGAGTTTTAACCCTGCCTGATCTTTAAACCCAGAGCCAGTGATGAGGCCATGGGCCCCTGCAGCCGCCCCGCTTTGTCCTGATGTTCCTGATGTTTGTGCACAGCTGCATGAGCCTGTGAGCTGCAGGAGGATGCAGGTCGTGAGATCTGCTCGGGGTGTGTGTGTCGGCTCTTTGATGTGTGCGCGCTGCGTGCTGTGCAGACGGGAGGCACACATGGCACACCGATGCTGGGCGTTACCTCAGAGCAGGGGCCCTCGCTCGCCCTCTCTCTCTCCATCTCAGTTTCCCACGAGTGTCACGTCAGTAAATCTTTGCTCCTCTCTTACATCACCGGTCCACTTTACTGCTGCCACCCCCCCACCCCGTGTGAGGCTACAAAACCCAGAGCAGGATCAGCAGCAGATGTTACTGATCACTCTGTTAGGTCCCGAACAGATCACATTAGACTGATCACAGTCTGACCAAAGCAATGATTCAAATTCACACTGAGAGAAGAACAGACGGAGGAGCAGCTCCTAATCCAGCATCATGTCCCACACCTGAGAACAGAACCACAGCCAGCAGGACTCAGCGTCATGAACTGAAGGTGCATTTCCACCACATGATATCAGCTCCGCCCAGCTACACCCTTTCTGGGGGTCTCCTTTAAGGGTGGTGCCTGGTACCTCTCATGGGGAACTGCACTCTAGTTCACTTGGAAGCAGACTAAGACCCCCCCACCCACCCCAGGACCAGGTCTTTGGTCCACACCAGAGTTTGTTTACCAACATGAGGCTGGTTTAAGAAGCATTAGAAAGTTTTATGAAAGTACTACGGCCATATGTGTGAGCAGACTTTCTCATATCAGCATCTGAAACCACTTTAAAATCCTGCTCAGGAAGTTCATACTTCACAACCTAGAATTTGAGATTTTAGTTAAAAACAATCCCACTTTAATGAATCGACATTAAAGCTAACCATAGAGAAAAAGGTCTTAAAGAATAGTTCTGGTTTTTGAAGGGGGGCTGCTATGTAATCACCAATAAATCAGCCGCCCAGCCCTGCCCCTGAGGGGAAATTTCATTTCATTTCATTTCAGTGTTTATTTCATTTATTAATAGGAGAAAACGCTTCAATACAATCAAGTAAAAAGCAAAACTGTTAAATGAAAAGGAGCAGAAAGAAGAATAATCTTATATGATCTACCCCTTTATTACCAGACATTTGATAATAATATACATTAACATACCAAATAACAGCAGGTGTAATTTATCAGTCACAGTCTACGAGCTACAGTCAAAGTTACAGAACACACGTGTGAACGCTGAGCTAACAACTGACGCTTGAAAAGTGATTTATTTGAAAAGAAACATGATCAGACTGTACCTTATCAGTCCACATGGTTTATTTGTCTCTCGGGACGTCCTGTCGGCTCGCTTCTCCTCCCTCTGTATGTCAACAAATGCACGTTGGTGTGAGGTGCTCTGTTTTACGACAGTGCAGTTACTCTCAAAAACCATAGAGGCCACTAAAGCACAGAAAGCTGGAATCTTACATACTAGGGCTTTGACGATTCAAGGAAGAAGACGTTGCCACTGCCGCTGCATGTTGTTTGCCCTTAACTAACGCCAGGAGGCCAGTCACATCTGTTACCGGGACATTGCTGCTGATTGCACATAGTCCATAGTTTAGACACATAGTTAAGATGCAATAGGCTTAGACTGCCGGGGGGATCTGGCACACTGGGCTCTATCCCTCTCTCTCTCACACTCTCTCTCCATATCTGCCTCTGCCCCTTTCTGTTTGCTCCTGTACTCGTCTCTGGCTCTGGTCTTGTAGGTGGTCTGGGATCCTTGGTGGAGACTGCCTGCTGCTGTGGAGTCACGAAGCCTCAATAACTACAATTACAGACATAACACATATTTGGCCATCTCATTCCAGTTCATAATCATTATAGCTGTTAATGTAGATATTAGCATGATCTTTCTATCCATGGTTGATACATCTATAGTAACTATCTCTAGCTCCACATGGACATGAGATCCCTCTTGAAAATGAGGTGTCACATCTCAAGAGGTCGACCATTAATACATTTATACTTAACGGAGACAAATATGGTAGGGATGCACTTGTGGTCTGGGCACTTATGAGTTCATCACTACCATAAATTCTTATTTTCAGTAAGACTTTTATTGATTATACTTCTATAAAATTATCACCACAACCACACAGACATGAGGACCCTCCTGAAAACAAGATGTTTCATCTCAAGAGGCTAACCTCTAATAAATTTGTTTCCAGCAGAAACAAATTTGACGACGACAGGTCTATGATCGGTCCATTGATCTGTCACCAGCTTTAGTTCTTACTTTAGTCCACTTGTCTCCACTTACCTCCCTCCCTTCGCCCACACACCCAACACAGCATCGTGTGGATTTGCTGTTCATCATGAGACTGGGGTCCACATTCAAGATTTCCTGCTGCTTAACAGAAGGTTTTTTCTTGCCTCCATGATGGAGGGATTCATGATTGGCTATATGGATTCATGTTGGGTGTTGGATGTATATATTTGTATATATATGTATATGTGTATTTTTATATGTATATATGTATCTATGCATATATGTGTATCCATAATATGAAGAGCTTTGTGCTCTATTGTAAAGTGTCTTGAGATAACACTTGTTATGAATTGGCGCTATACAAATAATGATTGATTGATTGATTGATTGATTGCCATGGCCCCGGTCCAGCAGAAAATGAAAAAAAAAAGTTACGACCTTAACTACCGGTAGTTCCTTACCAGTATTAAGAGTGTTTAGAGAGGGCTGAGTTGAAAAAGAAGACAAAAGTATAACTATGGTACTGTAATCTTGCCTTGAAAATGTAAAGGTGATATTCATACTGGTGTAATTAATAATATGATTACATTTTCCATATTTTTTCATTTTTGCTAAGCAAGGTTTTTGTGAGAAATGAATTAAACCCCTGTCCCAAATAGTCGCCTGGTCCCAAATAAACGCCTGGTCTGCTCAGTGATTAAAACAAATAAATGCCCCGGCAATTATTTGGTATTTTATGGAAGATTATAAAACACAAAAATTTTCAATCAGATAGTTGCAGGGCCAGCCACTCACTTTCCTCTATAAGAAACATGGATTCAATTTACGCTTTATCTGAAAAAGAAGGTAAAAAACAAAATGAACCCAAAAATACTACACAGACAGAACAAAACTTTCCTTTCAGATCATATATCTTCTTAACGTGATGGCTTTTAATTCTTATGTTAAATTGTAAACTGACTCCTCTCACAGAGATGCATTGTTCATCAGTTTGGTTCTACACCTCAGATTTTTAAAGATCTCTGTTCCCTTTAAGTTATACTGACATTTTTTTCAAATCTTTTCTGTTTGTTTGTTACCTCCGCCAAGGAGGTTATGTTTTCACCAGGGTCTGTCTGTTTGTTTGTCTGTTAGCAAGATTACGCAAAAAATACTGGATGGATTTACATGAAAATTTTCCCAGAGCTGTGGTTTGGTCCAAGGAAGAAGCCATTACATTTTGGTGCTGATCTGATCCAGACTGACGTCACAAAAACACATTTACGTTTATAACGGCAGATCTCATTCATTTACGTGATTATGGGAGTTTTTTTGCAAACTGACGTCAGCGTTTTCCAAGCTTATGTCACTACATTTCATAGTTTCCCTTGCAACACCAGCAGAGGAGTTCACTCAGAGATCACGTCATTCACTCTCCCCTCTTCCCAGTTTTGATGTAAATGGTACGCAGCATTCTCCATGTGGACAGACACGAGGGGTGACCCGGCCATCCAATCGGTTTAAAAAAACGACGTAACTGAGCTGCTTGGTGAAGGTCTGTGCTCTCTGAGTGCTTTTCTGGTTGGTAAAGTTATCTTATGAACTTGAAACACAGTTTGAAGAACACTGAAATCCACTCATTCATAAAATTTTAACAACTTTATCCTTCTAAATAATGGGTTTGATGGATTTCCGTATCGACTTCTACCGAGCGCTCTAATGGCTGTTTTTGTCAAACAAATATTGAATGAGTTTATCTTTTACAAGCACTTCAACATCCACATGATAGGTCAGATATGGAACAATCACTGAGTTATATAAAAGGCTTTGTCATTTAATGAGCTCTTCACTCTGGTTCTTGATATTTTACATTTTATGTCATTCATGTGAGATTTCCAGTTCAGATTTTCATCAATCTTCACTCCTAAAAACTTTAGTTTATTTACTTTATGAATTTCACGATCATCTATTTATTATATTGGAGTACTGATGTTTTTCTCTTTGTTACTAAAATCATAAAGTATGTATTTTCAAGATTCAATGATTATTTATTAATATCAAAACATTTTTTATTTATTTACTCTTTTTTGACCACAGCCAGCACCTGTCTTAGTAGTAAGGTAGTATCATCTGCTAAAAGAATGCACCGAAGCAGCTTAAATAGAGATATCCTGGTACACATGCTCCGTGATACATATCAGTACATGGAGCCACTGAGGCCTCATCATGGCCCACTTTAGGGTAAAACTACACAAAAACTACACCGGCTCGACTAGACACTGCTGTAAGATTCTTTACAGTGTCTAACTTTTCGAGGGGTCGTGTGTGACGAGAGGAGCGCAGTGTGTTGGTGGAAGGATACGAAACTCATATGTTGCATCACAAAGTAGTCCCAAACTCAGGGGCTTTGTGGAGGAAAAGTTAGATGCTGTAAAGAATCTTATTTTAGCGTCTAGTCAACTGGCAGTTATTTTTAGTAGCACCAAGAGCCATGAGAATCTACCCCTTCAGTGCAGCTGGATCCTCCTGCTTCAATATCTGTAATCAGGCAGATCCATCACATCAAACTCCAATCTCCAAGGACTGTGAGCGGCCCAAAGCAGCACGGCCCAATCAGAGTCCTTCAGAGCAGAAGGGGTGGGCTACAAGAGAGACAACAGGAAGTGACTGCTCGTACAGAGATTAGCATAGATGCTAACAGCTTCAGTAGCAGTTTTATCAGATCTGGACCACAGTTCTTTATAAAATGATGAACGCTGAAATCACTTCTCCACAGAAAGGTTATTTTGGCTCCACCTCCCACACATTTTGAGGATAGTTTCTGTGGCATATGTTTGGTATTTTATGCCACAGCAGTAGCGACCACCTTACTAAATTATCTGATGGTCTGTATTGAATGTGATTGACAGAATGATCGTCCAATCACCTTCTGGATTTAAGTTTAAATGTTCTGCCTATTCCCAAACCCTATCTATGGGCTCTTTCCCAGATGGACTAGTGAGATATAATGACCACCACCTGGTGTGTTTGGTTATCGAGCAGCCCCACTAAAAAACCCTGAACTATCCCTTTAACATGCAGCACATGCGTTTCACCAGCTGTTTGTTTTGCAAGACAAAAATATGGTCAGTTTTTTAAAGGTCTAAAAGTCTTTAGATTATTTCCTAAATTTTGAAGTAGCCCTGGTGCTGTGTCAGTGGTTTGATTTTTGTGGCTCAGGTCAGACAAATGCAGAGAATAATTACACCCCCTCGCCCCCTCCCCCTTTATCAAGGGCAGGGGCGAAAAGAAGAAAAAGGGCACAAACAGCACGTTCTCGCCACTGAAGAGGGCACTAAGTTTCGTGTGTTTTCAGGGGCATTTTTAACGTGTTCTTTAGCTCCCAAAAGGGGACTTTAGTGCATGTTTTTCAACAATCCCCCCCCCCCAAGGTCACAGAGACTGAATCAGGCCTTCATGCAGTCTTGCTCAGTTGAACAGGATTCCCTGGAATTCAGACACCTGGAAAAAAGAGACGGGATGGAGGAACAATCACTGTGAAGGACAACAAACTGAGGAAATATGTGAGGGGTCTGCACAACAAAGATGGACCTTTGTGAAGATTCCCGTCAAGAGGAACCTTTGATGGTCTCCTCACTGATGGAGTCCAGATCCTCAGATGTCCTCACAGTCATCTGTCAATCCTGCAGCTTATTTGTCTTTTATGTCTTCGCCCTCTTGCACATGCTGCTGTGCTGAATGTTGGGAAACCTCCTCTGCCCTGAAGTCGTCAGATTCAGAGTCATTTATCTTCATCTGCGGCCTGTTGGGTTACATAATGACGGGTAAACACTATGAACACCAAGACCAGTTCAGGAACATCCAAACATACATGATCCTAAAACAGGAATAAAGACTTAACTCTGAGGAGGGGGGTGTAGAGCAGCTGCAGTGTAACAAGGGGGCCTTCAGGGCCCGGGCCCCCTCTGCAGTCGGCCCCTAAAGACATGGACAAAGCAGCCTGTCATTGGTCAGACTAATGGGTCTATGATTGGTCTCTGAGTGCAGTTCAACAACAGATATAACAAAGTGAGGAATTCAGCAGTGCTCTGATCAGTACCTGTGACAGGAGGATCTTTAAAAAGACAGGAACACAGTTACAGAAACACTTCGAGGTGTTAACCTGGTGTGTGTATCTCTGCCGGTCACATTTATGTTGTTGTGCACCACAGGTCTGCCAACACACCGTCACAGAGACAGATGAACACAGAAGAACATCCATCTGTGGGTCTTCACAGAGGGGATCCAGTCAGTCAGTTTGTTTAAAACCTCATGAATGTTCAGTGTCAACTTTGCTGTTTCACTTCGTCTCCATGTGAGGACTTCATGTGGTTATGGACACCACGATGAACACTGTGTCATTGATATTTAAAATGATATGTCACATAGAAAACTGATGTTCACTTTAAAATGGGAACATCAGTTTTAGTTCTCAGCATGGCGGGGAGTGAGTGTGTGTGTGTTTGTGTGTGTGTGTGTGTGTATGTGTGTGTGTGTGTGTGGGGGGGGGGGGGGGGGGGGGGTGGGGTGAGTGGGGGGGGGTCATTAATCAATTAATTAATCAAATCTCTCACAAATTCATTTATACAACAGACTCTCTGTTGTTCTTTCAGTGTTTTGATTAAGCATTTAACCAATCACTTGATCAATCAAAGAATCCATCAATCACTTGATCAATCAATCAAGTAAGCAAGCAATTAACTAATCAATCAGTCTTTATTTATATAGCATATATATGTATTATTGCTTATATAATACACAAATATACACACATAAAATACACATATACATATATAAACATAAATAAAATACACTCATACACGTATAAAAAAACATTTACCATATATACATACAAAACCCAAAACCAGTGAAGTTGGCACGTTGTGTAAATCGTAAATAAAACAGAATACAATGATTTGCAAATCCTTTTCAACTTATATTCAATTGAAAACACTGCAAAGACAAGATATTTAATGTTCAAACTGAGAAACTTTATTTTCTTTTGCAAATAATCATCAACTTAGAATTTAATGGCAGCAACACATTGCAAAAAAGTTGGCACAGGGGCATTTTTACCACTGTGTTACATCGCCTTTCCTTTTAACAACACTCAGTAAACGTTTGGGAACTGAGGAGACCAATTTTTGAAGCTTTTCGGGTGGAATTCTTTCCCATTCTTGCTTGATGTACAGCTTAAGTTGTTCAACAGTCCGGGGTCTCCGTTGTTGTATTTTACGCTTCATAATGCGCCACACATTTTCAATGGGGGACAGGTCTGGACTACAGGCAGGCCAGTCTAGTACCCGCACTCTTTTACTACGAAGCCACGCTGTTGTAACACGTGCAGAATGTGGCTTGGCATTGTCTTGCTGAAATAAGCAGGGGCAGCCATGAAAAAGACGTTGCTTGGATGGCAACATATGTTGCTCCAAAACCTGTATGTACCTTTCAGCATTAATGGTGCCTTCACAGATGTGTAAGTTACCCATGCCTTGGGCACTAATACACCCCCATACCATCACAGATGCTGGCTTTTGAACTTTGCGCCTATAACAGTCCGGCTGGTTCTTTTCCTCTTTGGTCCGGAGGACACGACGACCACACTTTCCAAAAACAATTTGAAATGTGGACTCGTCAGACCACAGAACACTTTTCCACTTTGCATCAGTCCATCTTAGATGAGCTCTGGCCCAGCGAAGCCGGCGGCGTTTCTGGGTGTTGTTGATAAATGGCTTTCGCTTTGCATAGTAGAGTTTTAACTTGCACTTACAGATGTAGCGACGAACTGTAGTTACTGACAGTGGTTTTCTGAAGTGTTCCTGAGCCCATGTGGTGATATCCTTTACACAGTGATGCCGTTTTTGATGCAGTACCGCCTGAGGGATCGAAGGTCACGGGCATTCAATGTTGGTTTTCGGCCTTGCCGCTTACGTGCAGTAATTTCTCCAGATTCTCTGAACCTTTTGATGATATTACGGACCGTAGATGATGAAATCCCTAAATTCCTTGCAATAGCTCGTTGAGAAATGTTGTTCTTAAACTGTTCGACAATTTGCTCACACATTTGTTCACAAAGTGGTGACCCTCGCCCCATCCTTGTTTGTGAATGACTGACCATTTCAGGGAAGCTGCTTTTACACCCAATCATGGCACCCACCTGTTCTCAATTAGCCTGTTCACCTGTGGGATGTCCCAAATAAGTGTTTGATGAGCATTCCTCAACTTTCTCAGTCTTTTTTGCCACTTGTGCCAGCTTTTTTGAAACATGTTGCAGGCATCAAATTCAAAATGAGCTAATATTTGCAAAAAATAACACAGTTTACCAGTTTGAACGTTAAGTATCTTGTCTTTGCTGTGTATTCAATTGAATATAGGTTGAAAGGGATTTGCAAATCATTGTTTTCTGTTTTTATTTACGATTTACACAACGTGCCAACTTCACTGGTTTTGGGTTTTGTATATAAAGTACACATATAGAAATATATACTTATATAAAATATATGTTTACACACATACACATTAATAAAATACAGATATATTCATATACACATACATACTTTTATAAAATACACATATGCACACGCTCACGTATGTACATATATAAAATACATTTTATATGTACATGTTCAGTGCATATATAACGGAGTTACTTTTGTGGATGTTACTTAATAAAATTTCATGTGTGAGAAATAGCAGGTGTGTTGTGTGAGACTGTGAAAAGGTTCAAATGCATGTGTCACACGCTGAATGCATGAGACTTGAGAGTCCTGTCTCAAAAAGGCTCACGTGTCCTCAATGTGGCCGTTCTTATTTTCATCATGTGATGTTTCTTTGAGCTGTTTTTGGCTGAATATGAGGCCTCAGTGTTTGGACAGCCTCTAATTCTGACTGTATTCACCTCCTACACGCTGTCCCAACTCTTTAGATAATTAGATTAGAGTAAACCGTGATCACAGGTCCAGATGTTACATCACTCCAACTCACTCAGGCTGCAGGTCCATTAAATCAGAACAGTCAAACATGAGCGCTTAAAACCTTTTTTGGCGCTCAGACAGCAGTTTGTGATGTTTGTTGGAGATCAGTCAGAGGGTGTGATGGTGGAACATGGAGGTCTTGGAGAGTCCAGGTCCTGGTTTACACTCCAGCCTTTAATCGGCGGTGCTCCGTACGGTCTGATACGGCTTACTCTGATCTGCATGTGTCAGCTTGTGCTGCATCTTGTATTTCTGTCGTTGGATTGATGGATGGAAGAGGCTAAAGTGGTTAGCTTCAGTGGACGAACATGATGACTTCACTGGTACAGCAGAACTCAGCAGGGTTGGCTTCATTTTCACACCCTGTGCCTCAAGCTGTGCGAGTCAACTCCACCTGAGACTTCATGTTTCTGCAGCCGTCTGTCCGTCTGTCTGTTTAGCTAGATAACTCCAAAAGTAATGAGCGGATATTCATAACATTTTCAGGAAATGATGGTAACAGCACAAGGAGGAGCCGATTAGATTTTGGCCGATGTGGATCCAGGACTTTTTAAGGATTTGCTGTCATGGTGAGAAGTGCCTTGGTGTGCTCCTGGAGCTCTTCTAGTTGAAATACTGCGTTGTCATGTGGGAATTTCCACCATTAGGCGTTAAGATGAGCTCTACTTGTGTTTTCAGCATGAGACAGATTCATTCATGGTTTTGAAGGGAGCTGTGCCTCGTCTGAAGCTCCGTGGAAATCGTTGACATCCTCTTCTCTATGGCATAAGTCCGCCTGACGTGAACCTGGGCAAGGCTGCAGCAGTGTGTTCATGATGTTCTGTATCCAAATATCCTTCACAGAATAATGTCCATTTTTAATCCAGTGAGGGATCGAAGGTCACCAGCATTCAATGTTGGTTTTGGGACTTGGCATTAAAAGTGCAGAGATTTCTCTGATTCTCTGAATCTTCTGATGGTATATTACGGGCTGTAGACGGTGAAACCACTAAATTCAACTGTATGTAGAGAAGCATCGTTCCTGATGTGTTGGCCTGTCTGATCACTCACCTGTTCTCAAAGTGCTGAACCTGCCCCGTCCTGTCTTATGATCAGCTGATTCAGAGATACTCCTTTTATACCAAATCATGACATATATAATGTATAAGTGCATAATTTCCACAGATATTTAATTGGTATGGGGGTTTGTATTTCGCTGCTGTGCTTGTTTTTATGTTAGAGACGCAGACATCGATCCTCTTCATACCTCAACACCTACGCTGCAGCTCAGAGGATATAATGATGAGACCAAAGACCTTCACCACCCTCCTGTTGCCTCAGCCCACCTCTATGGGGGTCACGTGGTGTGTTTGTGTTCACACAGATTAAATAAACCAGACTGTGGGGTCAGAGCCCGAGTCCCTGACGTGAAACCCACACACACACCCACCTACACACACACACACACACACACACACCCCGCTGCAGATCAAACCATCACAGCTGGTCGGCCACCATATGGGGGGCTGGTTCTGTATCAGCTGGAACGACCTCTGTGGAGGTTCCTGAGGCTTTGAAGTGGAGCCTCACAGAAACAGTCCTGACTGATTTACTGTCACTTCCTACAGTCTCTGTGGGGCTGAGCAGACCCAGAGGAAGACCTGACCCCAAATCTCCTCGAAGTCTGCTCAGTGTTTCGTCCACACCGCAGCAGATCAACACTATTTCAGTGGACTATTTGATTCAGACGACCTACGCCTCGGCCTGTCCCTGTGCTCACCTGAGCTCAGTCTGGTCTGTGCTCACTCTCTCACCTGCAGGGTCACAAAGGATCAGACCAGACAAACCCCCTCACGCAGACAGGATCACTGAAGCTGCAGGAGAAAGCCCTTTGGAAAAGCTTTGTATCAGGCTGCAGGACAACGAGGCAGAGCACCCAGAACCAGAGCTACACTGGGGCCCTCAGTCTGCACTGACGTATCATTACACTGCCCCATGACCCGGCCTTAAAAGATCCGGTCTGGATCCACATCTGTATTCAGACCTAGACCAGAATCACTTTTTTTACTGTCCCACACACAATGGTCCCTGAAAATGAATTCAAAATAAACCAAGAACTGATATAGTGGTCATGCTCAGAGACTGACAGACAGACAAACAGACCTACAAACAAACAAATAAACAAACAGAAAAAAATGGACAGGCAGACAAACAGACCTACAAACAAAAAACAAACAAATAAACAGAGACAAACAAACAGGCAGATAAACAAACAAACAGAAAACAAAAAAGACATACAAACAGGCTGACAATCAAAAGGACAAATAGATAAACACACAAACAAGCAAAAAAAAGTCACACAGAAAGACAGACTGATGGACACACAAACAAACAGACTGAGGAACAAACAAACAAGCAGACAAATTAATCAACAGATAAACAAAAGGGACAAACCATAATAAGAAAAAATAAGCAAACAAACTAACAAAGCATCAACCAAACAAACAAACAAACAGACAAACAAACAACTACAAGCACCCTCTTGGCAGAAAGTAAATTATGGTCTTTATCACAAAATAACTCGATATTATTCTATAAACAAACAAACAAACAAACAAAGACAACGACAGGACAGATCGCACGCTGTTGAAAATGAAGACTCATTTATCTGGGTCGGGCTGTTGTTGCCTTACAGTGAGAATGTTGCTGGTTCAATTTCCAAGTTGATCATGTCTTTTCTGTGTGGAGTGCGTATGTTCTCCCTGTGCATGTGTGGGTTCTCTCTGGGCACTCCAGTTTTCTCCCACAGACCACAAACATGCTTATTAGGTTAACTGGAGACTCTTAATTGCACTTAGGTATAAGTGTGAATGTGAATGGTTGTCAGTCTCTCTTTGTGGCATTGTGATTGGCTAAAGACCAGCTCATGGTGTACCCTGCCTGTCACCCTATGACCTCTGGATTAAGCTCTAGCCCCCTGGAACCCCAAAGGTATAATCAATAGAGATGATGGATGGTGATATCTGGATAATAATGAAATATAACTAAATAACTGGGACCCCCTTGAAAACGAGATGTTGCATCTAAAGAGGTTATCCTAAATAAAATTCAGATTTAAAATTCAAAATACTCTGTGTCCTGATCTGGAAACTGAAACTCATGTGTTATTTATTTATTCCTGTTCCTGTAATTGTTGTGATTTTTACATGAATGACGGACTGGTTGGGGCCTTGGAGCATGTTCATAGATTTGTTTTGTTTTTCTGTTTGTATGCTTCGTGTGCTCCTCACAGCGAGGGCAAAGGTCATCAGATGGAGCCAGACCTTCCTGAGTGAGATGTAGAGGGTCTGGGTCTCAGAGCTCCTCCCCTCTGCTGGGCTGGTCCTCTCTGTTCCTCAGGAGAACCTCGGCTCTGTGTGATGACAGTATCAGTGACAGCAGTATGTTTGATGGCTCATGAGTTTTGTGGTGGCGTGTTACAGAGCACATGCTCGGGTGTTACCCGCACTTAACCACAGCCTTCACAACGAGCCGAGCTGATCGCTGCAGACCACACCAGCAGGATGAGGACTCCCTGAGGATGGAGACTTTAACCAGCTCCTGCTTCTCTCTCTGCTGAACAGATGATTTACTTTACAGAAATGCATCGTCATGGTCGAGCTGCAGGCTGGTGTGAGAGGAGGTTTCACACACTTAGTGTACACACTTAGATATACACACCAAGAGATACACACTTAGATATACACACCAAGAGATACACACTTAGAGATACACACTTAGAGATACACACTTAGATATACACACTTAGAGATACACACTTAGAGATACACACTAAGAGATACACACTTAGATATACACACTTAGATATACACACCAAGAGATACACACTTAGAGAAACACAGAGATACAAACTTAGATATACACACTAAGAGATACACACTTAGATATACACACCAAGAGATACACACTAAGAGATACACACTTAGAGATACAAACTTAGATATACACACTAAGAGATACACACTTAGATATACACACCAAGAGATACACACTTAGAGAAACACAGAGATACAAACTTAGATATACACACTAAGAGATACACACTTAGATATACACACTAAGAGATACACACTTAGATATACACACTTAGAGATACACACTTAGAGATACACACTAAGAGATACACACTTAGATATACACACCAAGAGATACACACTTAGATATACACACTAAGAGATACACACTTAGATATACACACCAAGAGATACACACCAAGAGATACACACTTAGATATACACACCAAGAGATACACACTTAGATATACACAACAAGAGATACACACTAAGGGATACACACTTAGATATACACACCAAGAGATACACACTTAGATATACACACTTAGAGATACACACTTAGATATACACACTAAGAGATACAAACTTAGATATACACACTTAGGGATACACACTTAGATATACACACCAAGAGATACACACTTAGAGATACTAACTTAGAGATACACACTAAGAGATACACACTTAGATATACACACCAAGAGATACACACTTAGAGATACACACTTAGAGATACTAACTTAGAGATACACACTAAGAGATACACACTTAGATATACACAACAAGAGATACACACTTAGATATACACACTTAGAGATACACACTTAGATATACACACTAAGAGATACAAACTTAGATATACACACTTAGAGATACACACTTAGATATACACACCAAGAGATACACACTAAGAGATACAAACTTAGATATACACACCAAGAGATACACACTAAGAGATACACACTTAGATATACACACCAAGAGATACACACTTAGATATACACACTAAGAGATACACACTTAGATATACACACCAAGAGATACACACCAAGAGATACGCACTTAGATATACACACTAAGAGATACACACTTAGATATACACACCAAGAGATACACACTTAGGGATACACACCAAGAGATACACACTTAGAGACACACAGAGATACAAACTTAGATATACACACTAAGAGATACACACTTAGATATACACACTTAGAGATACACACTTAGAGATACACACTAAGAGATACACAATTAGAGATACACACCAAGAGATACACACTAAGAGATACACACTTAGATATACACACCAAGAGATACACACTAAGAGATACAAACTTAGATATACACACTAAGAGATACACACTTAGATATACACACCAAGAGATACACACTAAGAGATACAAACTTAGAGATACACACCAAGAGATACACACTTAGAGACACACAGAGATACAAACTTAGATATACACACTAAGAGATACACACTTAGATATACACACTTAGAGATACACACTTAGAGATACACACTTAGATATACACACCAAGAGATACACACTTAGATATACACACTAAGAGATACACACTAAGATATACACACCAAGAGATACACACCAGGAGATACACACTTAGATATACACACTAAGAGATACACACTTAGATATACACACCAAGAGATACACACTTAGGGATACACACCAAGAGATACACACTTAGAGACACACACTTAGAGATACACCCTTAGAGATACACACTAAGATATACACACCAAGAGATAAACACTTAGAGACACACACTTAGATATACACACTAAGAGATACACACTTAGAGATACACACTAAGAGATACACACTTAGAGATACACACTAAGAGATACACACTTAGATATACACACCAAGAGATACACACTTAGAGATACACATTAAGAGATACACACTTAGATATACACACCAAGAGTTACACACTAAGAGATACACACTTAGAGATACAAACTTAGAGATACACACCAAGAGATACACACTTAGATATACACACTAAGAGATACACACTTAGATATACACACCAAGAGATACACACTTAGAGATACACACCAAGAGATACACACTTAGAGACACACACTTAGAGATACACCCTTAGAGATACACACTAAGATATACACACCAAGAGATAAACACTTAGAGACACACACTTAGATATACACACTAAGAGATACACACTTAGATATACACACTAAGAGATACACTCTTAGATATACACACCAAGAGATACACTCTTAGATATACACACCAAGAGATACACACTTAGATTTACACACTAAGAGATACACACTTAGATATACACACCAAGAGATACACACTTAGAGTTACACACTTAGATATACACACCAAGAGATACACACTTAGAGATGCACACTTAGATATACACACTAAGAGATACACACTTAGATATACACACCAAGAGATACACACTTAGATATACACACCAAGAGATACACACTTAGAGATACACACTTACAGATACACACTTACAGATACACACTAAGATATTCACACCAAGAGATACACACTAAGAGATACACACTTAGATATACACACTAAGAGATACACACTTAGATATACACACTTAGACATATACACACCAAGAGGTACACACCAAGAGATACACGATTAGAGATACACACTAAGATATTCACACTAAGAGATACACACTAAGAGATACACACTTAGATATACACACTAAGAGATACACACCTAGAGATACACACTTAGAGATACACACTTAGATATACACACCAAGAAATACACACTTAGAGATGCACACTTAGATATACACACCAAGAGATACACACTTAGAGATACACACTTAGATATACACACTTAGAGATACACACTTAGATATTCACACCAAGAGATACACACTTAGATATACACACCAAGAGATACACACTTAGAGATACACACTGAGATAAACAAACTTAGATATACAAACCTACAGATACACACTTAGAGATACACACTTAGATATACACACTAAGAGATACACACTGAGATATACACACTTAGATACACACACCAAGAGATTCACACTTAAAAATATGCACTTAGATATACACAATTAGAGATACACACTTAGATACACAGACTTAGATATATACACTTAGATACACACACTTAGATATATACACTAAGAGATACACACTAAGATATACACACTTAGAGATACACACTTAGAGATACACACTTAGACATATACACACCAAGAGATACACACTTAGAGATACACACTTAGATTTACACACTAAGAGATACATACTTAGATATACACACCAAGAGATACACACTTAGAGATACACACTTAGAGATACACACTTAGATATACACACCAAGGGATACACACTTAGAGATACACACTTAGATATACACACTTAGAGATACACACTTAGATATACACACCAAGAGGTACACACTTAGATATACACACCAAGAGATACACACTTAGAGATGCACACTTAGAGATACACACTTAGAGATACACACTAAGATATTCAAACTAAGAGATACACTCTAAGAGATACACACTTAGATATACACACCAAGAGATACACACTTAGATTTACACACTAAGAGATACACACTTAGATATACACACTTAGAGATACACACTTAGATATACACACCAAGAGATACACACTAAGAGATACAAACTTAGATATACACACCAAGAGATACACACTAAGAGATACACACTTAGATATACACACCAAGAGATACACACTTAGATATACACACTAAGAGATACACACGTAGATATACACACCAAGAGATACACACCAAGAGATACGCACTTAGATATACACACTAAGAGATACACACTTAGATATACACACCAAGAGATACACACTTAGGGATACACACCAAGAGATACACACTTAGAGACACACAGAGATACAAACTTAGATATACACACTAAGAGATACAAACTTAGATATACACACTTAGAGATACACACTTAGAGATACACACTAAGAGATACACAATTAGAGATACACACCAAGAGATACACACTAAGAGATACACACTTAGATATACACACCAAGAGATACACACTAAGAGATACAAACTTAGATATACACACTAAGAGATACACACTTAGATATACACACCAAGAGATACACACTAAGAGATACAAACTTAGATATACACACCAAGAGATACACACTTAGAGACACACAGAGATACAAACTTAGATATACACACTAAGAGATACACACTTAGATATACACACTTAGAGATACACACTTAGAGATACACACTTAGATATACACACCAAGAGATACACACTTAGATATACACACTAAGAGATACACACTTAGATATACACACCAAGAGATACACACCAAGAGATACACACTTAGATATACACACTAAGAGATACACACTTAGATATACACACCAAGAGATACACACTTAGGGATACACACCAAGAGATACACACTTAGAGACACACACTTAGAGATACACCCTTAGAGATACACACTAAGATATACACACCAAGAGATAAACACTTAGAGACACACACTTAGATATACACACTAAGAGATACACACTTAGATATACACACTAAGAGATACACACTTAGAGATACACACTAAGAGATACACACTTAGATATACACACTAAGAGATACACACTTAGAGATACACACTAAGAGATACACACTTAGATATACACACCAAGAGATACACACTTAGATATACACACTAAGAGATACACACTTAGAGATACACACCAAGAGATACACACTTAGATATACACACTAAGAGATACACACTTAGATATACACACCAAGAGATACACACTTAGAGATACACACCAAGAGATACACACTTAGAGACACACACTTAGAGATACACCCTTAGAGATACACACTAAGATATACACACCAAGAGATAAACACTTAGAGACACACACTTAGATATACACACTAAGAGATACACACTTAGATATACACACTAAGAGATACACTCTTAGATATACACACCAAGAGATACACTCTTAGATATACACACCAAGAGATACACACTTAGATTTACACACTAAGAGATACACACTTAGATATACACACCAAGAGATACACACTTAGAGTTACACACTTAGATATACACACCAAGAGATACACACTTAGAGATGCACACTTAGATATACACACCAAGAGATACACACTTAGAGATACACACTTAGATATACACACTTAGATATACACACCAAGGGATACACACTTAGAGATACACACTTACAGATACACACTTACAGATACACACTAAGATATTCACACCAAGAGATACACACTAAGAGATACACACTTAGATATACACACTAAGAGATACACACTTAGATATACACACTTAGACATATACACACCAAGAGGTACACACCAAGAGATACACGATTAGAGATACACACTAAGATATTCACACTAAGAGATACACACTAAGAGATACACACTTAGATATACACACTAAGAGATACACACCTAGAGATACACACTTAGAGATACACACTTAGATATACACACCAAGAAATACACACTTAGAGATGCACACTTAGATATACACACCAAGAGATACACACTTAGAGATACACACTTAGATATACACACTTAGAGATACACACTTAGATATTCACACCAAGAGATACACACTTAGATATACACACCAAGAGATACACACTTAGAGATACACACTTAGATATACACACTTAGAGATACACACTTAGATATACACACTTAGAGATACACACTTAGATATTCACACCAAGAGATACACACTTAGATATACAAACCTACAGATACACACTTAGAGATACACACTTAGATATACACACTAAGAGATACACACTGAGATATACACACTTAGATACACACACCAAGAGATTCACACTTAAAAATATGCACTTAGATATACACAATTAGAGATACACACTTAGATACACAGACTTAGATATATACACTTAGATACACACACTTAGATATATACACTAAGAGATACACACTAAGATATACACACTTAGAGATACACACTTAGAGATACACACTTAGACATATACACACCAAGAGATACACACTTAGAGATACACACTTAGATTTACACACTAAGAGATACATACTTAGATATACACACCAAGAGATACACACTTAGAGATACACACTTAGAGATACACACTTAGATATACACACCAAGTGATACACACTTAGAGATACACACTTAGATATACACACTTAGAGATACACACTTAGATATACACACCAAGAGGTACACACTTAGATATACACACCAAGAGATACACACTTAGAGATGCACACTTAGAGATACACACTTAGAGATACACACTAAGATATTCAAACTAAGAGATACACACTAAGAGATACACACTTAGATATACACACCAAGAGATACACACTTAGAGATACACACCAAGAGATACACACTTAGAGACACACACTTAGAGATACACCCTTAGAGATACACACTAAGATATACACACCAAGAGATAAACACTTAGAGACACACACTTAGATATACACACTAAGAGATACACACTTAGATATACACACTAAGAGATACACACTTAGATATACACACCAAGAGATACACTCTTAGATATACACACCAAGAGATACACACTTAGATTTACACACTAAGAGATACACACTTAGATATACACACCAAGAGATACACACTTAGAGTTACACACTTAGATATACACACCAAGAGATACACACTTAGAGATGCACACTTAGATATACACACCAAGAGATACACACTTAGAGATACACACTTAGATATACACACTTAGATATACACACCAAGGGATACACACTTAGAGATACACACTTACAGATACACACTTACAGATACACACAAAGATATTCACACCAAGAGATACACACTAATAGATACACACTTAGATATACACACTAAGAGATACACACTTAGATATACACACTTAGACATATACACACCAAGAGATACACACCAAGAGATACACACTTAGAGATACACACTTAGATATTCACACTAAGAGATACACACTAAGAGATACACACTTAGATATACACACTAAGAGATACACACCTAGAGATACACACTTAGAGATACACACTTAGATATACACACCAAGAAATACACACTTAGAGATGCACACTTAGATATACACACCAAGAGATACACACTTAGAGATACACACTTAGATATACACACTTAGAGATACACACTTAGATATACACACCAAGAGATACACACTTAGATATACACACCAAGAGATACACACTTAGAGATACACACTTAGAGATACACACTTACAGATACACACTTAGATATACACACTTAGAGATACACACTTAGATATTCACACCAAGAGATACACACTTAGATATACAAACCTACAGATACACACTTAGAGATACACACTTAGATATACACACTAAGAGATACACACTGAGATATACACACTTAGATACACACACCAAGAGATTCACACTTAAAAATATGCACTTAGATATACACAATTAGAGATACACACTTAGATACACAGACTTAGATATATACACTTAGATACACACACTTAGATATATACACTAAGAGATACACACTAAGATATACACACTTAGAGATACACACTTAGAGATACACACTTAGACATATACACACCAAGAGATACACACTTAGAGATACACACTTAGATTTACACACTAAGAGATACAGACTTAGATATACACACCAAGAGATACACACTTAGAGATACACACTTAGAGATACACACTTAGATATACACACCAAGGGATACACACTTAGAGATACACACTTAGATATACACACTTAGAGATACACACTTAGATATACACACCAAGAGGTACACACTTAGATATACACACCAAGAGATACACACTTAGAGATGCACACTTAGAGATACACACTTAGAGATACACACTAAGATATTCAAACTAAGAGATACACTCTAAGAGATACACACTTAGATATACACACTAAGAGATACACACTTAGACATATACACACCAAGAGATACACACTTAGAGATACACACTTAGATATACACACCAAGAGATACACACTTAGAGATACACACTTAGAGATACACACAAAGATATTCACACTAAGAGATACACACTTTGATATACACACCAAGAGATACACACTTAGAGATACACACTTAGACATATACACACCAAGAGATACACACTTAGAGATACACACTTAGATATACACACAAAGAGATACACACTTAGATACACACACTTAGATATACACACTAAGAGATACACACTTAGATATACACACTAAGAGATACACACTTAGATATACACACCAAGTGATACACACTTAGATATACACACTAAGAGATACACACTGAGATAAACACACTTAGATATACAAACCTACAGATACACACTTAGAGATACACACTTAGATATACACACTAAGAGATACACACTCAGAGATACACACTGAGATATACACACTTAGATACACACACCAAGAGATTCACACTTAAAAATATGCACTTAGATATACACACTAAGAGATACACAATTAGAGATACACACTTAGATACACAGACTTAGATATATACACTTAGATACACACACTTAGATATATACACTAAGAGATACACACTTAGATATACACACTTAGAGATACACACTTAGAGATACACACTAAGATATTCACACTAAGAGATACACACTTAGATATACACACTAAGAGATACACACTTAGAGATACACACTTAGACATATACACACCAAGAGATACACACTTAGAGATACACACTTAGATTTACACACTAAGAGATACACACTTAGATATACACACCAAGAGATACACACTTAGAGATACACACTTAGATATACACACCAAGAGATACACACTTAGAGATGCACACTTAGATATAAACACCAAGAGATACACACTTAGAGATACACACTTAGATATACACACTTAGAGATACACACTTAGATATACACACCAAGAGATACACACTTAGATATACACACCAAGAGATACACACTTAGAGATACACACTTAGATATACACACCAAGAGATACACACTTAGAGATGCACACTTAGATATAAACACCAAGAGATACACACTTACATATACACACAAAGAGATACACACTTAGATACACACACTTAGATATACACACTAAGAGATACACACTTAGATATACAGACCAAGTGATACACACTTAGATATACACACTAAGAGATACACACTGAGATAAACACACTTAGATATACAAACCTACAGATACACACTTAGAGATACACACTTAGATACACACACCAAGAGATTCACACTTAAAAATATGCACTTAGATATACACACTAAGAGACACACAATTAGAGATACACACTTAGATACACAGACTTAGATATATACACTTAGATACACACACTTAGATATATACACTAAGAGATACACACTTAGATATACACACTTAGAGATACACACTTAGATACACACACTTAGATACACACACCTAGATATGGTAGGATGAAAGGATTGATGAATGGATGGATGGGTGAATGGATTGATGGATGAATGGTTGGATGAATGGATGATGAATGATGATCAATGGATGCATGGATGAATGGATGGAAAGATGAAAGTATAGAAGGATAGAAGGATGGATGGATGGATGGATAGATGGATGGATGGATGGATGGATGGTTGGAAGGACAGATGAATGGATTGATAGATGAATGGATGGATGGATGGATGGATGGATGGATGGTTGGTTGGTTGGATGGATGGATGGATGAATGGTTGAATGGATAGATGGATGGATGGATGGATCGTTGGATGAATGGATGGATGAATGGATGAATGGATGGAAAGATGAAAGTATAGAAGGATAGAAGGATGGATGGATAGATGGATAGATGGATGGATGGATGGATGGTTGGATGCACAGATGAATGGATTGATAGATGAATGGATGGATGGATGGATGGATGGATAGATGGATGGATGGATGGATGGATGGATGGATGAATGGACAAATGAATGGATTGATAGATGGATGAATGGATTGATAGATGGATGGATGGATGGATGGATGGATGGATGGATAGATGGACAGATTAATGGATGGATGAATGATGAATGATGGATCGACAGATGAATGGATTGATAGATGAATAGATGGATGGATGGATGAATGGATGGATGAATGGTTGGATGGACAGATGAATGGATTGATAGATGAATGGATGGATGAATGATGGATGGACGGATGAATGATTGATGGATGGCTGAATGATGAATGATGGATGGACGGATGAATGATGGATGGACAGATGAATGATTGATAGATTGATGGATGGATGAATGATGAATGATGGATGGACGGATTAATGATGAATGATGGATGGATGAATGGATGGTAGGATGTATGGATGGATGGGTGGATGGATGGGTGGTTGCATAGATGGATGGGTGGATGGATGGATGGATGGATGGACAGATGAATGGATGGATGGATGGATGGATGGATGAATGGTTGGATGGACAGATGAATGGATTGATGAATGATGAATGATGGATGGACGGATGAATGATTGATGGATGGATGAATGATGGATGGACAGATGAATGATTGATGGATGGATGGATGGATGGATGGATGGACGGATGGATGGATGGATGGATGATGAATGATGGATGGATGAGTGGATGGATGGATGGATGGACGGATGAATGATTGATGGATGGATGGATGGACAGATGAATGGATGGATGGATGGATGGATGGATGGATGGATGAATGGTTGGATGGACAGATGAATGGATTGATGAATGATGAATGATGGATGGACAGATGAATGATTGATGGATGGATGAATGATGGATGGACGGATGAATGATTGATGGATGGATGGATGGATGGATGGATGGATGGATGTTGATTTTTCTGATTAAAATCCTCTCTCTCTTCACGGTAACCTGCTCCACAGTGTAATGATGATTGATGGCACAGACAGGCGGTGTGTGGCTGACAGCGGGGTTATTTTTTCCCATCATTCACTTCTTCTTATGAATTTGGACTGTGTCACAGTGACGCTGATAACAGTGCTTTCTATCAAGAAAACCAACTGTTTCACCAACTGATTACAAAGTGGCTCACGTTCTGTCCTTTACACCGCAGCAGTAGAGCCCGCCTACATTACCTGATTGGCCTGATGAATGTGATTGATGGAACAACTGTCCAGTCGCCTGCTGGATTTGCTTTTGAATGGTTCCCACCATCCAAACACTGTCTACAGGCTCTTTCCCAGACTCACTAGTGAGATATTCTGATATTCATCCAGATGATCATTTACAGTCTCATGATGCAGGCGCAAATATCTTTACTTTTAATTCATGGAAATATCAAATAAATAAAAACTAAATCAAGCACATCAGAGCAGAGGGCTGTTTCAGAGGGGAGCGTCTGAATCATGGAACAGCTCACAGTGCTGCATCACTGAGACTCTACTGATGAACATGGATCCTCACAGGAGGTCTGGCCCACCTGTTTGCTGCATGTCACTTAAACCTCAGTGGTCCTCTGATCGTAGAGACAGATTGAGGAATGTTGGAGCTCCACGGCTGAGGGCTGGTCCTTCACTGATCAGTGTGATTGTTGTTGTGGACCTCTTTCCAAAGGCTGAGGAGGTTTTTCTGTCTTCACTGTCCATGAAAAGTCTTCTGGAGAAACAGATCAAACCTATCAGGGAGACTCAGAGACCAGGACTACAGTGTCACTGTGAAGGAACATGATGAAACAGAAGAACATGGTGACAGTCATCCTGCCATCAGTGACAGATAAACCTCACTGTGGCCTGCAGGAGCTGTTTGATGAAGTGAGAGCGCCCCCTAGTGATGCTGCTGCTCAGTGAACAGTGAGAAGGAGGAGGGACACATCAGTGTGCAGGTCCTCACACAGCTTTGAGCTGCTCCACACAGAGCTGTCAGCAGACCTCCTCATTACCCAAACCCTCGTCCTGCAGGGGCCTCAGGGCCCTCAGGCGCCTTAGGGGCCCAAATGCCCCCATACGTCCAGGGTCACGTCCATCATGGACATTCAGTCAGGGCTTCTACACCTCTGCAGGGTGAGACCACTAAGTGGACAAGGCTACCCTGACAGGCCCACGGCCAGATGATGATTTTGATTGGCCAGCCCAGGTGCAAGTTAAAAATCCTGCACTGTGATTGGCTGTGTGCCATGTCAGAGGTGGGCTCTAACTGTCACAGCAGGGTTCTGTGGGGTGTCTGTGGTTTGTGTTCGGTTTTGGTAGAACTTGTAACTCTGGATTTGAATCTGCCTTTAATGAGTCCTCACAGGAATAAGTGTGTGAGCCCCTTTGTTGATTTGACCTTCAAAGGTGGAGGTCATATAATTCATAAACATAAAATCATAATGTTGCCCCTTTAGTGTTTGGGGGGGGGGGCAGGAATACCTCATCTTAAAAGGGGGCCGGGACAGAGAGTCATTGAGAACCACTGCCATAGTCCAGGATGGCACAGAGCCACAGCAGGTTAGCAC
The DNA here is from genome assembly GCA_037902135.1 of Cetoscarus ocellatus. Lineage (NCBI taxonomy): Eukaryota > Metazoa > Chordata > Actinopteri > Labriformes > Labridae > Cetoscarus > Cetoscarus ocellatus. The sequence continues at coordinate 126,978 of JBAMNC010001833.1, forward strand.
CTCACAGTAAGAAGGTTGCTGGATCAACTCCTGGGTCAGGCAGAGCCTCTCTGTGTAGAGTTAACATGTTCTCCCCGTGCAACATTTGTTCTGTCTAAACTAACTTAAAGTCTTAGTCTAAGGAAATGTATTTTGTTTGCTGAGTCAGTTCCCCAGTAATCCAGTAATCTTTTTAATTGTTTATTCCCCAGGAACTCCTCATATCAGCAACATGTCTTCCTTCTGTTTGTTGAATGAAAAACCACATAATCCAGCTCATAAAAGGAAAACACAGCAAAAACAAGGGAGAGCAATCACCCACAAAAAGCACTGGTATATCAGAAAAAAAGAATAATTTCAAAAAGTGTGGATCTCTCTGGAATCCTGGAGATCATCCTCTGTAAGATCCTTTGTCTCTATGTGGGTCAGTCAGGTGGTTAATCCTTCATACTTCCAGACTAATCAAAACTTATTTTACTTTTTATTTTATTTTATCTTATTTTATTTTACTTTTCTCATTAACAACAGAATATTACAAATCATAGAGCATCCAACTTTCTTGGCTCAGAAACAGCCATTTTCCTTCTGATTTAGCCGTCCAGCATTTCTCCCGATCACGCCGTGTGTCCCCCCTTTCCTCTATGACACATCCTCCCTTTCTGACATTAAAAAAGAATATCTTGACCCACCTATCTAATTAATTAATATTTCAGGGAATATCAACAAACTGCAAAGACAAGAAAACGTTTCCTTTAGTTTTCCACATATTATTACATGCACCATCTTTAATGTTTTATTGATTAATTTAGTATTATAAGTTTGCTCCCTTTCTTTCCTTTCAATTACTTAGGTAATCTTTATATAGGTCTGTAACTAGCTGGTGACCGACTCAGGATGTACCCCCCCATGGGCTTCAGCCCCCCTGGGACCCCAAAAGGGATCATTGATATAGATATAGATGATGAATGGATGGGATAGTCCAGTTTGTGGATGGATGGATGATAGATGGATGATTGGACAGATGGATGGATGAATGGATGGATGGATAGATGATATGACTGTAATTCAGAGGGACTAAGACCTCCCTCAGCTCCTCCTTGTTGGTTTTACATACTCTCACAAAAGTGAGTCCACCCCTCACACTGCTGCAAATATTTTATTATATCTTTTCATGGGACAACAGTGAGGAAATGACACTTTGATACAGTGTACAGTAGTGAGTGTCCAGCTTGTATAACAGTGTAAATTTACTGTCCCCTCAAAATAACTCAACACACAGACATTAATGTCTAAACTGCTGACAACAAAAGTGAGTACACCCCTAAGTGAAAGTGTCCAAACTGGGCCCAAAGTGTCAATGTTCTGTGTGGTCACCATTATGTTTCAGCACTGTCTTAACCCTCTTGGGCATGGAGTTCACCAGAGCTTCACATTTTGCCACTGGAATCCTTTTCCACCCCACATGACCACATCATGGAGCTGGTGGATGTCAGAGACCTTGTGCTCCTCCACCTTCCTTCTGAGGACCTTCATGGTTCCCTCAGTGAAGTGTAACTCCCTGTGCCTGCAGCACTCATGCAGCCCCAGACCATAACACCCCCACCCCCATGCTTCACTGTAGGCAGGACACACCTGTCTTTGTGCTCCTCACCTGGTTGCTGCCACACATGCTTGACGCCATCTGAACCAAATCAATTTATCTTGGTCTCATCAGGCCACAGGACATGGTTCCAGTAATCCATGTCCTTGGTCTGCTTGTCTTCAGTAAACTGTTTGTGGACTTTCTTGAGCATCATCTGTAGAAGGGACCTCCTTCTGGGACGACAGCCATGCAGACTGATTTGATGCAGTGTGCTGTGTATGGTCTGAGCTCTGACAGGCTGACCCCTGACCCCTTCAACCTCTGCAGCAATGCAGCACTCATACGTCTGTCTCCCAAAGACAAACTCTGGATATGATGCTGAACACGTGAGCTCAGCTTCTTTGGTAGACCATGAGGAGGCCTGTTCTGAGTGAAACCTCTCCTGTCACGACACCAAAACACACCTCCACGATGACCACTGCCTTGTTAAAGAAGCTGAGGGTAAAGGTGATGGACTGGCCAAGCATGTCTCCAGACCTGAACCCTATTGAGCATCTGTGGGTGTCCTCACAAGGAAGGTGGAGGAGCACAAGGTCTCTGACACCCACCAGCTCCATGATGTGGTCATGTGGGGTGGAAAAGGATTCCAGTGTCAAAATGTGAAGCTCTGGTGAACTCCATGCCCAAGAGGGTTAAGACAGTGCTAAAACATAATGGTGACCACACAGAACATTGACACTTTGGGCCCAATTTGGACACTTTCACTTAGGGGTGTACTCACTTTTGTTGCCAGCAGTTTAGACATTAATGTCTGTGTGTTGAGTTATTTTGAGGGGACAGTAAATTTACACTGTTATACAAGCTGGACACTCACTACTGTACACTGTATCAGAGTGTCATTTCCTCACTGTTGTCCCATGAAAAGATATAATAAAATGAGGGGTGGACTCACTTTTGTAAGATACTGTAGGTTGATCTGAAGTTTGTCTGGGACAGTCACATCATGGGGGCTTCATCCATGACTCTCATCAGTCTGTGGGACCTGCAGCAGACCCTCAGTGACCTTCTGTGTGAAGGTCGTGATGTCAGAGGGGAGATTCGCTGAGAGATGCCAGAGGACATTAAACTGACACCAAACAGACTGTCACAATCTGATACCCTCACACATGGGACTGATCACACACACCTCAACAGGAAGGACACCTTGCTCGCTTACATTAAGGGGGGGGGATCAAATGATAAACACCTGCAGCATCTGTTTATGATTCTCAAACTGCACACACATATGCATGTGCACGTGCTGAAAACACAGAAAAAGCTGAACAATCATGTAGAGAAAAACTTATTCTGCTTCTACCAGGTGGTCCAGTCCAGTATAGTCCAGTCCAGTCCAGTCTGGTATGGTCCAGTTTGACTCTGCTCATGTTTCCACAGCAGAACAGACCCTCATGGTGTTCCACATGAAGTCTATTTGTTTCACAGATCAGTTTTCAATTCCCTGTAAAAAGATTTGCTGTATAGCCCAGAGGAAAATTTTACTGCTCAAAGCTTGCTCTTCAATGGATTGGGAGACAAATTTGAGATTCTCATCTCAGCCTCATTTTAGTTTCTATTTCGTCTAAACTGTTCCTCCAATGTTTCTAAAATTCACTAGGAGAAATAAGTGAGACCGAATACTTAGAGGGAGTCATCCTTGAGACTTGATGGAGATACCATGTTAATCTCAATGAAGTGTTTTAATGGCTCCTTTGTTTTCTCCTTTGGAGAAGAAAATGAGCAATACTTGAGCTATAAATGAGCACAAAGGAACGTGCTACCCAGAGGTGAGTCTAAACTCACAACCTCTTGATCACTGACAGAGAACAAGAACCACTGCACCACCAACTCACCTGTTTCACTGTAGAGATGTTCTCCAATAAGTTATTACCAGGATACAGAGTTAACTTCCTGAGGCATTTAAATAATGTAAGACTTCAATCATGTGACCCTCTTTGTTTTATGTTGGCAAATCTATTGTCACACAAAAAGGTCACTTTGGACTTCAAATGAGGAGATAGCCTACAGATGAATGTACTACACTGACACCACTGATGGTCTGAGGTTTTGGCAGTTAAATTTTGATACAGCTGAAATCTTGAAATACTAATTTGCTGTCAAGTTACTAATAAATTGCTGTTGTTTTGATTTTACAATGTGTTTTATTTGGTTCGTTATTAAAACATAATTACATACAATTAAGATTAAAAAATATGAATATAAAAGCAGAAGGCATACATTTTCAATCAATTCATTAATTCATTTTCTACACCGCTTATCCCTTTCGGGGTCACAGGGGGGCTGGAGCCTCTCCCAGCTGTCATTGGGCGAGAGGCGGGGTACACCCTGAACCGGTTGCCAGTCAATTGCAGGGCCACGTAGAAAGACAGACAACCATTCATGCTCACACCTAAGGGCAATTTAGAGTCACCAATCAACCTAATGAGCATGTTTTTGGTCTGTGGGAGGAAGCTGGAGTGCCCTGAGAGAACCCACACATGCACGGGAAGAACATGCAAACTTCATACAGAAAGGCCCTGCCCGACCCGGGGATTGAACCGGCAACCTTCTTGCTGTGAGGCTCGTGCACTACCTAACACCATGCTGCCCTTTCCATCAATTCATTTTACATAATTAAAAAATATGTGGATTACAATAAAGTCAGTCTGAGAACTAAAAGAGACCTTGTGGAGAGCTCTTCCTTTCCTCTGTCTGAGCTCAGTATGAGACGCATGAACTGAAGCTGGGGTGAGAGTAGATTGAGCTCATAGAGAGAGCTCTCTGTTTCTCAGCCTGAGATCACAAACAGACAAACTAGATGAGAAACTCTGAGAAACAGATTAGAGCTTGTTGAGATATCTTCTAAAACTTAAAAGGAGACTAAATTGAGATTAAGTGAATCTTATTGCTCAGGAGAGTATATATATATATATATATATATATATATATATATATATTTCTCAGGAGAGCAATATATATATATATATGTATATATATGTATATATATATATATATATATATATATATATATATATATACATATATATATATACATACATACATATATGGTATCAGAAATGCTTTGATGGTGCAGTGTTAATTTTGACAGCACTTTTTAATTTAGTTTAAGTTATAGTCTTTTGCCTAATAATTGAGTCATCTAATTTCTTTTAAGTCTAGTCTACTTTTAGTTGATAAAATTTCACAACATTTTAGTCGACAAAATCTCCTGTAAATTTAGTTGACAAAAATATGAAGTGTAAAAGGTAAGGCATTATTTTTGTTCCTCTGAATCTCTGAAGTCGTGTTTTAACCTTGGATAAATTTATTTACGTTTCTCATTAACATCAACCTGTTTCATAAATCACATCATTACGTAAAAACACAGCAACAGGCCATGATCGTAACGTTAGCTTCGGTCTACTTGCCTTTGCATTGATGTTAAGATGACTGCATTGATGGAGATGCAAGTTTGTTGTGTTTTTACCGTCATAATCACGCCACACGTTTACACAGAGACTTGTTTTCCACAGCGTCAAACATGAATGCGTCCATTTATCTACTCTCCTTTTTCTCCCAGGCATCAGCGTGATTCTTGCAGCAGAACGTGAGATGTGTGCACAATACTGACACTGCTGCGTTCATGGGGGAAAATCAAACTGCCCTCCCTTCTAATGAGAGTAGCTCTGATTGGATCTGTCCCACCGCCACACAACCAAAGCAGCAAGGTTGTTGACCAAAACTATGACGAAAATAATTAGTCGACAAAATGAACACTGCTGTGGAGGGCTGTGCTCTCAGAGCTCTTTAGTTTTGTTGGTATTAGCACGAACACACATGGACAGACAGATGGACAGCCATGGATTTTACTTACTAATCAAATAAAACAAAACATTTCCTGTTACTGGAGAAAGACAGATGTTATG
>JBAMNC010001833.1:137500-254154 GCA_037902135.1 Cetoscarus ocellatus
CTCAAACTGACTTATTCTAATGTCTGTATTAATATTTAGTATTTTTAACAACATAATATAATCATATAACATATTATCATCATGATAATATGTTATATGATATATATTCATCATGTGTCGTACCAGCTGTATGCAGATGACTCACAGATCTAGCAGCCTCTGAAGAGTGAAGGCAGCTCCTTTAAAACTTTCATGGGGTGAATCAGTGGCAGTAAAGCCTGGAGGGCCTTCAATGAAACCAAAACAGAGGTCCCTGAGTTTGGCCCCAGTGGAGGCCCCTCAGACAGACCTGAGCTCTCTGAAGACTTATTTAGACCCCCATCACCGAAGCACCAGCAGGTAAACTCTGATGTTAGATAAAGTCTTCACCACCTGAGGCTTTTATCAAAGATTTCAGCGTTTTTATCTTAAAATGCTGGAGAACAGAAACATCTCAGCCCGTCCTGGCCTCTCTCCACCAGCCCCCCCAACTCATTTGAGGTTTTATTGTCATTTTGTGTCATCCTTCCATCCTGGTCCAATCAGTGACTCTGTTCCAGCCCCCTCCTGACCCCTTAAGATCATTCATGAGGATGTTGTTGTCACTTCCTTCATAACACATCTGTTTTTACAAGCATTTGTCCCCAAACGTCACAGCAGTGTGGTGTCTTCATGATTGAGGACGTGGTTTCCCCGTCGTCTCGTGTTTATCACATTAAATCTTACGAACATCCAAACCATAAAAATCAGAGCAGATCATCGAACGTGACCAAGCCACTGATGTTCTCAGGGAGACACTCAGAGCTGGAGCCATGACAGTGTGTTTGAGGAGACGAAGAACAACCCTCCAAAGATCTCCTCCAGCAGATGGCCGTCACACTCGGAGATATTCACGAGACAGAAACCAAGCTGTGGCTGCGGTCAGAGGTTTGAGGAGGAGGAGGTGATGAGGAGACAAGCTTGAGGGTCTCTGAGGATGTTTGTGGGTCTTACAGAATGAAGAAATAATGATCTTCAGAGCTTCGTTCATGGACGGGAATTTAAACACTGGAGACAAAAGTAAGTGTCCTCTCCTGCTCTTCATGAACCAGTTTACGATTCACCACTGCTGTCTGCATGAGTCACAAACCAGGGACGTCCCAGAGACAGGAGGGAGGAGTAGGGACTGTGACAGCCTCAAACTGGACTTTAGACCGACTGAATATTAGTCTGTTGTGTCTGAAACCGGTTAGGAGCTGATTTTAGGCGAAGAATGGCATCCCTGGATCTGAGCAAGCCCATCATGGAGGCCCAGAACAAACTGTTTATTAGGGTCATAAAAACTCAAACACCAGGAACACAAACATTCAACAGCTGAGAGACAAACTGAAAACCTGTCGCCTCCGGGAGAGCTCAGTCCGACTGCTGCTGTGTTTCAGTGTGCCAAGCTCTCCACGGGCCCCTGGAGAGCCTCCACGGGCCCCTGGAGAGCCTCCACGGGCCCCTGGAGAGCTCCAGTGAAGTGAGAGCAAAGTGAGACATCCATGTTTTTGTCAACAGGAGAACCAGCTGAGAACGATCACAACACACATAAGCCACACCCCTAACTCTCCATAACAGAACCAGTGATGTCATTGGTCTCCAGCCAATCACAGACAACCATTCACGCTTATTCAGTTCTTCCCAAGGGATTAATAAAGTTCTATCTAATCTAATCTAATTCACGTTTTAGGACAATTTAGAGTCACCAATAACCTAACATTTTTTTGTCTGCAGGAGGAAGCTGGAGTACCTGGAGAAAATCCACTCATGCACGTGAAGAACATGAAATTCCACACAAAGAGGACCTGACTGACTCTGGGCATCAAACCAGCAACCCTCTTACTCTGAGACACTGACCTACTGCTCTGCCCCTCAAACCAAAACAGATGATATAAAAACTTCAGGCCCTAGTGGACACTGCAGGAACTGCAGATGTTTGCAGCTCCTCACAGAGCGGAGACAGTTCTGGATCTTCTGGATCGTCACTGATGCTCCAGGATGGACTGATTCGATGTGAAAGTCAAAGGACTAAAGCCAAGGTCATGGAGTCTATTGGCTATATTTTCCTTGTGGAAGAAAATACTTTTATTGGTCATGAACACTTCAAGGGACATCCTTCAAAGTTTGAATGTCAAACATGACAAGTGGTAAGTGAGACAACACTTGGTCATAGGTCAAAGGTCATTGGGCATCATCATCATCATCTGCTTATGAACCCCATATCTCAACAACACTCTCCAGGAATTTTTGAAATGTTTCACAAATGTCCACTTTGAGTCAATGTCAGACTGGTCAGATTTTGGAGGTCAATTGTCCAAGTTACCTCTGGGTCAGATCAGTTTTCGTCTCCATATTTAGTACTGATGCAGAAACATCAAAAAGCAAATAAACAAAAACTGGGACATACAGTAATTCAGAGCGATGGACAACTTAACATTTTTCCACAGGCTCCTATTGTTAGTTTCAGAAGATGCCCAACCCTACAAGATAAACTGGTTCACAGTCTCCTCAAACCCAACAATCAAACTTCATGGCCGGGACAAAAACCAAAAGGGTCTTTTCAATGCAGTCACTGTTACCACTGAGCAAATGTTAAGCAGACAAAGACATTTTGGACTCAACATCACAAAATGAATACAAATCAATTATTTTATCAACTGCAAGGCCACTTTTGTCGTCTACAGGCTAGAATGTCCCACGTTGGACATCCCATGTCCCACGTTGGACATCCCATGTCCAACGTTTTTTACATCGGAGCTGGAAACATAAATTACCCCATGGCAAAAACTTTACCTGGAATTCTATAACAGCAACCCAACTTCATTACAAACCATCAGCATTGACCACATCCCACTGACCATCAGAAAAGGTGACAGACAGAGAAAACTGAACAAACTACAGGCCACAAAAGACCCCGAACTAAATGAAGAACAGAATTATACTGCGTTCTTGTCAAGGAAGGATGTTGTTTAAGCACTGAGTCATAGTTTTAAAACTTGAATGTCTTTTTTAAATTCTTTTAAACCATAGTTCTGGTATGTTTTCACTCATTTTATCTGTTTTGTGTTGTGTCATGCATGGTTTTTGAGATAAAAAACTTTGTTTGAGCTTCTATTGGTCTGAATAACACCATCTGCTGGAGAGTTTGTATGTCACCAGCTGCAGGCCAGGCCTCTAAGCCCAAGTGGCAGTTCCCTGTTGGTGGAGCCCCCCCTGTAAAAGGGGCTACTGCAGCCCAGCATTTGTGACTTCCTGATGATGGCAACAGAGATTGTTTTTAAGGTCTACATGACCATACCGTTAAATAAAGGCATTTAATAGTACAAAGAGAGACACTGGAATATTTTCTTCATGCTTCGAAGACTTTGTGAATCCCACTCCAAAGAGCACCTCAGACAAACTCTCTGTTGAGTCCAGGAAGCACTCCTTTTGTCTTTAGGTCAAGGTCAGACTGGTCAGACTTTGACCAGGTCAAATGACCCCTCATTGCTGATCTGGACCTCATAGAGACGTCAACCCACCATGAGGTAGATCTGGTTTATGGTATGATGTGGGTGGGGACAGTCATAGAGACTGATCGTCCCGTTACACCCATAGGACAGAGTAAAACCCTCTGAGGGCCCAGAGAGCAGATCAGTGAGAGGTCAGTTCATCTGTTTGGTATTAAGTCGATCAGGACTGATGTGGATCCGATCTGACAACTTCAAATAAACGAGGAAAACCAGATTTAAAGTCTGAACCTCATACATATGGATTCAGCTCTCTGATTGGCCAGATGTTAGATTTAATGCACGCAACCTGGCATCCATTCAAAGCACCAATCATAAGGATTATTCATGAAGAAGGAGAACGTCCTGCAGACTGAGGTCCAACAGAGGGGGTCGGATCTTCTGAACATGGACCTGGTTTATGGGTTACAGGAGAGCTGGCAGACATCACGCAGGACCACATGATGTTTTTCATCTGGTGCTGTGGTCACTGTGTCAGATCAGACCATCTCAGATCCAGAAGATCGTGCTGAGCATGATGGACCACGTGGTTGTCCCAGACCTCACACTGTCCTCAGACTGACGGGGGGGGGGCACTGAGGACAGCAAACATACTGAAACACCACACCTGTGTCTTAACTGTCCTTAAGGGGGATTACATGTTAGCTTGATGCTAATGCTAACTCACCAAGGTGCTGAGGTGTCTCTGCTGTTCCTCTCCATCACCTCTGTCTTCAGCCTGTGGTGGTTGTTCCTCTGGGATCATCTCATTCCACGGTCTTCTGCTCCATCTCATGTGCAGCACTTACATCTGTGGTTGTTGTGCTTGCAGAGGGATGTCTGCTCCCATTGGGTGAAATCTGACATCAGGGAGAGGATTGAAGGTCAAAGATCAAACATGCTAGACATTCTGTCAGGAGGTCCTGAGATGTCCCAGACTTTTCTACCCCGCTGGTCCCAGAGTTGTGGGGTCCAGTCAAAAGTCCAGATTAAATTGTAGGTCTGCCCGAGCACCAGATGATTTTACAACCTCAGCTCAGAAGAGGTGTTTGTATTTCAATGGTGGTGAGTTAGCTGGGGGGGGCTGTATTTACGTGATGTCATGACCATGACCATGCCATGGTCACATGCTAACGAACAGGATTTAAAAAGCTCATGTTCGACTCAGGTTCATGCTTTTATTGTTTTATTGTGGATTACACGATCACAAAAACAGAGTAACAGTCACGTTGATAAAGTCAGTCCACTGTAATGACGGTGAACACGTGTGCACGCACACAAACTCATAGATAGGACTCTCCATGTTGACACCGGATGCTTTTATTCTGAAATGGTTTGCATATCAAATATTAAATATTTTTTTAAAACTTAAATCCTTAAAATGACAGGTTTTATCATGATGCCACAAAATTTTCTGATGAATAGAAATAAAACAGCAAATAAAGAATAGATCTTTTTGTTTTGGATCATTAAACCCTTGAATATGTCAATGATTAGCAGCAACACTTATTGTTAGGTATTTTTACCCTTTGTGCACAGTCAAATACTCACACTCATACTCTTATGGTTAAATGGCGCCATGGTGGAGAGTAGTGAATGATCAACTCTGAGGCAAAAGCCCAGACTGACACCCAGATATGATAAAATTAATGTTTTACACTTTAATGGAGGGGGGATCAAAACTGCAGTTTAAGTGGGTGTCAGTGGGGAATACTTTGCTCTTAACACTCAGTATTTTACCCCCAAATTCCACATAACGCGAAAGCGCTGGGCCACGCTCTTGAATCGTACTGCGGAGCACTTAGAACCCACTCTAGTCTAACAGACAAATTCCACTGCCCGCGCCAGCACCACGGCGCTGGAGAAACACTTCAGGTCTATTCTCTGCCCGGCCGCTTCAAAACCTCGTAAATTCACTGTCGTTGAGAAAGCACCAGACAGGAAGTCAACGTGTGGAGTATCCGGAACTTTCATAATAAAACACAATGCACGGACTCTCGAATGTAAATTTCCTCAATAGTTTGTCATTACTTCACAAACGGAGGCACGAGCATCAGGTCAACAGTTGGTCAGAGGGTCCCAGAGGCAACACAACTCCATGGACGAAGAAAAGTGAATGGTAGAGGTACAGAAATATATAACATTTTACATGACACCAAACATCCTTTCTACAAGGATATAGGCAGATAGAAGTGAAATAAATCACGAAGCTGTGTGGTTGGGACCAGCAAAGGGACCTTAGAGAAGCGAAGTGAGGTGTTGTTTACTTCTTTTCTCAGTCTATAACATGTTTTATTGACGTGTGACATCACTATTCGCAGTAAGACCGCGGCGCTGCGTGGCGCTTTCGTGTTATGTGGAATTTTAAGCTGAGCTGAAAATTACAGAAGCAAATAAAAATACTCAATCTTAGCAAAAGTCATGTCATATGCATGGGCACGGCCAGAAAGATTAAAAATGAAGAATGCAAAAGAATGTAAATAAAAACAAAGGTCCTGAAATGATCATCAGAGTGTCTCCCTGTCTTTGATGTTTTAACCATACAGAGGGCATAAAGAGAAGTCTTGATACTGTGGACGTTTGTCTTGTTCATAGAAGACCTCTGTCATATTTTGACAGGACCCATTGTTTCAGTCTGAAGCTCTGATGGATGGATCAGTCTGATGGAGGCTGCTTCAGGAGGACATCAGAGCATTTTAAAAACATTCAAGCTGTTTTGTAAAGTTTAGATCAGAGAGATGAATTTCATATTTCAAAAGTCAAATCTTGAATAAAAAGGGGCAGACAGAAGAGAAATCTGTAATGATATTGTGTTTTTTAAGACGGTAAGTTAATGAAGGTGTTCAGGGCACCTTGGGGAAGACCCCTGGACACGCTGGAGGGACTGTGTCCCTCAGCTGGCCTGGGGACGACCCGGGATCCCCCAGGAAGAGCTGGGGGGGGCTGATGCCCCAGACAGGACACCACAATGCCAACAGAGCAAAGACTATTGTCCTTCAGGTCAGATGACCTTCAGAGACCCAAGGTCACCGCCTGTTGACTGGTGGAGGGTGTGGCTCCTGCACCTGAGGTCAGAGGTCAATGAGACGCTCTGAAAGGTTCTTCGGGGCAGCAGGACATCAAACATTAGCGGCGACTCAACTGTCGTCACCTCCCATCCCTGTGCGGGCGCTCCGACCTTCAGGGGTCAAACTGACCGGTCAGCTGGTCTGCTCCGGCCTGAGGGCGTGGCCTCGCTCTGAGACCTGCTCAGGTTTGATTCACGGCTGTCTCTGAGTCTTTGGACCTGACACTTTCCCACGATGACTTCAGGTTCTCCCTTTAGACTCAGATGTGTGTTTCCTGGTGTCTCAGGGAGGGCGGTGAGGAGGGTCACATGACCTCAGGTTGGGTAACATCTGTGTGGAGCGTGTCCAGCTGTTTGGCTCCAGGATCCTCCTTCATGTAGACTTTCAACAGGACCACATGCTGCTCGGTGGTCCTCATGTCTCTCTGTTCCTCCTGAACATCTACATTTCTGATTTTGGCAGAAACTGGGGCGTTAAATAAAAATGTTCTGCAGATGATCGGTCCAACATGGAGAGCGGGGCGGAGGGTCGGACTCATGTTTGGGGGTTTATACGAGTGTTTGTGTACAAACTGTACGTGCACACACACCATCTGGACTACATGGAGCTGAGCTGTAATCAGATCAAGATGCAGACCAGATCCTGGGAAAGAGAGGAGGGAGGAGGCAGAGACACAGAAACAGCTGAAGAGTCTGAAGACTTAAGGGAACAGAACCATCTCTGTACTTTTAGCATCAGTGCTCTGATCTGGACCACCCCCCAGGGGGACCAGGTGTGACAGGGACGGGACGATTACACTGTGGTGTCAGGAGCCATGTTCATTAACCAGTGTCCTTTTCCCACACTCAAACAAAGACCTGAACTTTGTTTCCTGGGACTCTAAACAAAGTGACACCAGGAGGCCCAGCTTAATCTGCAATCTGGAGACGCAGGCAGGCGATTGGCTAAGCAGCACTACTGCAAACAACAAAATCATAGAGTCAAAAACAAAATCACGAGGAGTCAAAAACAAAATCATAGAGTCAAAAACAAAATCATAAAGAGTCAAATACAAAATCATAGAGTCAAAAACAAAATCATAAAGAGTCAAATACAAAATCATAAAGATTCAAAAACAAAATCATAAGGAGTCAAAAACAAAATCATAGAGTCAAAAACAAAATCATAAAGAGTCAAAAACAAAATCATAGAGTCAAAAACAAAATCATAAGGAGTCAAATACAAAATCATAGAGTCAAAAACAAAATCATAAAGAGTCAAATACAAAATCATAGAGTCAAAAACAAAATCATAAGGAGTCAAAAACAAAATCATAAAGAGTCAAAAACAAAATCATAAGGAGTCAAAAACAAAATCATGAGGAGTCAAAAACAAAATCATAAAGAGTCAAATACAAAATCATAAGGAGTCAAAAACAAAATCATGAGGAGTCAAAAACAAAATCATAGAGTCAAAAACAAAATCATAAAGAGTCAAATACAAAATCATAGAGTCAAAAACAAAATCATAAAGAGTCAAATACAAAATCATAGAGTCAAAAACAAAATCACGAGGAGTCAAAAACAAAATCATAGAGTCAAAAACAAAATCATAAAGAGTCAAATACAAAATCATAGAGTCAAAAACAAAATCATAAAGAGTCAAATACAAAATCATAAAGAGTCAAAAACAAAATCATAAGGAGTCAAAAACAAAATCATAGAGTCAAAAACAAAATCATAAAGAGTCAAATACAAAATCATAAAGAGTCAAAAACAAAATCATAAAGAGTCAAATACAAAAACAAAAAGAGTCAAAAACAAAATCAAAATCATGAGGAGTCAAAAACAAAATCATAAAGAGTCAAATACAAAATCATAAAGAGTCAAAAACAAAATCATAAAGAGTCAAATACAAAAACAAAAAGAGTCAAAAACAAAATCAAAATCATAAAGAGTCATAAACAAAATCATGAGGAGTCAAAAACAAAATCATAAAGAGTCAAATACAAAAACAAAAAGAGTCAAAAACCAAATTATGAAGAGTCAAATACAAAATCATGCAGAGTCAAAGACAAAATCATAAAAAGAATCAAAAACTCACAGAGGGACAAAAACAAAATCATACAGTCAAAAACAAAATCAAAAGAAGAATAAGAATATCATAGAGAGTCAAAAAAAATCATAGAGGGTCAAAAACAAAATCATGAGGACTCAAAAACAAAATCACGAAGAGTCAAATACAAAATCATAAAGCTCTAAAACAGAATCATAAAGAGTCAAAAACAAAATCATAAAGCGTCAAAAACAAAATCATGAGAATTAAAAAACAAAATCATAAAGAGTCAAAAACAAAGTCATAAAAGTCCAAAACAAAATCATAAAGAGTCAAAAACAAAATCATAAAGCATAAAAAACAAAATCATGAGGAGTCAAAAACAAAATCATGAAGAGTCAAAAACAATACCTTAAAACATCAAAAAGAAAAACATTTAGAGTCAAAAACAAAATCATGAAGAGTCAAATAAAAAAATCATGAATTGTCAAAAACAAAATCATAAAGAGTCTAAAACAAAATCAAGAAAGAACCAGGAAATCAGTTTAAAACGAATCATAAAGAGTCAAAAACAAATTCAGAAAAAAATCAGAAAAACGAGTCAAAAACAAAATTGTAGAAACAAAAACAAAATCATAGAAAGATTTAGAAAGTCTTAGTCAAAAACAAAATCATAATGAGTCAAAAACAAAATCATATAGTCAAAAACAAAATCATAAAGAGTCAAAAACAAAATCATAAATAGAATCAGAAAATCACAAAGAATCAAAAATAAAATCATGAGGAGTCAAAAATGAAATCATAAAAAGAATTAGAAAATTATAAAAAGTCAAAAACAAAATGTTGAAGTATCAAAAACAAAAACATAAAGAGTCAAATACAAAATTTTTGAAAAGAATCAGAAAATCATAGAGTCAAAAACAAAATCATAAAAGAATCTGAAAATCATAGTCAAGAACAAAATTATAAAAAGAACCAGAAAAGTGTAGAGTCAAAAATGTTATCATAGATTCAACAACAAAATCATAAAAAGAACCAGAAAATCATAAAGTCAAAAACAAAACCATAAAAAGAATCAGAAAATCACAAAGGGACAGAAACAAATTCATACGGTCAAAAACAAAATCAAAAGAAGAATCAGAAAATCATAGAGAGTCAAAAAAAAAGGGTCAAAAACAAAATCATAGAGTCAAAAAAAGGGTCAAAAACAAAATCATAGAGTCAAAAACAAACTCTTAATTTCCTCTGAACAACATGTTGATTCGTGAGCTCTGTCTCCCCCTGGTGGTCATCTGCAGCACAAAACTCTGACTCACTGGATGGTGGTTGAACATGTTTAACCCTTCATTGGCATTCACCTCTCCATGCCTCCTCTGCAGCCTGGTGGAAGCTCCTCTTCATCATCCTGAAGGCTGAGATGTGTCGCCTCACATGCAGAGCTCCCTGTGCTCTCATTGGTCCAAGTCTCAAATCGACGGAGGCAGGACAAAAATCAGACACGCTAGAGCTTCTGCTGAGGATTCCGACCTCAGCATCCTGGGCACTAAACTGACCAATCACATTTGATGTGTGAGGTTTTCATCAATGACCATCCTCCTGATCTACTCATCCAGCAGATGATGACGGGATGTTGACAGAGTATTACAACATCTGAGCAGAGACAAAGGTTCTGCTCACTGCTCACACTTCAAAGCTGAAGGTTCGGGTCTGGATCAAGAGAATCCATCTGCTGACCTGATGTATCTGCTCCTCAGGGTAGAGCCTGACCATGTCAGCAGAGGACTGATCACAGCCACAAGACCACGGTCATCAACATCTGAATACTGAGACTGAACAGACACAAACATGACCGATCATCAGCCGATGAGGAGAAATCCTCCTGCAGGAGGAAACAAGAACATAAGTTTGGTGTAATAATCCAGCTGGTGACCGTGTAGATTGATGACTCTGAGCTGGCTCCATGGTTGACTTTGTCTGTAGATGTTTGTATAGCTTGGTTTCTTTCTCTGTATTTTCTCACATATAAACTAATGATCTTTGAGCACTGATTAATAAAGTGAAGCTCTGAAGGGGTCACCTCTGCTCTGACTACCACATCTATCAGCACAGTCATCAGTAAATTCGGTAACTCATTACACCATAACACCGAGACAGTTCTGACGGTGAAAATATCATAGAAACAGACGATGCTGATGATGATGATGATGGTGAGGTCTGACCTAGTCATCAGATGTCCACAAATATTTAATGATGATATTGATTACTGGTGATTATTTCATTACTATAACTCTCAGAATGACCTCCATGTTTGCAGTTTACCTCTAACACAGCAGGTAGCTGCAGCCTGAGGTCTTCTGCGCCCTCTAGTGGTGTCCTCCAGTAACACGTGTCACATGCAGGCGGGTATATAAACAAAAACACTCATGACGCAGACAGAGGCAAATGCTCAGCGGTAAAAGGACCTGAGCCTGTAAGGTGCTTTTCTTGTATATCAATCAATCTGTCAATCAGGCTTTATCAGCAGCACTTTTCATGTAAATATTTTACATAAACAAACACAAACAGGGAGAGACACAGCTCACCCCCCCACCGAACCCTCTCCCCCTCAGAGCTCAGGTCATCAGTGAAGAGCACAGCCTGGCTCAGAGGGCAGGGAAGGTCCCTCAGGCTGCTTTAAATGGGTCTTTGGCTCCCTCTAGAGATCAGACCTGGACCTGCTGTTGGACCAGGAGCTCACCACTCAAAGGTTTGACCCTCAGGAACATGATCCACTGACCTCACACACAGATAGACTGTTTCACATGTGATTGAGATGGGCAGGAGCATTCAGGAGGAGCTGGAAGGTGATTGGACAAGGTTTGATAAATCACATTCAGAACAGGCCAATCAGGGGGTTGCAGACCCTCAGCACATGGACCTGCATTCATATCTACTGCACCCTTCTCCTTAAGGGACCTGAGAGACCTGGACATCCTTTGACCAGTAACAGTGGCTTCAGTCTGGACCATGATGGATCTGCCTGGTGGCTCAGCCTGGTGGATCTGCCTGGTGGATCAGCTTGGTGGATCTGCCTGGTGGCTCAGCCTGGTGGATCTGCCTGGTGGATCTGCCTGGTGGATCTGCCTGGTGGCTCAGCTTGGTGGATCTGCCTGGTGGCTCAGCCTGGTGGATCTGCCTGGTGGCTCAGCCTGGTGGATCTGCCTGGTGGCTCAGCTTGGTGGATCTGCCTGGTGGCTCAGCCTGGTGGATCTGCCTGGTGGCTCAGCCTGGTGGATCTGCCTGGTGGCTCAGCTTGGTGGATCTGCCTGGTGGATCTGCCTGGTGGCTCAGCCTGGTGGATCTGCCTGGTGGCTCAGCCTGGTGGCTCAGCCTGGTGGATCTGCCTGGTGGCTCAGCCTGGTGGATCTGCCTGGTGGCTCAGCTTGGTGGATCTGCCTGGTGGATCTGCCTGGTGGCTCAGCCTGGTGGCTCAGCCTGGTGGATCTGCCTGGTGGCTCAGCCTGGTGGATCTGCCTGGTGGCTCAGCCTGGTGGATCTGCCTGGTGGATCAGCCTGGTGGATCAGCCTGGTGGATCTGCCTGGTGGCTCAGCCTGATGGATCAGCCTGATGGATCAGCCTGGTGGATCAGCCTGGTGGATCTGCCTGGTGGATCAGCCTGGTGGATCTGCCTGGTGGCTCAGCCTGGTGGATCTGCCTGGTGGATCAGCCTGGTGGATCAGCCTGGTGGATCTGCCTGGGGGATCTGCCTGGTGGCTCAGCCTGATGGATCAGCCTGATGGATCAGCCTGGTGGATCAGCCTGGTGGATCTGCCTGGTGGATCAGCTTGGTGGATCTGCCTGGTGGCTCAGCCTGGTGGATCTGCCTGATGGATCAGCCTGGGGGATCCAGCTGCTGTGTGAGGCTCATGATTGACTGCTGAGGCTGAAAGGACCTGTGTTTAGGGATGTCCATCAGTCTGGATGTCTCCTTCAGCTTAAATGGGGTTGACCTGGAGCTTTAACCACTTAGATTCAAGGATAACCTGGTTGAATTTTGGAGGTCATAGGTCACAGGTCATGATATTGAAGGATCTCTGTCAGACTTAAATTTACCTCCTCACACTGAAAGCTGCCCTGATTAGAGACTCTAGAGTGGCCCTCCCTCTTACTCAATGTGTCCCAAAAGTCACAAACAACCATTAGATGGATGACGCAGAATTTTTGCTGATATCCAATATTTCTAAACACACCTGTGTTATGTGTTAAATGTTTTTTAAAGCTACAATGCTGATTAAAATACCTGCCAACAAAACAAACAAACAAAAGAACAACAGTAAATTTAACATTTAATTAAGTGATAAAGTTGCTAAAATTCTCATTTGATGAAGTCTTACTGTTTTAACTGAATTAAAATATCGATGCAGTTTAAACCAACACTACTTAGTTTTTCCACCCTAATATAATATTTCTAGCATCATTGTGATGGTACATCACCTTACAGCAGGTTGAATGACACCTCTGTCATAGTCTGAGGGGGTCTGTATCACCTTCACTGGCACTAAGTAACTTCGATGTGGATGGTAGGAACACTTCCACACTATAAACTACACACTAAAAAACATGATCAGACTGTACCTTATCAGTCCTCATGGTTTATTTGTCTCTTGGGACGTCCTGTCGGCTCGCTTCTCCTCCCTCTGTATGTCAACAAATGCACGTTGGTGTGAGGCGCTCTGTTTTTGTTACCGTGCAGTTACACTCAACGACCATAGAGGCCCCTAGAGAGCTAAAAGCCTGAATCTTACTTAGTGCTGCTTTAAGGGTTTTAATGAATAAAAACAGATTTGTTCTTTGTTAAACTAAATATAAAAGCAGAGTTAAGCTTAAATCTGTGTTGATGAGATTTCCGTGGCGCTCTCTATGACTAAAGCTCTCTGTTTTAGATCAAGGGTCAAAGGTCACCTTCCTCACCTGCTTGTGAATGCAAATTTTGCACAAATGTCAACTCAAGGTCAACCTGGTCAGACTTTGGAGGTCAAATGCTCTTGAGCCTCATGATCTTGTGACCTTGAAATGAAGAGGCTGATTTCTGTCATGTTGGATCAAACTCTCTGACGTGATGATGCACTGATTATTTTTGGGGGGTACAAGGTCAGAGGTCAAGGTCATTGGGCCTCATGTTCATCCCTTACCTGTAAGATTTCATTAAATCTTCTAAAACTACAGCAGCTGTTCTCAGCCTTTAACTATGGTCTGCCTGATGTATCACGTGCTGACAAACTAAACGGTCGACTCTACATTCTTATCCAAACTTTTTCTCCGTCTCCTGCACAAAACGCTAAAAACACTAAAACCCCTCATGAGGGGAAAGAAACAAAAACTACAGCTCCAGTGAGACCTGCAGGGGTGCTCTGGTCTGGGATGAGCTTAAAGCTCCATAAAAACATCTGCATGTGTGTCCAGTTTCAAGAAGAGCGAGAAGGAAAAGCTGCTCCAAAAAACCTATCAGCTCCAAAAATGGAGGATTTCAAATGATTTCTAATGAACATTATTCCTCAAATATAATAAACCCAAATGGTTTGAAAGTCATTCTGTGTATCGTGGTCTTCGTGTATGTCTGTGGACACTTCAGGGTCTTTTAGTGACCTTGGAAACTTCAGATTTTGGGTTTATTTGAAGTTATTGCATAAAAATCCTGTTGGTGTGTATGATCTGTTTGTGTAGGGCTGAGCATTTTTAAGAACCTCACGATTCTCTTCGATTTCGATTCTTTGAGTGGCAATTCGATTCAGTATCAATTCAGTAAGAAGTAGAAATACACAAATAATTAGAGTATCTGTTGACAATTTTTGACTTTTTTTTTTTAATTTGATGCCAGTGCGAACATATGTGGTATGTCACTTATATTTTTTTAACAAACATCTGAAAGTAAAAATTTGCACAGTAATACTATAGTATAGACAGTTAATCCTAAAATAATTAATGTCCACCTGGTCTTTTTTGTCAATAAATGTGTTAGGAATTGTCCTTTGAATACATTTTTTCACCCTTTTTTTTTTTTACGAGAAATAAAAGTAAACAATTCTTGCAAGTATTTGTCAATATTATGTTATAAATGCTTAAAACAGTGTGTAATTACAAGAAAAGAATAAAAACGGAGTTGAATTTTCAACAGGATTCTCTTCATAAACAATAAATGAACATGTAGAAATGTTTTCAACAAACATGTTTATTTCCTTCTCATATTCATATTTTATTCTTCTTTCATTCAGCGTGTAGGTCACAATAATCAGGGCTTCATTAAAAACTCATTCACGTTCAGAACACCTGCAGTCTTAATTACATTAATAAAGGTGACATGTCTCATAAAAGAAGGGCATAAACAGTCAGATATAAAATATAATTTTACATTTTCACAGACTTAGATTCTCCCTTATTCAAACACACATTTGAACTTTGTCATTAAATCTGATTATGTAACACAATAATCACTTTAAACTAGGGCTGGGCAATAAATCGAATAATTGAAATTATTTTCTGCAGAAGGTTTGAAAATTAAAAATCGAGATTTTTTACTTACTCCAATGGTAAGCTGTTACAATGTTTGAAAAAATAAATACTGAAAAGTGGAAGTTTTCATAATGGAGGGCCCTGTCAGGTGTTGCACAAGCACTTTTGTTTCATGTTCATTTACTGTGAAAAAAGCTCAGCCTTCAGTGTTCATGTAGACAAACCTCCCTATGTTTCAAACACATAATCAACATTTTAGGACACACACTTTAACTTTAAGAGGGAAACTCTGTTGCTTTGGGAACATATTTTGATAACGGACAGGCAAAGCTTGATTCATGCCATTTTTGTTTCACCTAGAGTTTTTTCTTTTATTGAGAGTCACAAAATCAATTAAAATTGTAAATCGAGTGTTGTGGACAAAAATCAGGGATTTTATTTTTAGGCCATATCGCCCAGCCCTACTTTAAACTGTTCCAGATAAAATGATTTAATGTTCTTATTGAAAGGATTTACAGTGAGACCTGCAGACCCTCTGAGGGGTTTTCATAGATCCAGACTCATCTTCAGACTTTAGTCAAAATTAAAGCAGACTGACCCCGCCTTGATCCACAGACTTAAACTCAGAGGTCAACACCGGGACACTGATGGTTCAGGAATCACAGACAGACAACCTCCTCAGCACCTGTCCAGGTGACGCTCAGGTGTTTGCTGACTTCAATCTGAACGCTGGCGTGTTTTTGTAAAGACAGGCGTGTGCTGGAGGCCCCGAGAGTGGGCCGTCTTCATCACCTGTCAGCGCTCTCTTTCACTGAAATAACAGATCCTTTTTTCGTATTCAGGATCCTCATTCTGCTGCCCTCTGGTGGATAAGACAGACGCAGGTGTGTAAACAAAAATCAGACACATATTTGACCTGTCAATCATGTCTATGTCTATAACCATTCATTAAATATGAGGATAAAAGCCCCGCCCCTCTTCAAACATTCACCACACACGCCACATCAAACACCACCGCCCTTTATGGTGTCACGCCTGACGTCTGCGAGCAGCAACCCCGAGTACATGGGAGGAGGGGGTGGAGTCTGTGCTGCAGGATGTTACACTGAGGAGGGGGGGCGGAGTCTGTGCTGCAGGACATTACACTGACGAGAGGGGGCGGAGTCTGTGCTGCAGGACATTACACTGAGGAGAGGGGGCGGAGTCTGTGCTGCAGGATGTTACACTGAGGAGAGGGGGCGGAGCCTGTGCTGCAGGATGTCCTACTGAGGAGGGGGCGGAGTCTGTGCTGCAGGATGTCATACTGAGGAGGGGGGCGGAGCCTGTGCTGCAGGACGTTACGCTGAGGAGGGGGCGGAGTCTGTGCTGCAGGTCGACCCTCATTAGGCGTCTCTGGTGGTAAAGTCAGCGGTGTGATGACACGATGATGCCCTCAGGCTCTGTCGGCGCTCACCTTGGACCGCTCCTGGCTGGTTTAAATGAATCCTGGGAAAAGGTGCTGCAGCACGATGACGACCACCACCACCATGACACCACAGAAGAAGAGAACCAACCAGACAGGAAATGATCCTGTAGGGAAAAGGACAAAGATTAATCAACTGAAGGAGTCAGCAGTGGTGCAGCGGGTAGTGCTGGGGCACCACAGTGAGAAGGCTGTTGGTTCAATACCCCATGTCAGTCCTCCCTGTGTGGAGTTCACATGTTCTCCATGTGCATGTGTGGGGTTTTTCCAGGTACTCTGCTTCCTCCCACAGACCAAAAACATGCTGGTTTGGTTAACTGGGGACTAAATTGCCCTGAGGATTCTGTGTGTGAATAGTTGTCTGTCTCTACATGTCCGCCCTGTGATTGGCCTGCTTAAATGCCAGGGTGCCTGCCTTTTGCCCAGTGTCTCCCAGAAAGGGATAGGCAGTGCAGATAATGGATGGATGTGGGCTGTGGGACTGAACGATCAGGTTTCTTCAGACAAACACGGGGTCTGAACTGTTTTTAACAAGTCATCAGGTGGAAATGTTTTGCAGGTTCAACAGTTCTCAAAAACACACTGAACTGTTCGGCACGATGTCCTCGGTTCAGTTCAGGCTCGTGAATCACAGTATTTTCTGTTTTGAGGTCAATCAGCTGTTCATGGTTGTTAGCCTATCTGTGAGTCAGCGCGCAGGGCTGTAAAAACTCCTGCCATGAGTGGCAGCCACGCAGTGTAGTTGTGATATCACAAATGGCAACAATATGCACCCACATTCTGAATGTGAGGGACACTCCTTCTAATCTGTGGTGTGAGCACAAGTGAAGATAGCTCAGCATTTGAAATAACCTGAAAATTAAATATGGAGCCTCATGGGTCATGTGACAGAGCGTGGTGCCATTAAACCACTGATGCAGACTGACAGGGGGAACATAAACTCTAAGCACATCAGCACAGAGTATCATGTTACACATCACATGTACCTTTTCACCATGGGCTTGGATAAGGAGCTGACAACACACTGACCGCTGCAGCAGGAGAATCCTCCTCGTCCGCCCTAAAGGCCGAGAAAAGCTCGCCCAGACTTTGTCTGAAGTCACCTTGGTTAGATGTTTTAATCAATTTCAAGTCTTTCTGAAAGTCAACATGATCACCAGTAAAAACAAACTTAATGAGTCTTAACGAGGGACGGCAGAAGTTACATCATGATGTGTTCAGTAACAGCTCAGAAAAACAGAAAATGTAGTTTGAGAGATGTGAGCTTGGTGTTAAAAACATTCATGTTTGATTGTTTGTAACTGATATCATAAACTGCATCAACGATGGTTAAGGAGCTTTTGTTATTCTTGTGCTGAAAAATTAAAACAAAGAATTGTTTAAGGAATAAATGTTGTTCCTGTAAAATGTGCCTTAAATGCCTCACAGCAGAAAATGAACCAAAGCTGAACCAAAAACTGGGACCCAAACGTACTGAACAGTGGGCTGAGTGTACTGTTGCATCCCTATTATGCACCAGTGTGGTGATGAAGATGAAGATGATGATGATGATGATGATGATGATGAGGAAAGACTCACGTCTGTTGGCGACAATGTGGACCTGACAGCGGCTGTCCACGGCCACACTCAGCATGGCCGCCTCGTTGTTCCCTCTGATGTGTTTGTGCTCAGGGAGGAAGGCCAGGTCTGTGACCACGATGCCATGAGACTCCTGGATGTAGTACAGCCTCTGCACAGACGGGACAGAGACGGAGTCAGACCGCGGCGTGCAGACTAAACCGCCCAGTAACAGAGTCAGACATAAAAGAGGGTGGGTTATGTCAGTCCTGGTGCACTTTAACCCTTCCTATCCCAAGCAGTTTCTGGTCGTTTTTTGCTTCTCTCACATTTTCACTCACTGCAGTCTCATTTTTCTCTGCATCATGAAGTTCGGCACCTCTATAGAGTCAAGACAACCATGGCTATAGGCTGATGTAACTCAGTTATGTCTACATGCAGTGTAACAAAATTTACAAGCTACAAATCATTAGAAAAAAGAAAAACGGACACTGAATTTTTCTGATTTTATAATTTAAAAAAAATTTAAATCAGGAATTAGTGCACACAACACATTTTCAGGTACCCTCAAACCTAAGGAACATAGGAAAAATAGTGGTGTTGGTACTACATTCAAAGAATCTACGAATTCTGAGACCTTGTTTGATATCTGGAATTCCAGGCCGTTTTTACTTCTGTCATTTTTCACTCACTGTGGTCTTATTTTTCTCTGCAATATGAAGTTCGGCACCTCTATAGATTAAGAACAACCATGGCTATTGACTGATGTAACTCAATTATGTCTACATGCAGTGCAACAAAATTTAAAAGCTAAAATTCATTAGAAAAAAGAAAAACGAACATAAAAACTTTCTAAATATTTATTAATATTTATCATATTATTAATATTAATTATATCAATATTATTAATTTACAGTCTTCACTTCAGAGGAAATCTGCAAAGCACTCTTCCCTTTGTAAAAACAGCAGTTTATGGGGAAAAGTTTGCCCTGTAACACGTCTTCAAGGCACTGACAGCAGGTGTCGCTGCTCAGACCTTACTAGTGCTGAACGGTTCTGAGCAGGAATTTGAGCCTGCAAGACACTGCCGTGGGACGAAACTTCAAAGATTTATTAAACAGCGAATTCAGGAAGTATGTGAATCATTCAGGAGTTGTTGAGCGCAGTAAGACGCGTAGATTTTTTGGGTTTTTTTACAGAATTTAGTCAGAGCAAACAGTTAATTTTCTGCAAATTTTCAAAGAAGACATGAGAATTACAGCGATGTTGATGAAATGTCACGAAATTCGGCTGTTTTCTCACGTTTTTTTCGATATGTTGCCGAGGTTACTTGTGATACATTCAGGTACCCTTGGAAACTTGAAAATCTAAAGATTACACCAGTGTTTTCTGTTTTTGGATAGGACAAACGCTTTGTAAATGCCAATCATTTAAAAATATGTGGTTTTTTGATCCCGCCGGCGAGATCGGGTAAGTAATGGTTAACAAAAATGTTAAAATGTTGGAAAAATGTCAAAATAGCAAGCTTAAAGTGGAAATGCAGAGAAAGAACGTTAAATGAAGTTTGAAGACAAAATCAAAATGTCAAAGGTCAGGTTGAAATATGGACCACAGGGCCACACTGACACATAACACACCCTAACCCTTACCCTAACATGAGAAGGAGCTCAGCAGGTGATTCAGGTCTTAAATAAAACCTTTCAGAGAGAATATTTCAGCTTTCTTTACTTTGCTGCTCTTTGACAAAGTCCAGCTGTAAGGACGCCTGCGGACTCTGTTCTTCACTGCATCATGTTTTTAAGGCAACTGAGAGTCTGAAATCTCACAGGCTGAGATTTCAGGACAGAGTCCAAAGCCTTATTTCTGCTTCACAGTTACTAAAATATTCCTTTAAGATGGACCCCAGACCCACGTCCGCAGGTATTTTCATGCTGTCATTTCAACCTCTGTCTGAAATCTCATAGCTATAATTAAAATATGACCTAAATATATTGTTTTTGAATGAAAAGATGATTTACATTTGGAAATAAAACATCAAGAGTCAAAGTTCTACTTATGTTAACAGACAGATTGTCATAATCTGCAGTAAAACATACACAGAAGTAAAAAAATGGAGAGAGAGGACTCACAGATGGAGAGTTTTGTCTTCTTTTATTTAATGTAAGTAATTAAACTACAGCAGGTAAATGTTTCAATGTTATTTAAGACTGTAGCTGAATGACCTCTTCACCGAAAAGTACCTCTGACTTTTATCGTCGTTTTACTTTTTGGTATCAAACCTCCGCTTTCTTTTCTCATAGTTTAATGTAAAATGCTCCCAAAGCCTTATTTCTGCTTCACAGTTACTAAAATATTCCTTTAAGATGGACCCCAGACCCCCGTCCGCAGGTATTTTCATGCTGTCAGTCTGACTCTCCTCTTTAAATCTGGTTAATCCAGTAACACCTGTAAACACGGGACAGCTGGACACGTCATACTGCTGCAGTCTTTTCCAGCGATTGTTGAAAAGGAGACTTTAAATAAGATTATTAATACTTCCCAGTTTGTGAACATGGTTAATAATCACTACAGTCATGTATCAGGAGCTCCTCGGTGACTTTTCCTTTAAAAATGTTCAATTCATTCTTTTTCACACTCCAATCCCTGAGGACAGAGAAAACTGTCAAAATGTCCAAAATAAATTCTCAAGGTTCAGATTCAGGTTGGAATTAAATCTTAGAGAACATCATCAAACAAAAGTTTGGGAATAAAGTCAAATTATAATTCAAATGTATTCTTCAATTTTGTTGGCTGGTTGAACCTGTAGGTCGGTTAGTTTAACCTGAAGGTTATTAAACCTGTAGATTAGTTACAACTGTTGGTTAGTTATAACTGTAGGTTGGTTAAACCTGTACGTTAGTTAAACCTGTAGGTCGGTTAAACCTTTTGGTTGGTTTAACCAGTAGGTCGGTTAAACCAGTAGGTCGGTTAAACCAGTACGTTAGTTATAACTGTAGGTTGGTTAAACCTGTAGGTTAGTTAAACCTGTAGGTCGGTTAAACCTTTTGGTTGGTTTAACCTGTAGGTTGGTTAAACCAGTAGGTCGGTTAAACCAGTACGTTAGTTATAACTGTAGGTTGGTTAAACCTGTAGGTTAGTTAAACCTGTAGGTCGGTTAAACCTTTTGGTTGGTTTAACCAGTAGGTCGGTTAAACCAGTAGGTCGGTTAAACCAGTACGTTAGTTATAACTGTAGGTTGGTTAAACCTGTAGGTTAGTTTACCAGGTGTCAGTTTACCTGTAGGGAGAAGGAGATGTAGATGGCCACTGATCCCGTCACCGTGCCCAGACCGAGGAATGTTCCAGAGTCACTGAGGGAGAAGATTCAGGAGATTTTTGATGCTTTATGATGTTTCTGTTTTAATGGCAGACATGTGACCAATCAGGTACCTCACAGCCAGGGTGGAAATGACCTCAGAGCCGCAGGGCGCCGTCAGCATGGGCAGGAAGCTCCGCCCATCCCACTTGGTGATGAAGCACGGCGGAGGTTTCCTGTCCCGTTTGTGGGGGATCTGAACGGTGTAGAGCCTCAGAGCATCCTTCTGGTCCTCCACCTTTCCAAACCTGAGACATGAGAGCAGATTCAGGCCTCTGAACTGTCCTGCTGCTGAAACATGACCAAATACTTCCTCATGCTGTCACAGCATGCTTCCTTCATTTATTTTCAGGCTTTAGGCCTTCATCAGACCGAGGACAGAGACCGAAGACAGGATCAGACAGATCAGAGCATGGGGGAGAACAATGAATCATATTCTGATGGTAAGCTCCAACTGTATTTGAGGAGGATTGTTTTTCCTTAAGTCACCTCACAATTGTTGAAATTAAATAACTATAAACTTTATATTGGTTCAGACATGAATGCTATTGTGGACAATAATTTTGACAAGCCAGGTTCAACTTTATCTTGCTCTCAGGAATCCACCTCAAAAGCATTAAATATTTTTATGAAGGATTTAGATCTAGCGGATACCTGGAGGATACATAATCCATCCACCAAAGACTATGCACTCTTCTCCACAAGACATAAAACCAAGACATAAGAGCTACAAGGTGGAAGTTTAGCACTTCACTACAAAAGAGTGATGAGTTTTTTAACACAACTGAGACCAAAGCTGACTGAATTCATAAATTTGAACAGAAATAGTGTTTCAGACATGACAGTGATTAGGGCCACCATCGAGGGGTTTATTAGGAATAATGCTAAATGGTTTAGCTCTTATCATCATAAAACAATGACTTCAAAACATTATAACCCTAGAAAGGCAATGCAATAATCTGGAGAAGGAGCTTAAACACAAATACACATTTACAAAAGAAAACCAGCTCAAAACAAAACCAGTGGAATTACACATTTATACATATATGATCAATATAACTAAGCATAAATACTGTGCAGAAAACAACAGGAGGCGAGGAGGTTCATACCAGCAGTAAGATGTACTGGAGACACAGCTAAGGGCTGTACCCCAGGAATAGATGGCAAACCAGTAGAGCTCTGCTTAGCATCATGGGATATCTTAGGACCAATGTGGTTAGAAACACTGAACAACGCTATAGAAAAGGGTGGTTTCCATAGAGACCTAAACACAGCCCTAATCACAGTAATACCAAAACCAGGAAAGGACCCCCTGAATGTGTCAATCACCGGCCGATCTCACTGATAAATGCAGATCTTATAGTCTTATATTTTCCAAGGTCCTGGTCAGTAGATTGAAACAGTAGTTGGGAAAATAACAAGCCCAGACCAAACCGTTTTTTTTTAGGGGGCGTCCTGATAACATTCGCCGTCTCCTACACATTGTGTGGTAGGAGGCTTCTCGGATTTATTTGAAATAAAACGGGGCACACATCAAGCAGATCCTTTATCTCCTTTAATTTCTAATCTATCCATATAAGCTCTCGCACAGTTCATCAGGAACAGTTCTGAAATTTACCCTACAACAGGCTCAACATCCAATTCAATAGCACTATATGCTGATACCACATTAATTTGGACATCTCTCAGGATATAGGGTAAATCTGTCAAAATCAGCACTAATGCTGCTTAACATAGACCAGAGTAAGTTACCACTCCCTCCCCTATTTAAAGTTACCAAGGAATTTCTCTACTAATAAATTACAATTTAATTTTGGGAAAACAGAAGATGATATCAACAGATGGGGACATCTGCCAGCATCAGTCTCAAACAGGACATCATGATTAAAATGATTAAAATGAACATCCTACTTCTTATCAGTTTTATCAGTTCAATGATCCCTCTTGCTCCACCAGCAGGATATTGGCAAAAACTGGATAATTTATTACAGAGCTATGTTTGGAATGGTAAGTGACCCAACAGAAAGTGGTCAGCTCTTCAACATAACAGGAAAGATGGAGGCTGGTCTTGTCCAAATTTTAAACTATATCATTGGGCATTTGTCCTGAGAAATATTAGTTTTTGGATGGAGGAGGATAAAATGTCAGCATGGAAGTGTATAGAACAAGAATTGATAGCACCCACAAGGCCTCAAGACTTTCTCCTTATCAGTACTTCTACCAAAAGATGCAGTTTATATTATGGTATCTTAACCGATACACTACACGCATTTAGAGCAGAAGGGAAATACACTATATTGCCAAAAGTATTCACTCACCCATCCAAATAATCAGAATCAGGTGTTCCCATCACTTCCATGGCCACAGGTGTATAAAATCAAGCACCTAGCATGCAGACTGTTTCTACAAACATTAGTGAAAGAATGGTCGCTCTCAGGAGCTCAGTGAATTCCAGCGTGGAACTGTCATAGGATGCCACCTGTGCAACAAATCCAGTCGTGAAATTTCCTCCTAAATATTCCTCAGTCAACTGTCAGCTTTAATATAAGAAAATGGAAGAGTTTGGGAACAACAGCAACTCAGCCACCAAGTGGTAGGCCATGTAAACTGACTGAGAGGGGTCAGCGGATGCTGAGGCGCATAGTGCAAAGAGGTCGCCGACTTCCTGCACAGTCAATTGCTACAGAGCTCCAAACTTCATGTGGCCTTCAGATTAGCCCAAGTACAGTACGCAGAGAGCTTCATGGAATGGGTTTCCATGGCGACCAGCTGCATCCAAGCCATACATCACCAAGTGCAATGCAAAGCGCCAGGATGCAGTGGTGTAAAGCACGGCCTCCACTGGACTATAGAGCAGTGGAGACGGTTCTCTGGACTGATGAATTACGCTTGTCCATCTGGTAATCTGATGGATGAATCTGGGTTTGGAGGTTGCCAGGAGAACGGTACATTTCAGACTGCATTGTGCCAAGTGTGAAATTTGGTGGTGGAGGAATTATGGTGTGTGGTTGTTTTCAGGAGTTTGGCTTGGCCCCTTAGTTCCAGTGAAAGGAACTTTGAATGCTTCAGGATACCAAAACATTTTGGACAATTCCATGCTCCCAACCTTGTGGGAACAGTTTGAAGCTGGCCCCTTCCTCTTCCAACATGACTGTGCACCAGTGCACAAAGCAAGGTCCATAAAGACATGGATGACAGAGTCTGGTGTGGATGAACTTGACTGGCCTGCACAGAGTCCTGACCTGAACCCTGATAGAACACCTTTGGGATGAATTAGAGCGGAGACTGAGAGCCAGGCCTTCTTCGACCAACATCAGTGTGTGACCTCACCAATGCCTTTTGGGAAGAATGGTCAAAAATTCCTATAAACACACTCCTCAACCTTTGGGACAGCCTTCCCAGAAGAGTTGAAGCCTGTAATAGCTGCAAAAGGTGGACCGACGTCATATTGAACCCTATGGATTAGGAATGGGACGTCACTTAAGTTCATATGCGAGTCAAGGCAGCGAATACTTTTGGCAATATAGTGTACCTAAAGTTCAAAGGTGTTCGGTGCAGGTCCTCTCCATTATGGAACAACAGTCACCTTTCATTTGGAGGAAAACCACTCAAAAACAAAAAAAATGGGAACACAAAGGCATTATGACTCTTCAGGATATTAACGGGGTAAATTCTATCCTTGACTTCAAGAGCTTGTCACTCATGATATTGATAAAAACTCTCTTTTCTGCTTCTTCACAGTGAGATCTGCTTGTAAAGCCTACGAGGTCCCCTGAGGAGCAGAATTACCAGAACATCCCATTTTTACTTGGATACCAAATGCTCCAGAAAAGATAGTGACGTACATCTATGATGAATTAAAATCCCACACATGTATCCCTACATCAGGAGTGAAAGCTTGGGGTAGGGACTTGTCTGACATGAGGCAACGGCAGAAAATTTGGAAAAACGTCACTGGTGCATCAAAAAACCCAAATCATCACTTTATACATCTTAATTTTGCCATAGAGCATATGTCACACCAAGAATCAGACACCAAATGGGATTGGTTCCAGACCCTTATTGTTCATTTTGCTCTCCAGGGACTGTAGGATCATTCACACATGCCCAGGTGTTTCTGAGCTGTGGGGAAAGTTATTGACACAATTTCAACACTAACAGGAGTCAAGTTTCCAATGGACCCTGCGTTAAATCTTTTAAATGATGCCTCTCTCCTCTCTCTTGTGTAAAATATGCACAAAATCTGTCTGGCAGGACTTACAGCAGTCAAGAAGATTATAGCACAGAGCCTTGATGAGGCTCCCAAGGGATTAATAAAGTTCTATCTAATCCAATCTAATTTTCACCAGTAACAATCAATGGTGCCAGAGTACAAATTCACACTGGACAAATTTGTCATCTAACTGAAAAGACCTACTTTCTAAACGAGGATCTTTGTCTGTTGGTGGTGCCCAACAGGTTGACTGTGGAGGTGGTGGGTTTGTCCGTCCGTCTGTCTTTAAACAAAACAACTCAAACATTCTCAGTAAATTTTGAGAAATGTGGAAATGTGAAATGAATGCTGGAGGAGATCTGAATCCAGATGTCGGTCCTAGAATGTTTTTTATGATCTTCATCACGATGAGAGACGGCAGCTTCCCATTAAACTCAGCTAACAATGTCAGCGAGGCAGTGGTGGAGGTTTGTTTGTTTGTTTGTTTGTTTACCTGCAGGCCATGTAGCGGTACGTCTTCTCTGCGATGTTGGGCATTGTCTCGAACCACTTCAGACTCATGGCCAGCTGGTTTCCACTCCACACGCTGCAGACAAAGTCCCGACCGACCGTCACCAGGTGCTGCATGAAAAACAGCACGTTCATTATTATTATTATTATTATTATTAATATTTATCAATAAATAAAAGTGGCGTTATATTCTTATTATAAATATACACACAGTCATTGGGTGCTGCATTTAAAACATGGAACAATTCTTATCATTATTTTATTATAATGACAATTAGCATTCTTCTTAATTATTATTCATCATAATTATTATCATTTTTTTAATTATTACTATTTTTGGTATTTTATATTAATTTTATTATTATTTTCATAAATATTATCATAAGTATTGCTATTCTTTACTATATAATAATTGTTTTAAGATTATAATAATACTTCTAATTCTAATTATCTTTGTTATTAATATTACTTGAATTTAATTAGTATTTTATTATTTATTATTATCAAAACTATTATTGCTATTATTATTTTACTATCATTTTATTATCATCGCTATCATAATCATTATTATCAATTATTATGTTGAATACTATTAAAATAATGATTATTATCATTACCAATATTGTAATTATACTTTTCTTGTCATTACTGCTTTAATTAGTATCATTTTAAATTATTATCATTATATTATTATTATCATTATTATCATTATTATTATCATTATTATTATTATTATTATTATCATTATTATTCATAATCATAATATCATCATTATCATTTTATCAGTATCATTATTATTATTCTTTTTATTATTATTATTATCATTATTATCATCATGAACATACCAGTTACAGTATATACAGTTTTTTGTCACATACACTCAGTCATAGAGCATTAACACATGCTGAGCATTGTTCAAGCTTGTTACATTGTTTTGTATCTTGGATAAATTCATGTTTCATTATTGTTATTTAGCTTAAGGATACAGATAATTTAGATCTTTTGTGTTTCCTTGAATAATTGTGTATCTATTTTGCCTATTCTTACCTAATCTTACATCCATTTATATGTCACCTGGTGCCAGTTAAACCAAGTCAGAAGAAGATGTTTAGGTAAGGAAAGTTCAGCACGGGTGACTGAATGTTTTTAAAGAAGAATTATTAATTATCAAAAGTGTATTTTTATATAAGCACGGACATTTTATATCATCCCGGTCAAATTTGCTCTTTCTGCTTCAGAGGTGGTTTGGTTTTGAGTTTGTTTGTTTTTTTATTTGGATTTTTGAAAACAGAAAACTGTGGTCACTCAAACAGGGATGTGAAAATACAAATATAAGAATTTAAGACATGGACTGTTTGACCTTTTGCCCTCAGGCAGGTGCTCCAGGGGCCTCAGGACCAAAACCAGCATACTAAGGAGCAGCTTTGTTCCCAGAGCTGTCTCCCTTTAACCTCTAACCCCACAGACTCTACTCCACAGCACCTGTCAACCTGAACTCCTCCTTCTGCTGACCTTACCTCTACACATACACATCCATTATATCTGTAATAATAATAACAATAAGTTTATTTATATAGCACCTTTCAAGAACAGCAAAGTCACAAAGTGCTTCACAAAACAAATAAAAACAATACAGCAATTTTTAACAGTACAATAAAAGAAAACACAGAACACAAAACATATTAAGAAAAGGCCAGACCAAACAAGTCGGTCTTAAGTTGTTTTTTAAAAGTATCAACTGTTTCAGCTGATCTCAAACCAAAGGGGAGCGAGTTCCACAGAGTTGGAGCCATGACACTAAAAGCACAATCACCTTTAGTTTGAAGTCTGGAGTGTGGAACAACCAACAGGTTTTACTCAGTGGACCGGAAAGACCTACCAGGAATGTAGTGTTTAAAGAGTTCTGTAATGTATGCTGGAGCCTGACCATGGAGGGCTTTGAAAGTGAGCAAAAGTATCTTAAAATGTATTCTGAAATGTATGGGAAGCCAGTGGAGTGAAAACAGAATTGGTGTGATGTGTGACCTTTTTGGAGACCTGGTAAGTAGTCTGGCTGCAGCGTTTTGTACTAATTGTAGGCAGTTTATGGATGTTTTACTGAGACAGGTGAAAAGTGAGTTACAATAGTCTAGACGGGAAGAAATGAATGCGTGAATGACCATCTCCATTTGAGCTGGAGAAACAATGTGTCTGAGTTGTGCAATATTTCTGAGATGAAAAAAACACGAATGGACCAGGTTGTTGACATGATGATAAGAGATAGTGAGCGGCTAAAAGAAAAACCAAGATTACGTACGTAGAGTTGCTTTTGCAAAAGTGGACAGGGTTCCCAGTTCCTGGAGTATATCTGGCACTAAGCCCCCTGGAGCCAAGACAAGGACCTCTGTTTTTTCAGAGTTGAGTTGTAATGGATTATCTGACATCCAGTCTCTAATGGCACTGAAACAACTGAGTAGGCTTGAGAATAATCATTAGGTGAAAAGGAAACATGTAGCTGGATATCATCTGCACAACAATGATACGATACATTTTTAAAACTGTTGATTACGTGGCTTAGTGGGAGCAAGTACAGAGAGAATAATATTGGGCCAAGGACTGAGCCTTGAGAAACTCCACAGACTAGGGGGGAATTAGAAGAGGTGTGGGGATTGACAGTAACAGAGAAAGTTCTCTGTGACTGGTAGAAGGAGAACCAATCAAGGGCTGAGCCAGAAATGCCCACCCACTGCCTTAGTCTATTGATTAAAACACCATGATCCACAGTGTCAAATGCTGCACTGAGATCCAATAAAACCAACACAGAACATTTTCCTTTGTCACTGCTAAGTAGAAGGTCATTGAAAACTCTAAGAAGAGCTGTTTCTGTGGAATGGGACTGACCAAAACCAGGCTGAAACTTATCCAGGATGTTGTGAGCGTCCAGGGCAGTTGAAAGTTGATTGGCAACCACTTTTTCAAAAATTTTTGAGATAAATGGTAATTTTGAAATGGGCCTATAATTTTGGGGCAGAAGGGGGGCCCAGATTTGTTTTTTGAGGAGTGGTTGTATGGCAGCATGTTTGAAATACGAAGGTACATGTCCAGATTCTAATGATTTGTTGATAATTGAAAGAATGTAAGGGCTAATTGAATCAATTTCATATTTTAGTAGATGGGTGGGCAATATGTCAAAGGGACTAGTGGAAGTTTTCATAGTTCTAACCAGATTCTTTAGTTCTTGTAGGGAGATGGGGGAGAACTTGTCCAGGACTGTTAGGCGAGGAGGGCAGGGAACAGCAGAAGAAAAAGATGGAGTGATCTGTGCTTGGATGTCATTAATCTTGCCAATAAAGAAAGAAAGAAATCTTTCACATTCATCATCAGAAGATAATGGGATACTGGGTGATGGGGAAGAGACAACATTATTAATAGTTTCAAACAGGAACCTAGGATTATGTCTGTTCTGAGTGACAAGATTTGTGAAATATTTATCTCTAGAATCCTTGAACCATATAATTAAATTCAGCTAAAAGGTCTTTTAGATGCTGGTGGTGGACATGAAGATGGGTGGATTTCCACAGCCGCTCCACTTTACGGCATGTCCGCTTAAAGGAGCGAATAGCATCATTCAACCAGGGGGGTGATTTTTTTCAAAGGGGCCAGTCTGGATTTTAAAGGAGCAACTCCATCCAAAACAGAAAGACAGTGCTCATTAAAAGACTGTACTTGTGTATCCACATCACCATGCAAAGAAAAATTGCAAGAGCGAAAGGAAGCAGAAAACTTTTCTGCAGTGAGGTGGTTGAGGATGCGAGATTTGATTTCAAGTTAAAAGACAAATCAAATAAAATACATTTATGGTCAGAAATAAACAGTTCCTCAGGGACAACAGAATCAGCCTTTAAACCAAATGTGAAGAGAAGATCTAGTGTATGTCCTCTGTTACATGCTGGGTCAGATTAAATGACTCAGTTATGCTAAGAAAATCAGAGGCAAACTTATCAGAAGCATCATCAATGTGAATGTTAAAATCACCAAGAAGTATGAATCTTGAAAGTTTTAGGATGGAGGATAAAAAATCACTGAAATCAGTTAAAAAGCAGCTATTTGGGCCAAGTGGGCAGTAGACTAAGATGGCATAAAAGGGGTTGGATTGGCCGATTTTGATCATCTACAGTTCAATGGAAGAGAAGGAACTGGTGTTCACCAAACGGCAGGGAAACATATTTTTAAACACAGCAGCAAGTCCTCCACCACGGCCTGAAGTTCTGGGAGAGCTAATGAAGGAATAATCAGAAGGGCACAACTCAATTAGAGGGGCATGTTCATTGGTCCTTTGCCAGGTTTCTGATATGAACATAAAGTCTAATTTTTTAGATTGGATGATTTCATTAAGCAAGAATGATTTATTGATAGAGCGAGCATTCACCAGTGCAATCCTGAGAGGTGCGGAGGTGTGAGGCACTGAAAAGAGGGCAGGCTTTATTTGGATTAAGTTATTTGTGTTTCTACTATGAGATAGAATAGCCAGAGTATAAAAAGGCTCATCAAGCCTGTCACTAATTCTCACAGGAATGGGCAAAGGGGTGAGAGAAAATGACATGGGAATTTTGTTAGAAGCAGGTTGTGGGCACTGAGAGAAAAGTGTGGTTTTCACACATAAGGACCAGATTCAGGAAGGTCAAGATTTGAAGGATGTAATGGCTTGTGTAACCAGCAGAAGGGGGTGTGATTAAAGGTACCTGTGGGGGACAGTGTAGGGGCCAGGTCTGTCAACGGTCATGCTTGTGTGGACAGAGTGTTATAGAAAATGTTTGATGACAAAATTCGTGAACCCAAATTGTTTAAAGTAGAGCCCAGCCAAAATAAATCAAAGTTTGGGATAAATTTAAAGTTTAGCGCTCTACACTGAGCGTGAAGCCACTCCTGCAAACTCAGGAGTCTGCTGAAACGCCCCACTCCCCGACCCAGCACAGGTATCGGGCCGGATAAATAGACAATCCTCTCACTGGCTTGAAGCAGCTCGAAAAGTTCAGCAGAATCCCTTTTTGTTAGCTCAGATTGTTGCCGTCCGGTGTCATTCGTGCCGACATGAACAACAACCTTCTTCACAGACGGGTGATCTGCAAGCAGACCAGGAATGACCCGAACTATGTCCGAGACTTCAGCTCCCAGAAAACAGAAAGTCGCAGCCAGCTTAGACCTTATATTCCTAATGATGGAGTCGCCGATTAGCATTGTGGACAGAGATGGTGGCACGGAAGCCTCCCTGGACACCAGCGGTGGACGTGCGGCTGCAGCGAGGGAGTCACGGTGGACTCCGCAGCAGAGCCCCCAGACTTCACAAGGGAAACGGGTCCAGTAGAGCCTCTTCTGGACACTGACTCTCTCAGCAGCCTGCGTCGAGAGGATGCCGATGAGACCTGATTTCTCGGTTGTTCCCCCAGCGGGGGAAAATCGTCCATGGCCAGGATCTCGAACCTGTTGGTCAACGGGATATCCAGGGGTGGAGGAGAGGGAGGTGGAGACGGTCGCACTGTGCGGCACCTATCCCTCCGTGTGGCCGTCCAGAGCACCGGTTGACGCAGAGTGGAGTTTAACGGGGGGTTCACTCAAAGTCGTCCATCAGCTTGCCATGTCTCCGCGGAAAGATGAAAAAGTGACGAGCAGGTCGATGCTTTGGGTTTTGCTCCCATATAGACCCATGGGTGATCCGGGTGAGTCAACACA
Organism: Cetoscarus ocellatus; assembly: GCA_037902135.1. Classification (NCBI taxonomy): domain Eukaryota; kingdom Metazoa; phylum Chordata; class Actinopteri; order Labriformes; family Labridae; genus Cetoscarus; species Cetoscarus ocellatus. The sequence goes on from JBAMNC010001833.1 coordinate 169,386, forward strand.
GGCATCGGTCTCGGGGCAGGAGCTGCAACCGCGGCAGGAGCTACAGTGCCAGGGAAAATGGGAGCTACATCTGCGGCGGAAAGCGCAAGGGGGATTGTGTCCCCCAACTCAGCACTTGAGGAAGCTGGTGCAGCGCCGAAAATAATTGTGTCCAAGTACTTCTCGGCGTCCTGGATTTTGTAAAGAGTGGAGATTCTGTGCTCCAATTCACAGAGCTTCTTACTGAGATCGGCGCAGCTCTGACAGCCAGCCTTGTGAGTGTTCACTGTTTGTTTCACCTAAAAACTTTAAGATCCAGAGGGCTGAAAAGTTAAAGACTCTTGTGAAATACACAGAGACGACTGAGAATTATGCGTATCCAGAAGTCAGGACAGAATAGTTGCTTAAAATCAGTTAAAAACTGCCGAAAAACCAACACTGTACATTCTGTCTATTTAGTATTTATCTAAATAATATGTTTACATCTGTATATTTAGTCTATATTCACACGTATCCATATAATATGTAAATCAGTACACTGATTGATAGAACTCTATATCTATTCACAGTGCCTAGTGTATCTGGATATTTGATGGTAACCATTGTCTTCAGGCTTTTAAATAACATAACTATAATTCCTCTTTTTTCTGTAAATACATATAGATATATAATCAAACACGGTCTGTTTATAACTGACTATTACATGGCACTTCTGGATTGGATGCCAAATGACTTTTTGTTACTCTGTACTTGTTCATGTGTAATAACAATAGATTTGAACCCTAATCCTAATCCTATTGATAATGAATAAAACCAACGAAAAAAGAACAATAAATTCATGTTTGGTGTGACAGTATTCCTCATATCTCAATCATCTTGTTTTATAATGGTGGAGGCCATAGTTGCACCTCAGGTTGATAAGTTGCCCAGCCCTAGTCAAACTCATTATAAACCATAGTACATCTGCCTAATTGTAATTTTCATCACTAACATATTCATCTGAAATTATGTACAGTCTACACCAGGGATGTCTGGGCCTTGTTCACCGAGGCTGGGAGGAAGGCAGAGGAGGGCTGGGCCCCAATCATGCACCTCACCATCAGAGTATTAAAGTCAATATAGTCAGAGTGACGATATAGCAGGTAATTAAACATGTTTCTGCTAAATAAAGGGCCTCACAGCCAATCACTGTTAAGGACTTTGGGGTGGCCAGTTAGATTTTAGGAAGCCCTAGCTGGGCCTGACTGCTGCTGACTGCACCGGGCTGGCAGACTTCAGGAGTGTCGGTGCTTATTTGGCACAACATTCTCTCCATGATCCCTCTGATGTGACACTTGTTGCAGTGATCCATCCAGCTGTGAACACTTCCTGCTCTAACACAGGCCGTATTCAGTGTAGTTTTAGGATTTATGCTGGCTAATTTAAAATGGGCCCTGGCCAGCAGTTGGACCTTGAGCCATAGTTTGGACACCCTTGGTCTACAACAAAAAGGAGACAGTGTATCACCTTGTTTCCTGGACTCATATCCAGATCTTCAATCTCTCCTTCATGAGCTTTAAAGTCAAACTTCTTCTTTAAGGATGGAAACTGTGGAACAAACAGGAACACACAGGGTTAATGTCACATTTTAATAAGAAAAGGCTGTTCATGTACGTCATGCCTCCAAAACAGTACGACACTTTCCCATAAGAGCTCTAAAACAATCAACACATCCGTCAGAGGCTGAACCAGGGCCGGCTGGCCCTTTAGTCAATATAGGCAAATGCTAAGGGCGCTGAGGCCTCCAGGGGGCACAACAAAATCAAAAAAAAATAAATCACCTTCAATATAATTATATTAAAACTAGTTATTACTATTTACTCTTAAAGAGGAAAAGCTTGAACTTCAAATGTAAAGCGATGCCCAATTAATATTGCTCCAAATGATAATAACAAAATAAGTTCAGAATTTCTGTATCTATTTGTAATTTGTTGAGCATGTAAATTGGGTGCATGCACATGTGTTATTTGATTTCTTTGCAAGTGTATATAAATTGCCGATGGGGGAGGGGCATATAAAATCTTGCCAAGGTTGCCACATTGAGTAGGGCTGGCTCTGGGCTGAACCAAACTAATAAACTGCTGCTTCAAAAAAGCGTGAAAAGGAAAAATCTCTGCTCAAAGGCGGGAGAACAAATCGCCATTTGCTGAGTCATGAAAAAATGCCGAACACAGAGACTTCCTGGAGGAGAAGTAAAGTGCTCTGAAATGTTTTGCCAAATGTACATTCAACCAAACATTTATGTAAAACTCACACAATGACATGAAATAACTGCACCCACCAACAGCCGTGCACTCAGCTGCAGTCTGAGCTGGTTCTCCTTAAAGGCACAGCACCCTCTTCACTCACTGTTCTCAAGTGCCTGATACGACCCTTCTTCAAAAACACTGGACTATCCCTTAATAATAAACTTAAAGGAGCCTAAAACCCTCGTCAGCGGTGTTTCATGGACTCGGCACTCGATCACGTGTGGCGTGTTTACCTCCCAGACTCGTACGTGTCCGTCTGTACCTCCGGTCAGCAGCAGGGACTGATCCGGGCTGAAGCGGACCACCTTCTGTAGGGGGTCCTGTGGGTTCATGTCAGACGTGACTTCAGCCAGAGCGCTCACGGTGAACTGGACCGTCTCATCTTTGGTGTCGGTGTTGTCTCCTGCCGGTAACGGCCCGTCCTGTCCCCCTCGGTCTCCTTTTCCTGCTCGTCTGCGGGCGTTTCCTTTCTGGACATTGTTACCTGCTTTAGAGGAAACACAGAAGACCTGAGCGTCAGACAAAGAGGACTCAACACTTACTGGACTGACAAGGAGGCAGCAATTACACCCACTGAACTCGTCTATGTTCTCTCTGAGACATCATTCAGCAGAAAGTTTGTTCTTGGGACAGTCAAGGCTAGGGGTGTGTATTGATCCTTATCACAATACATGACTGTGACCATACAATATGCAGCAGTGGGAAATGTTTTGGCACAGCCCTGCATTTGTGATTTATCACATTAAGATTCACTCTGAAGTCTCTTTAACTCAGTCTCAGCCAAAACTCTGAACAATCATAAAAACATCAAAATCTTCAGACTGATGGGTTCATGGAAACATCAGGAATATTCAGAGTTGTTTCATTGTGGTTCCTCTGATCAGCTGATGACTAAGGTCATGCTGAAGGCTTTGTTTTTGTCTACATGCTCTCTGTGGATATAAAGCAGCACATCTGAAAAGTCTTCAGAGACAAAAAACAAGGGACAAATGCAGGACACACAACTGAAGATCCAGATTCTCATCAGGACAGGTCCAGCAGTCCCCAGAGAGCTAGAAAGCCCTCACTGCACATCCAGGGCTGCAGGAGCTCAAGATCCAGGTCCTAGAGGGTCCAGCTCAGTCCCTGGACATGAACCCCCCTGAGAATCTGTGCTGGGTCATCAGAAAGTCACTGTCAGAGCATAAACCTGAGAATCTGAAAGTGTTAAAAGAAGTAATTGTAGAAGAACGGGTCGAGGTTCCCCCTGAGCAGAGTGAGAGGCTGGTGGAGAACATGCAGCTCTGCTGCTGCTGATGCAGGAACTCTATTAATGTGATGATGAGAAGGTTCAGTTATTTTAGTTCAGTTTGAACACGTCCTCTGCTGTGTGAGACTCTGACTGTGTTGAAACCATCAAGGATTTTACTTTAGTCATCTTTACTTATTGGGCAGCACGGTGGTGCAGCAGGTAGTGCACATAACTCACAGCAAGAAGGTTGCTGGTTCGATCCCCAGGTTGCTCAGGGCCTTTCTATGTGGAGTTTGCATGTTCTCCCTGTGCAAGCGCGGGTTCTCTCCAGGCACTCTGGCTTCCTCCCACAGACCAAAAACATGCTCATTAGGTTAATAGGTGACTCCAGATTGCCCTTAAGTGAGAGCGTGTCTGTCTGTCTGTCTGTCTCTCTGCGATCAGCAGGTAAACGGTTCAGGGTGCACCCCACCTTTGCCCAATGTCAGCTGGGATAGGCTCCAGCCCCCAGTGACCCTCCAAAGGGTTAAGCAGAACAGATTATGGATGGATATTTTTCTTGTTCAAAATAAACAAAAACATTATTTGTTTGTGTCTGTCTGATGGAGCCACAGCTTTAAAACACTAAACAGATTTTCTGTGAATATGTCATGATAATATTTGAGATTGTTTCAAATTTTAAGAGTGTCAAAAACTTTTGTCCTCCACTGTATGTATATTCATATATATAGCATAGCGGATATGCATGTGTCAGCACAGTCTGCATCAGAGAGTGTGACCCCAGCGACTGAGCAGCAAAAGCACAAACTGACAGCAGCTGTCAGTCAAAGACTGAAACAGCTGAGAAGTTTGAGTTGGTTATCATTCACTGAAGTTCACTGAGGTCAGTGTAGGTCCTCAGCTGAGGTCACAGAAACATTTGGAGCTGCGAAATCAGGTTAATAACAAAGAAGAAGCTGTGATGTCACAGCAGCTGGTATCACTGTATGACCTGATTGGCTGAAGATCACAGGTAGATGTCATTTTGATCAGTCTCACCGTCTTTTTCGTTTTTCTTCTGTGAGCCGTGTTTGAACTTCATGAGGCAGCACGTCCCGTCCTGACCCGCAGCGATGACCCCATCACCCAGCGCCAGGTTCATGGTCGCCCGAGTGTCCGTGTCATGGGAGTGAAGCAGCGTGGCTGAGTACGAGCGCTCGCCAACCAGCAGCAGCTCCAGGAAGTGCTGGAACATCAACAGACAAAACAGGGCTTTAACATCACCAGAGCGATAAACTCAGACATTACTCCAGTGAAAATGAGACATCAACACCTGTTTGTTACCACAGCAACAACATGAGCATGCCTGAACACCCAGAACTGGGACATTTATTATTCTTAATTATTAAAAACAAAGAGAAACTCCTATAAGTGAGTAAACTGTTTTAATAAGCTTTTCACACACAAAGGTCTCACAATACTTTACCATAAAAAGAACTAAAACACGGTAAAATTCAGATCCAGAGAGCAGCACATACAACAACAGCTATTAATCCATTAGGGGTCAAAATAATAAACATAAATCATTACAGTAAGTAAGAGGTAAAAGGACCTGAGCTTCTTTAGGTCTTGACTCCTCCTTCTCAAAGCACTTTTAATCTGCAGCCCAGTTATCACCACTATCAGCTCACACATCCTCGCCCTTCATACCCATTTACACACCACTGAGGCAGCAGTGGGAGAACTCTGGGTTAAGTGTCTTGCCCGAGGACACATCGACATGTGACAACTGGAGCTGAGCTTAAACCTTCAGACTGAGCCACTGACGGGCTGATCGCCTGATGAAACAGGTCAGTTTGAACAACATGGGTGGAGAATTCCAGAGTCCAGGGGCTCAGGCTTTGAATATAGATATGCCGACTCCATGAAGCCCCCTGAAGCCTATCTGAAGGGCCTCACAGAAGAGCAAAGCCCTGAGTGATGGGATCAGGAGAGAACTACAACTTCATGAGGTACCTGTGAGATCACAACAGGAAGGTGGACACGTGAACAACAGCTTCTATCTGCCTGACGATGATCCGCTGTCTGCACCAACATTATAAACTCTGAGCACTTACTTTCCTGCTTTGGGTCCATCTGCATCTCCTGCTGAAACTCCTTCATACAAACCATCTCAGCTGCTGACACATGCAGGAGACGGAGAGGCACAGGATGTGGAAACCCACTGACTGAGTGGACGGGGAGCGGTTTGCTGCAGAGTGTGTGGCACGTATGGATGATTAAAGCACCACATTTGTGAATGAACATAATAATATCTGAATCTGGCTCCATCCCTGTTGACCCTGCACACTGCAGGGTCAACAGGGATGGAGCCAGATTCCAAGTCCAGGTCTGAGTCCTGGCTCACTCAGAAGTCCTCTGATGACACGGCTATGGTGGAGTGTATGAAGAATGAGCAGGAGGAGGAGCACAGGGACCTGGTGAGGGCCTTCAGGGGCTGGAGCACTAAGAACTGCCTCCTGCTGAACACTTCCAAGACCAAGGAGACGGTTGTTGACTTTAGGAGGTCTAAGCCCCCGCTGAAGCCTGAGGGGAGGTCACTGAAGGGGGCAGACCTATAAGTACTCAGGTGTCACCTTGACAACAACCTGGACTGGTCTAAGTACATAGATGAAGGGACAGAGCCGGCTCTTCTTCTTCCTTCTTCCTTCTTCCTCAGGCTCAGGTCTTTGGATGTCTGCAGTGAAATGGCAGGGGTTTGGACTCACTGGGGACTGTGGTGGAGAGACATACACAAAGCATAGTGCAGGACGTCCTGGACAATAGTGACAGAGAAGCAGCAGCAGTGGGACACTCATCTCACTGCACGACTGAGAGGTTCAGGAGGTCCTTTGTTCCCACAGACTGAACAAGACCCTGAACAAAGGCAGAGGACCAGGACCTGGACTGTCTATCACCACGAATACTGATACTGGATGCACAAATTTACTCAGGGGGATCAATAAAGTAATCAATCACTCAATCTGTCCATCTATCTAGCTAATATTTGGAGCCAATGTGCTGATCATTGATTGCACATGCCAGGACGGTGACGGATATTTTGTCCCATTTCATTTCTCAGTTTTTAAGAAAGTTTTGTGAGTTAAGTGTCCCTAAAAAGAGTAAATCTAAAATGTGTTTTCCTCATAAATCAATGGTGCCCTTCACTTCAGACATCCAGAGCAGAGATGACATCCACACATGTCCCCTGAAGTCCAAATTAAAACCAAGGACCTCAAAGGAAGCTCCGTAAGGACATGTTTATGAGAACGTTGCAGTTTGTGCTGCATTTCTGTCTTCAACATTTGACTCCAAAGGAAGAACACCTGAATCTGTGCAGACTCTTCAGTGAACTGTTTTTTTGACGGACCGCTGTAGTTTGTTTATGATTTTTATTCATGCAGGCATAAAACGTCCTCAAATGATAAGAAGCAAACCCAGAGTAATAAAAGAGCCACAGGATGTGACCAATAATAGAACAAAAAGGACATTCAGTGGTTTTGTTTTATTTATTTATTTACTTTTTAATCGAACATGCTTTCTGACTTTTTAAGCTGTCCCACTCATGCACTGACCCTTCAGGGCTCCGTACTATCTGCTTCATTAACTATTAGACCATGGAGGGTCCTTACCACAGCATTCTTGATGCCAGTCTTTGAGGCCCCCCCTCCTCCGGCTGTGATCACCAGTCCAGTTTTGGGGTCGATCTTCACCGTGTACAGGGGAAACGGGGCTCTGTACAGATCTGGGACCTTCCTCTTCCCCATCGTTTCTGTGAAGGTTGACCACTATTCTTCATAAATCACCTTTATTAACACACCTGTGAAACAAAAGACAGAGACTGAAGACTTATTTCTGTTTGAAACCGTCCACAGTTTAGGTTTTTATTTTTCACTGGATGTGCTCACGAACAAAAAGAAGACCCTGAATATGCTTGTCAATATTTTGATCATATTATATTTAATTATGAGATAATTCATGTAAAAGCTTAACAATACTGAGGCCTACCTGACACCACAGCAGCAGAAGTACTAGACCTCAACACCACGTATTGGTAATGTGCAGGAAAAGGCATGCATATCATCTACGGCAGGGCAATTAATCCAGTTTCAGCTATAATTACAGCCTCTTACAAGATTAATAATTAATGTTTCACAGACTATGTTGCTAATAAATTCTGTCACATAAGGCGTATAGTTGTTAGCGCATCTATGTGGCCCTGTGATTGGCTGGCGACCGGTTCAGTGCTGGGATAGGCTCCATCCCCCTGCGGTCCTGAAGGGCTAAGCAGAACACAAATTCTGCTTGTTTTTGTTCAATAACTGATATTATAGGATGGTGACCACTGGTCTAGAGTCTGGGCTATGTTTCCTTAATGTTCTTTTGGTTGTAAAAATGTCAAAAGTCATGAACTTTTTTTGGATGCATTGCAGGATATGATTGGTATGAGCATCAAAAAAATGACAGCAAAAGCATCATATCAATTTAAAAAAGTCTGGTTCACCCATCACTAATTGACAGATTACCTGGTTACATTAACTCAAGTTTCGGTAACTGAGCAGCTCAATTTAATGCTAAAATATAATTATTATTGTCATCCATGAATGTTCAACTTCTCTGTTTAACAAAAAGCAGAAAAAAATAGTAAAGCTCATAATTATTTCTGCATTAAGATTAGGGATGCATGATATTGGAGTTTTGCTGATATCTGATAAGTCTGAACTCATTATTGCAGATACTGATATTTTTCATCAAGAGCACAAAGTCTTTACTTCATGAAAATGGACTTGTTGCTTCCCATGTGACGTCTGTGTGAGGAGCAGATGTAAAACAAGAAAAAAACATTTCACTTGTGAAAAAATTAAACTCTTGACTTTTAAATGTACCAATGCAGAGATGATGAGGTCAAGCATCATCGTGTATTCATGTATTTTGCTGATATTACTGCTACAGTGGCAGACGAGGGCAAACAACCTACAACAGCTCAAGGTTGGTTCAATAATAGGAAAACAGCTGCTAGAGCAGAAACACAGCAGAACCAAGAACAACAGAGGAGCTCCAGGCCAGCAGGGGGCGCTGTGGCAGGAGAGACAGACGAGAGAGACTGAGATCAAGCCAGCTGCTCCTAAATTTGAAGTGCTCATGTATTTGAACCTTTACGGTAAATGCTTTGTGCAGAGCCAGGGGGGGATGGCAGACAGGCTGAGACACTATCATGTTCCTGTTTTCCTTTTACCATCAAAAGGGTGGAATACAGGAGTCTGGTCTTAACTTTGGCTCTGTTTCCAACATATGTAAACAGAATATGTAATAATATTGTATCAAATAAAGGCCGATTAATGCATGGAGTGGTTTATTTTGAGCCCTTTTGGCAGATATTAAAATGAAATAGGATCATTTTCTTCCATTTGTACCTGATGAAACTGGTATAATTGTAAAGAGGACCTCCTGGGCAGTATGTAGTGCTTTTACGGAGTAGTTTTTGAGTAATTTACTTTCAAAGAGCACAAAAATATTACTCACTTAAGTAACATGATTTCTGGGTTTGGACTGTTTTGGGATTTGTTTCACTTCTGCTCTTGCAGGTGTTTTCCTCTTACTGATCTGCATTGAGCTGTCGTAGGCCGTTCGCCCTCATCAGCCACTGGATACAGTCGATATGGCGCCATTGTATGGCCAATATATCAGCTGTAATGATCTGCTAAAACTTACTATTGGCCGATGTCTATATCAGACCCATAATATGGTGCATCCCTATTTGACCTGTCAGATCTCTGTACTTCCTGAACAGATAAATGAGTTTCAGTGGTTGAATGTTTTGTTGATTGATTTCTGACTCGGCAGTGAGGCTCAGACTTGTGTATAAAATGTTAATTCAGTTTAACTTCCTCACTCCTGTTAAAAACTGTCTGTCCAGTAACATTTTCAGCTTTAAACACGTTTTGAAAGATTTCTATGTTTCTGTTTTGTCGTTTTCATGACAGGTGGTCTAACACACTTGTTAAGCTCTGTTTATATATTTAAATTGATATTAAACCCTGTTATTTCGGTCATATTCTGTCACAGTGGTTTCTGATCACTTGTGTGTGTCAGCTGTCATCGCTCTTTATCATAATCAAAATCATATCAAAGGTGAATGGATGTAGCCTCGGAGCTAACTGTGGAGCTAAAAGTCCACAGACGGAGCTGTCGCATCATTAGATCACCGCTGACTCTACAAACATTAACATTAGTCTGAATTATCTTTATATACCTGAGGCTCTCCCTGTTAGCTGCTCAGGCTAATGTTTACAAGTTGACTGTTAGCACTGACTCACAGTTAGCATGTTAGCTCCTGACTGTCCTCGGAGATAAACCGTCCTACCTCTCAGCAACCCCGCGGAGCGTCTCTTCGTTATTTCTTCATGAATCTGAACCTCAGGTTAGATTAGTTCATCTTTAAATGTCACACACAAGTGACGAACAGACACGGCTAACGGCTAAGACAGCTCAGCAGCCGCTTCCCTACATACACGTCAGCAACGCACGCTGCGTGATGACGTCACGAGCAGCTCACTGACGTTGCTCTCTTGAGGAGCAGACCCCTGAAGTCTGTGGTTTTAGGCATCCATACCAGAGTTTTAACCACGCACAGGCCCGCAGCCAGCTTTGTGGAGGGGGAATCTTTTTTTTTTCCATAAAGTAGACTCACCACCCGCCCCCCTAAATACACGAGCACATTTCATACGTTTTAATTTATACTTTTTATTGATTACACCTTCACTTTTACATGACATTTCTCTCCCCAGTTGTCTCTCTGTTTTCCTCTATACGTCTCTTTTGCTCTCCTCTGTTGACATGAATTAATATGAATTAATTAAATTTAAGTGTATTACCATCCAAACTTTCTTTTAACACGGATTAATTAATTGAATTAAATTTAAGTGTACTGTCTCTCTATCATTCAAATTTTCCTTCAAATGTTGTGATGTGACCATTTTCGGCCACTATAGGCATACTTTCTCTTCTAATGTGGCAGTGGATGAGCTGGTACTCATCACATTGGTACAGGTGATTATTTTTAGATTAATGTTCAAATTCAAAACACAGCCTATTACAACAATTTTCACCATGTAATTCATTTTTAGACATATAAAAAATTTCTGATAATGGCCACTTTTCAAATGTATAATTTCCCATTTTCAACCCTCTCAGTCCCAGTGTTTCTGTGGCTTTCTCCTTGTCTGTCTCTCTGTTGCTCACCTCTTCTGTCTGTTGTCTGTCTCTGCTTCTTTCCTCTGCTACATGTCTCTTTTACCATGAATTAATTAATGGAATGAATAAACATGAATGAATTTAATGGAAATGAACCATCTCTATTATCATCCAAACATTCCTTTTACTGTGAATCACTGACTTTAATTAAATTTAGGTGTCCTCTGAATCTGCAGATTTATAATCTGATAGTTTGAATATTTATGATCCTTTATTATCCTGATAGACATGATCACCTTTAAGCAAACAGCCAGATCAGTAACATTTAAAGATATAATATGATATTATATATAAATATCTCTCTGTGATGTTGGCAGCTGCTCTGTGGATGTGAGGACAGGTGGCGCCCCCTGCTGCCTGTCTGCTGCTGAAGAGGTTCAATCACAGAGTTAAAACATGTTTAAATGAATAAGTAAAGTGACTTTATAATGAATAAAGAATAAAAATAATCAGCTGATATTATGTCTATAATAATAAAGAGAAAAAGAAGAGAAACAGGAGAACGTTTCCTGTTGCTACGGATAAATTTATGTCTGTTTTAATGACCCAGAAAAGAAACACAGAAGTTATTAATCTAACTCACATATTCAGAGTGAGGTGTCTCTGACGTAAAGGTTGAAACAGATTTGAAAGGTTTTAGTTTTTAGCTTTTTAGAGGTCTTCATTCATGTACAAGACCAATAAAACACCAGAGTTCAGTCACGGAGCAGGCATTTTAATTCACTGACGGTTTCTGTCCTCGTCCACATACAGACTGAGGCTGAAACCTGTTCTGATGTCAAAGAGTTTTTGTCCATGATGATCTGTGTGAGGATCAAATTTAAGTTTTACTTAATAAGATATAGTTAATGTCCCACTTTGTTTTCTTATATTTTATTTTTCCTACAATCTCATTTTGGTCAAATGTATTTTATGACTATGCTTTATAATGTTTTTTCTGTTAGTTTTATCTGTTTTACTCTTCAGGTGAAGTCTATAAATAAGTCCACTCTGGGTTTCTGCCACACTTGTGTAGGGGACTTCATCTTATTCACTGTGGTCTTTGACTATTCTTTAAAGTTTTGAAAATAAATAAAACTAAATAAAACTAACCAAGAAAAGCACTCAGAGGGCACAGACCTCCACCAAGCAGCTTAGATCACCAGATCCAGAACAGATCCAGGATCCAGACCAGACTTAGCACATACATGGAGGCTGTTATCCTGTATGAACACAAGTTTTGGGAACATCACTTCATATTTTGATGTTATATGAATTATTGAATGTCGTCAATGGGATTTCCCATTATAAAGTTCAGGGTTTTTTGTGGCATCAGTCTGGATCAGATCTAGATGAAATTTACCTTGATGATAGAGACATGGACCCCAGAATATCCTGTGAAACTGGAAGTGAAGCCGGGAAAAAAGGTCAGAGATATGAGTTTTTAAAAATTGCGCCCAATGTTAACCTATAGGATTTTTTTTTACATTCTGGGAAATTTTTTGCATCTGGACAAATATCCAGATCACCACCAAAATTGGTGGTGATCTTCATTGGACCAAACCACACCTCTGGTAAAGTTTTCATGTAAATCCATCCTGTAGTTTTTCCGTAAAGTTGTTAAAAAAATAAACAAACGCTGGCAAAAACAAAACCTCCTTGGCAGAGAGAATAAAACCAAGTAAAGACCTCCACTCCTCACTGAGATACTTCAACAGGCCATACACATACACACATGAACAAATCATTGTGATCAGACATATTTCTAACTAAATTCTTTAACTTGGGGCTCAGGGGCCCACATGCGTCCCCTGAATCAGTTTTTAAAATATGGATAAACTGTGAAGAAAACATGACAAACAGGCCATGGAAAAATTTAATATATACTGGTAACCACTTTATACGGTACACTCATTATACTGTTAATTAATATAAAAAGCTGACCAGCCAGTTACATGGCAGCAACTCAATGCAATCATGCATGTAGACGTGGTCCAGATGACCTGCTGAAGCTCAGAATGAAGGAGAAAAGTGATTTAAGAGACTTTGAATGTGGCATGTTGTCAGAAAAAGAAATCTACTGGGATTTTCACACAAAACCATCTCTGGGGTTTATACAGAAAGGTCTGAAAAAGAGAAAATATCCAGTGAGCAGCAGTTCTCTTGTTGATGTCAGAGGAGAATGGTCAGAGTGGTTTGAGATAGAAAGACAACAGGAACTCAAATAAGGTCTGCAGATCATCTCTGAACACACAGCACGTCCAGTCATGGAGCAGATGGTCCACAGCAGCAGAAGACCACGCCAGTGCCACTCCTGTCAGCTGAGAACAGAAACTGAGGCTACACTTCACACAAACAGAAGACTGTAAAAGTGTCTCCTGGTCTGATGAGTCTGGATTTCTGCTCCACATTCAGATGTAGGCTCAGAGTTTGGTGTGATCATAAAGCATGGATCCATCCTGCCTTGGACCAGCGGTTCAGGCTGCTGCTGGTGGTGTGATGGACACTTTGGGCTCCTTAGTATCAGATTCTCATCATGGATGTTCAGCAGCTGTGTGAAGCTGTCATGAAGATATGGACCAACGTCTCTGAGAGACGTTTCAGCTCCTTGAAGAATGAAGGAGCTCTAAGCAGGGTGTACCTAATAAAGTGGCCAGCGAGTGTATGTTTGGGTTAACAACAGGATTATTTACTCACTCACTGTCTGCTGCAGTCAGTGGTATATATCATGTTTAAACTGAGCTGATAGATCATGGAGTGGACGGTACTCTTTACAAATGTTTGAACTAAAACTTATTCGACAATTTCTCCATAAATAAATTAAATCAAGAAAGTCATTTTCAGTTGAGCTAAATCAAACTGTTGAACTTTAAGTTAAGGTAAATTAAATCAAAAACACTTTTAGTTCAAGTTGAAATTTCAGTTAAACTGTCAGTTCAAGTAAAATATGAGTCTGTCATTTAACTTTGATTTAATTGAGGAAATAAAAAAAATCAAAACAAGTAACAAGTGTTGGTAAAACAAAACAAAACTTGAGTAAAGGGAAAACATTTCAGTCAAATAAACTTGGGTTTGTCTCTTGAAACTCAAATAAATGTGTGAAATTATTAAAAGAGGCATAAGTTCAAAAATAAAATTTTAATATAATTGAATTATATTCTCAACACAAATAATAGAATTTCAACAATCATATACAAACAAAAAACATGAATAAGTCTTTGAAGAAAATAGGGGTGAACTATTCCAATCTTTTTCTCTTGGTGAAAAACAGAGTGAAAGGGTTAAAAAACTGGATCAGTTCACTGTGGTGAAGGATTTGGGAAAAGATCACTCCAAATCAAAAGTGTGTAGGGATCAGCTCCTCCTCTCTTCATTCTTATTTGATTCAAACAGGTTAAAAAAAGAAAAACGGGTATAAAAGAGGTCAAAAATGTTCAGATCTGTTCTCTTACAAAACATAAAACAATCACATGCTGCATATGCCGCATAAACAGCAAATGACAAAATGATTGAAACAGAACAGAAACTAATAAAGAACTTAAAAACATTATAACAGCTCATGGGTGAGATGATTTAATGCCAGAAAGAGGCGATGTAGCTCCTGCTGTATCTCTAAAAGTCTCTAAATAGTAATTTAATAATCAAGCTGAACCAAAAACAAATTAATTAAAATAAATGACTTAAATTCTTGGGGGTTTAGAGTGAATCAATGAATTGAATTAAATTTAGGTGTACTATTTCTCTACTATCGGGCAGTTATCTTTCTCTTAGTTGTAGCTCTCCTTGTGTCTCAGTTGCTCTCTTTTGTTGTCTGTCCATCTCTGTTGCTCACCTTGCTCATTTCAAAATATTTTGAAATTACATTAATTAATTTTTTTATTTTAAAATTAAATTTATTTCACACACATACATATGGTAAACACACAGAAAATTATTATGTTGTTTTTAAATGTTATATCTTAATGTGTGTGTGTGTATATATATATATATAATAAACATCTTCAGCTATTACATAACATCTATCCTACTAATGTATACATATCCAGATTTTCGGATATCGATGACAGCTGTACCTTCTGTAAAAAAGATCAAGAAAGCATCCTCCATTTATTTTATAAATGTCCATTTTGCATCACCTTTTGGAAAGATTTGGGACATTTTCTTTTCATTAAAACTACAGTTAAGGATCACTTTGATGAGAAAATCATCATTTTTGGCTCCTTCTCTCAAAATAATAAATTCAACATAATTAATCTTTTCATATTACTTGATAAATTACATATACATAAAGTCAGAATATCCAAGGCAACCCCATCATTCTCATTATTTTTAATTGAATTAAAAATTCAATTTGAGTGTGTCACATATCAAATCCAACAAAAAATGCTTATCAGCTATTCAATTTTATTCCAATTACATTAAGTGAAGTTGTCTGTCTTGTTAATTTTCCCGTGTTTAATCTCCTTTTCTTTCTCTAAATTTTTTTTAATATTTACTATTTTATGTACAAATATATATTTTATCATTTCTATATTATCTATATAAGTTATCTGTTGTACATTATTTATTCATCTGCCCCCTGGTTGCGCGTGAATCTTAGTGATGAGGTTGGACCGAAACCCGTCTATTGTCTATTGATAATAAAGTTTGAAAGCTAATGGCGCTAACGGAGCTAACGATTGCTAATCGATACACGTCAGTCGGTGCCTGGATTTAGCACATTAACCACTTTGACCCTTTTTCGGAATTTCTCGCTGATATTTTGTGACAAAATATCGATCTGCTTAATTACCTTTCCTTTTTTGATCAGGTTAGAATGATTTGGAATCGCTATTTAAAAGGCGACAGTCATTTATATTTATTTATGTGACATGACAGAGAGCCTTCACTGAGGCGGCGGTGAGGGGGGCCTCGAACGAACCCTCCGATCCCCCTTGTCGTGTTTCAAAGCTACAGTCTGTGTGGTTTGTGGGTAGGACGGTCATATATGAACATTTTACAGTCAAATGACTTTTTTGGGCTGATTTTGGATAAAAACAGTTAAAATGTAGGCTTCTCTGGAGGGAACATCCACCCTTTTCACATCTACCACTAGAGAGAAGAGTCAGAATGTCCCCAAATCTGGACTCGATCTTCACAGATAATGCTTGTTTTCAATTAAATTCAGTTTTCATGAGTTTGGCAAATTTACTCATTTAATCACACGTGCAAAATAGGAGGAAATTGGTTGATGGTTAGAGTTTCTATGTCAGTTGTCCAAGTTTTACCGAACATATTTAAACCCTTTCATGCCCACTTAGATGCCAATGATGCAGCAGTTCGAGCAATTGAAGTGTCTTGCCCAAGGACACATCGCCATGTGACAAGCAGAGCTGGGCTTGCACCTACAACCCTCCAATTACTGACAGAGTGCACTATCAGATTGTGCCACTGGTGCCCAAAAATGGAAAATTGAGAGAAAAATTCAGACAGTTTGTTTATAGAATTAGATAAAATACTCTGGGGCAGTGGGTAACTGTCGGGGGGACTCCAGCTTGAAAAACCCTGATGTTTGTGCTCACACATGTCGCTCAACAGTGTAAGACCTAAAGTAACCAACTCGAACTGAAGCTAAGGAATGTGTAGGTGTGTTTGTTACTGTAAATAAGAGGTGAGCTCTGCTGAGGAGGTGAGGGTCAACATCACCATGTGTGGCTGAGCCTTCAAACCGGGGCACACTGAAGTCCGGAGAAGCCTTTATCTCATAGATATTGGTATTTTTCTCACCTTTGTTGTGTCTTGCTGAAATCCCTCTTGGCTGGTTTGATTTGTTGTCTTAAAGTGAACAGTCTATCTATAAAGGGGACTGACCCAGGGCTGCCTGTGGCCCTCAGTGTGGCCCTCATGGTTTAGTGTCACGTGCAGCAGAGGGATGTGTTGGTTGGTTCATAAACATTCCTGCTGATATCTACTGTGTTTGAAGAGATGGTTGAACAGAGGGAAACATTTCTCATCAGACTTCATGTTGTCGTCACAGAACTGGTCCTTAATATCAGTTTAAAGATGGAGGACAGGCTGGACATGTGAACACATAGTTAGATTAAATATTCTTTGTTTAATATCAGTAGATTCTATGAAGCTCTCCTGCAGTGTCACACGCTTCATTACCGTGTTTCTGAGAAATAAGTGACTGGGCCTGACACTGACACATCTGTCTCCGTGGTTTTATTATCTGGAAGGTTTCTGAGAGCTGACCTCCTTAATCTCACCCTGCATGTAGAAATTCACTCAGAGGGCTGAACATGAAGGGTCAGGCAGTTTATCTTCATACCTGATTTAACAGAAGACACCTTGTGGCACTGCTATAGGAAATGACTCTGGTTCAGAGACTGCTGAATTTATCATCTCTGTTTTTAATTAATCTTAATGAGCCATGGAGACACTCACCATGAGGCCAGAGGGGAAGCCTGTGACAGAGGAGGAGTCAATACAGCTGAAATATTTACATTCATGAAACTGAAGTCAGAACCCTTCATGTGCAAACTCAATATACAGTTCATTATGTGTCTCACCTGAACAAAGATCCTTCAGGACACTCGTCCTCGTGTGGATGAAGCCACGGTGTTCCTCTCAGATCTGTGCCTCAGGATGAAATATTCTCTACATGTGGTTTTGATATCAGTTTAGTGTTAAACCAGCATGGACATGATGGGCATGAGGGTTTGTGGGCATTCCCTGAGAATCCAAATGTTTGGATTGGCCAGTCAGATCTCAGTTAGCTCTCTGCTACTTGCTGACATAATCCAATCATCTTTGTCTATCTGTTTATTACTATTTTTTTTTCTTTTTTTTTCTGATTGTTTTTTTAAATCTTTTATTTTTATTATTTATTTATTTAATAGTTATTTATTTGTTCATTTATCTGTTTATTTTGTTTGAGAACTAACTCCATGATCCTCTACCAACAAATTAAAGTTTACCTTTGAAATTACTGAGGGACATGTAAAATGGCTCACGGGCCACATTCAGACCCTTCAGCCATAGTTTGGACCCCCTGGTTTGAAGTCTCGCCGTGGCACCAGGAGGTAAGTCCTGTTTCAGATGAATGTAGATCTCCTCTCACACGTTTGTGTAACCACACATGCTAATGGATATTCACCCTCTCCAGATGTTTGACCTTCACCTTCACATGAGGACGCTCACTGATGATGATGATGATGAAGGTAGAGATCAATGGTGAACAGTCCGAGTAATAATGATCAGCCTCAGTGGAAAAATCCATAGGCACTGATGGAGTGAGCTGATATTAAATCGTGCTGCTGTCACACGCTGATGATCTGGAAGCTTCTGGTGGTTCAGTTTCAGGAGGACCCTCTGGTGTCCTTATGATGAAGGTTTACACAAAACAGGACGTAAAATTTAACCTGCCACTTTTTAAGTACACCTGTTAAATGCAAACAGCTAGTCAGCCAATCACATGGCAGAAACGTTCATGTAGACGTGGTGAAGACTTCCTGCTGAAGTTCAGACTGAGAAGCAGAATGAAGAAGGAGATTAAGAGACCTCTGAACGTGGCATGGTTGGTCTGTCAGAATCTGCTGATCACACACAACCATCTCTAGGGTTTACAGAGAATGGTCTATAGAAGAGAAAATATCCAGTGAGCAGCAGTTCTCTGGACCCTGTGGATGTCAGAGAAGCATGGTCAGAGTGGTTGGAGATGATAGAAAGACAGCAGGAGCTCAAATAACCACTCATTACATCCAAGGTATGTACAGTTGAGGACAAAAGTATTAGCCCCACTATGAAATTTGAAGTTCCTTCAAGATTTTCCAAAGTACTTTTTTAACAGATCAAGGAATTTTCAACACAGCATTTCTGAACATATTAACTTTCTTTAGAAGGCCCAAATTATTTATATTTGCACACCAAAACAGAACTCTTTAAAAAAATAAACTAAAATGACCAGGGGTATAATTATTAGCCCCCTTTAAGACATGACCGTTTATCAAGTCATTGCACAAAGCACTTTTGTGCAGTGATGTGCTTTCACTTCACAGGTGATGTGCTTAAAGGTGATAAGGTGAATTAGGTGATTTCACACAACAGTTAAGTTATCCATGGTATAAAAGCCTTAGTATGGTTAAATGAGTTATCCGTCGAGAAAGCACCATTCCAAAAACTGAAGAAATCAGTTTGGACTTGAGAGAAAGAATTATTGATGCACAGGGGGCAGGAGAAGGATATTCAAAGCTATCCAAGCGTTTCTAAGTGTCAAGAACTGGAGTGAGAAATATAATCCAGAAACTCAAAGACAGCCACACAGTACAGAACAAGCCTGGCAGAGATAGGAAGATTTCAAAGATCCGGGAAAGAAAGCTAGCGAGAGAGGTGTCTGTGTGACCCCAGAACAACTGCCAAGACACTGGTGAATGACTTGGCCACATCAGGAATGGACTTTGAAGTTGCAGACCAAGAAAAACTCCACTTTTGAAGAAGAGACACCTTCAAGCCAGATTTAAGTATGCTCAGGACAACCTGGAGTAAGATCATGCATACTGGAAATGTGTCCTATGGTCTGATGAGTGTAACAGGCCCCGTATGAAGGGTCTGTGTCCAGATTAAACTTGTCCTGTGTAAACCAGGAGAAAAGAGTGAGACGGACATCAAGTAGTGTGTTCTTTCCTCGCCTCTGCCAGTCATTTTATTTCTCTTATATAGAAATGTGTCTTCAATAAACAAAAAATGCACATCTGTTAAAGTTTTTACCCATAAGCTGCCATTATGCATCATTTCAAAGTCAAATTGTGTACAATTGTGCATAAACCTTACACATTCTCAAATCTTTTCCTTTTACTAAGTTTTGCATTTTCACAAAGAAGATCTTTAACAAGTGCTTAAATATGTGGGATGACCTAAAGACAAATGTCCATGCCAGAAGGCCGTCAAATCTGAAGGAGTTGAGAGATTTGCCAAACAAGAGTGGGCTGGGATTCAACAAAACAAGTCAGAGAGTTGCTGAAAACTACAACAAACGACTGCAGGCTGTTATCCAGCAAAAAGGATACACAATGGACTTTTAGGATCTGAGGGGCTCATAATTTTTGACCCTGGTTGTTTTTGTTTTTTTTGTGGAATATTTACATTTCTGTGTGCAAACTAAAATAATTTAAGCATTCAAAATAAAACTATAATGTCTAAAACACTGTTAAAAATATGTTGATCTGTCTAAAATCACTTGTCTAAAGCACTTGGGAAATACTTTTAAAACAGTGACATTTTTGTAGGGGGAATAATAATTTTGTCCTCAACTGTACCACACCAGGTGCCACTCCTGTCAGCTAAGAACAGAAATCTCTGAGGGATGTTTCAGCTCCTCGTTGGATATTAAGGAGCTCTGAAGGTGAAGGAGGTCCAACCTGGGACTACAGAGGTGTACCTAATAAAGTGGCCAGTGAGTGTAAGTCTACAGTATCAGCAGTAAGTTTAAGGTCACATCTGCTTCTGTCAGCATCTTCATGAAAAGTCAGCTGACAGGTAAATGTCCTGTAACGAGGGCGAAGGATTCAAAAAACTTTATTCAAACCTCTACCACACGTCAACCTCGACTTAAGCACGAATTCATGAGGTTTTGAAATTTATAGGCCAAAGTCCTATAAAGAATCAGCTGATTAGAATTAGAGGTCATAGGTCAAAAGAAGGTCTCATATGATGTAATTTCCTGTTTGAGCCTTTCGAACTTAAATAACATTACCAAACTGGAGCAGCATTTCTGACCAATGACAAACAAAAAGGATGAACTGTACTCTCTGAAATGTTTAATATAAATTTATTATCATTATTATTATTATTATTATTATTATCACATGGAGAGTTGACCCTCAGGGCCACCGTACTTCAGACATGCCTCTAAACATGTTCACTAACAACATAATCACTGTAGGTTGTTTTACGCAGAAAAAAATAAATAAAGAGTTCATAAACAAATCCAAACCCAGAATTCTCTCTGAGGCACGCTGATGGGTAAGGCAGCACAGCCTTCCTGAGGAGCTGCAGCAGGGACACCATCCTCAGTAACCATGGTAACCAGTGTGCAGAGGGGCAGCCATCTTTGTTTACACAGACAGACAGACAGACAGTATGTGTTATTAACACGAGCTGATCCTCCTCTGCTGCTCTGGACAGGCAGCTCCTCACATCCTGGGGTTGGGGGGGGCCGTGGACACGGAGAGGGCTGGGGAGTCAAGGCAGACCGGAAACAGAAGAGTTAAAGTGAAAACGGCCCGATACTGGCCTTCAAAATAAAAGCGTGATGTCAGCGAATCAGACACATTAACGTGGGGACAGTCAGGAGGTCACGAGAGAGGAGGGTTCAAAACCCCCTCTGAGGGTCTTTCAGAGGGTCCACGGGCTCTGGACCAACCCAGACCCCTCACGGAGGCCTACAGTAAATCAGGGATGGAAGACCTTTGCCTCCACAGGGGCCACATAAATTGATTCACACTTCCTGGGGGCCAATTGTGACAAACCATCAGAAATCCATTTAGGCAAACATAATTATTAATGACACATCAAAAAGAATCAGTGCAGACTTAATGTCCGTATTCTGCTGCTGCTAGATGAAAAGCCCCAAAGACGACTTAAAAAGAGTTGAAATTGGCCTGATAAGATTCAATAATTCACATTTATATGTTAGTCTGTTAAACAAAAATTGATGAGTTTAACTCTGAATCAGAGCAAAGACAAACAGCTTTTAGTACAAGTGCCACAATATTTTACTGCCATTGAGAAATAACATTTATTTTTATTTATACATACCCAGTTAAGATCACTGGTTTCTTATAAAGAATGAAATATGCACTAGTAAGAGGGACTTATATCTTTAGTTAAACCACATTTGGCAGATTAGATGTCTGCTTTATATGTGCAGTTTGCATTTTATAACTATATATATATCTATATCTATATATCTATATCTATATCTATATCTTTATATATATATCTTTATATGTATATATATATATATATATATATATATATATAGATAGATAGATAGATAGATATATAGATATATATTCACATATATGCATGTCTGTATGTATGTGTGTGTGTATATGTATATATATATGTGTGTGTGTGTGTGTGTGTGTGTGTGTGTGTATATATATATATATATATATATATATATATATATATATATATATATATATACATATATATACACATATAGATATAGATATATATATACACATAACTAAATCAGGGCTGGGTTTTTGTTTGTGCACTAGTATTATGAAAAACAAACAAAAAATGTGAAAAATTGGAAAAATTTGACTTTCATGGAACTGTTGCATTGAATGTTTTCTTATTTGCTTCGATTTAATTATATAAGATTATAATTCATTTTAATTTGATTAAATAATTTCATTTGATTTGATTAGGCTCTCTTGTTTGATTTATTTAGATTGATTTCATATACCTTTATTTTATTTCGGTTAATTTAATTTTATTTAATTGAATCGGACATTGTTTTGACGTAAATTGGGAAATAAAAAAAGCCTTCGAGGCTGCCGTACCCCAGAATACTTGGACATATTTTACTTTGAAAGGGGCCGGAAGTGCCGTCGCTGTGGACTCCCGGTCGTGGTCGTTGAATGTGTTCCGTCTCTCCTGCGGAAAACACGGAGATCCTCACACACCGGGAGCTCAGGGTGCATGGACCGCGTCTGTATCGCAGGATTATCGATCAACCGATTAATGACTTCATAATCCGATTTATGCTTCTTAGTGTTGGAGACGGACTGAGGACCGAGGACAGAGGACCGAGGACCGAGGACTGAGGACAGAGGACTGAGGATTCACCAACAGCTGTGAGGGGACCAGAGGAGACGACATCTGGCTCCGTGATGACGGTGAGAATAAAGGTGATCATCTGAGCTCGGACACACCTGGAGCTGATCAGGGGTCGATAATCCGACTGAAGGGGCGACGGGGGACACGGAGGGGAACAGTAATCGGATTACAGTGAGTATAAACAGATGGGGGGGCAGCCATTAAACATCTGAGAAGGCTCCGTCTGATCAACGACACACACGAGGGTAGACCATCATCATCATCATCATCAACACCATCAGTATTCATATCCATCCATACAGTATTCATACTGACCTGCAGGGGAGGGGGCTCTCAGGGGCCTCATGGTGGTGGTGGGGGCAAACGTCACATTTGACGCACAAAAATGACCAAACATGATTAAGACCAGAAAAAAAGGTGGACCACGGACCACTGAGATGTTCAGACATGTTTACAGAGTCCACCTGTGGGTCTATGAGGGCCGGGTGGTCCAATGGACCTGTGGGTCTATGAGGGCCTGGTGGTCCAGTGGACCTGTGGGTCTATGAGGGCCTGGTGCCTCAGAGGACCTGTGGGTCTATGAGGGCCTGGTAGTTCAGAGGACCTGTGGCTGGTCCAGAGTACCGGTGGGTCTTTGAGAGCCTGGTGCTCAAGTGGACCTGTGGGTCTATGAGGGCCTGGTGGTCCAGAGGACCTGTGGGTCTATGAGAGCCTGGTGGTCCAGTGGACCTGTGGGTCTATGAGGGCCTGGTGGTCCAGTGGACCTGTGGGTCTATGAGGGTCTTGTGGTCCAGAGGACCTGTGGGTCTATGAGGGCCTGGTAGTTCAGAGGACCTGTGGGTGGTCCAGAGTACCTGTGGGTCTATGAGAGCCTTGTGGTCCTGTGGACCTGTGGGTCTATGAGGGCCTGGTGGTCCAGAGGACCTGTGGGTCTATGAGAGCCTTGTGGTCCTGTGGACCTGTGGGTCTATGAGGGCCCGGTGCTCCAGAGGACCTGTGGGTCTATTAGGGCCTGGTGGTCCAATGGACCTGTGGGTCTATGAGGGCCTGGTGCTCCAGAGGACCTGTGGGTCTATGAGGGCCTGGTGCTCCAGTGGACCTGTGGGTCTATTAGGGCCTGGTGGTCCAGAGTACCTGTGGGTCTATGAGGGCCTTGTGGTCCAGAGCTCTTCAGTCAGAGAGATGGACCTCAGTTCATGAAGGTCTTGTAGATGATGGTGGAGTCCTCTCCTGTGGCAGAAGCTGAATTGTTGTAGGTGAACATCTCAGCAGTGATGATGTTCTTCTGGTCTTCTGGACCCTCATGTTCCTGAACTCATCTTCAGTGATACCACCATCCATCCTTCTGTTAGGATTTCATTCAAATGGACCTGTTTCTGTCGGCATGATGGAAACAGGTCTGAAACTAGAAGAACATTTTATTCTTCAGAAAAACACTGATGGTCCATAAATGTGGACCATCAGTGATGATGAGGAGCTTTCAGACCTTCAGCTGATCCCACAGCAGATACCTGGGAGATGTTCAGGTGATATGACCATCAGCAGATGATCTCATTTCTACACTCATCATCTGCTTTGATTAGAACATCTGCAGATGCTGGTATCACACTGATGTTCTCATCCTGGTGCTTTACATAAAGTTGGCTGACAGGCCGCCATGCTCGCCACCTGGTCACCTGGTCAGGTTCAGGTGAAGTTGGGGTGAAGCTGCAGTTTGGTGGTCCTCAGAGTGAAGGCTCTTCACCTGTAGGAAATACTGTCAACATTTCACCAGGGATCAGTTTAATTGTCCAAAGAAGAAAAATAGAGACCAGGTCAATGTGTGACCACCTCCACCCTCAGACCAGCACCAGGTCTTCTGGGTCCACCTGGACAGAGTCAGATACTTAGCAGGATCACAGTCAGGTGATCAAGTGATTAACCAGATCAACAGGTGAGATGATCATCAGTCATTAACTAACACAGAAACAGCTGGAGGAGAGACAGCCAAACTCTGCTGCCATACTGAGAAGGTCACAGGTCATTGAATTTACTGTACAGCAAGACAACGACCCAGTACATCCGGCCAATGTCATGCAGGACAGGAGGGCTGAACGATATTGACAAAATTTAATATCTCGATATTCATGCCAGATATCTCGATATCGATATGATATGATACGACTACGGGTTTGTTGAAAACCAAGCATTTTTCAGAAAAATAAACACATCATAATACAAAAGAATGTGGAAAGTGCAGTCTTAGCGCGGGGCAAATCTATATTGTTTATATCGTTGCTTTTCGATATCAATATTTTGAATGTTCATATCTCGATATCGATACGATAACGATATATTGTTCAGCCCTAGAGGACAATATACACTGCCTGGCCAAAAAAAAGTCGCCACCTGGATTTAACTAAGTACATATATATATATATATATATATATATATATATATATATATATATATATATATATATATATATATGTGTGTGTGTGTGTGTGTGTGTGTGTGTGTGTGTGTGTGTGTGTATATATATATGTATATATGTGTATATATGTATATATATATGTATATGTGTATATATATATATATATATATATATATATATATATATATATATGTACACTACATTGCCAAAAGTATTCGCTCACCTGCCTTGACTCGCATATGAACTTAAGTGATGTCCCATTCCTAATCCATAGGGTTCAATATGACGTCGGTCCACCCTTTGCAGCTATAACAGCTTCAACTCTTCTGGGAAGGCTGTCCAAAAGGTTTAGGAGTGTGTTTATGGGAGTTTTTGACCTTTATTCCAGAAGCACATTTGTGAGGTCACACACTGATGTTGGACTAGAAGGCCTGGCTCTCAGTCTCCGCTCTAATTCATCCCAAAGGTGTTCTATGGGGTTGGGGTCAGGACTCTGTGCAGGCCAGTCAAGTTCATCCACACCAGACTCTGTCATCCACGTCTTTATGGACCTTGCTTTGTGCACTGGTGCACAGTCATGTTGGAAGAGGAAGGGGCCAGCTCCAAACTGTTCCCACAAAGTTGGGAGCATGGAATTGTCCAAAATGTCTTGGTAAGCTGAAGCATTCAGAGTTCCTTTGACTGGAACTAAGGGGCCAAGCCCAGCTCCTGAAAAACAACCCCACACCATAATCCCCCCTCCACCAAACTTTACACTTGGCACAATGCAGTCCGACAAGTATCGTTCTCCTGGCAACCGCCAAACCCAGACTTATCCATCAGATTGCCAGATGGAGAAGCGCGATTCGTCACTCCAGAGAACGCGTCTCCACTGCTCTAGAGTCCAGTGGCGGCGTGCTTTACACCACTGCATCCGATGCTTTGCATTGCACTTGGTGACGTATGGCTTGGATGCAGCTGCTCGGCCATGGAAACCCATTCCATGAAGCTCTCTGCGCACTGTTCTTGAGCTAATCTGAAGGCCACGAGAAGTTTTGAGGTCTGTAGTGATTGACTCTGCAGAAAGTTGGTGACCTTTTCGCACTATGCGCCTCAACATCTGCTGACCCCGCTCCATCAGTTTACGTGGCCTACCACTTGGTGGCTGAGTTGCTGTTGTTCCCAAACACTTCCACGCTCTTATAATACAGCTGACAGTTGACTGTGGAATATTTAGGAGCGAGGAAATTTCACGACTGGATTTGTTGCACAGGTGGCGTCCTATCACAGCTCCACGCTGGAATTCACTGAGCTCCTGAGAGCGACCCATTCTTTCACAAATGTTTGTAAAAGCAGTCTGCATGCCTAGGTGCTTGATTTTATACACCTGTGGCCATGGAAGTGATTGGAACACCTGATTCTGATTATTTGGATGGGTGAGCGAATACTTTTGGCAATATAGTGTATATATATATATATATATATATATATATATACACATATATACATATATACATATATACATACATACACACACACACATATATATACATACATACATACATACATATATATATATATATATATATATATATATACAGTGGGGAAAAAAAGTATTTAGTCAGCCACCAATTGTGCAAGTTCTCCCACTTAAAAAGATGAGAGAAGCCTGTAATTTTCATCATAGGTACACTTCAACTATGAGATACAAAATGAGAAAAAAAAATCCAGAAAATCACATTGTCTGATTTTAAAAGAATTTATTTGCAAAGTATGGTGGAAAATAAGTATTTGGTCAATAACAAAAGTTCATCTCAATACTTTGTTATATACCCTTTGTTGGCAATGACAGAGGTCAAACGTTTTCTGTAAGTCTTCACAAGGTTTTCACATACTGTTGCTGGTATTTTGGCCCATTCCTCCATGCAGATCTCCTCTAGAGCAGTGACGTTTTGGGGCTTTCGCTGGGCAACACGGACTTTCAACTCCCTCCAAAGATTTTCTATGGGGTTGAGATCCAGAGACTGGCTAGGCCACTCCAGGACCTTGAAATGCTTCTTACGAAGCCACTCCTTTGTTGCCCGGGCGGTGTGTTTTGGATCATTGTCATGCTGAAAGACCCAGCCACGTTTCATCTTCAATGCCCTTGCTGATGGAAGGAGGTTTTCACTCAAAATTTCACGATACATGGCCCCATTCATTCGTTCCTTTACACGGATCAGTCGTCCTGGTCCCTTTGCAGAAAAACAGCCCCAAAGCATGATGTTCCCACCTCCATGCTTCACAGTAGGTATGGTGTTCTTTGGATGCAACTCAGCATTCTTTCTTCTCCAAACACAAGTTGAGTTTTTACCAAAAAGTTCTATTTTGGTTTCATCTGACCATATGACATTCTCCCAATCCTCTTCTGGATCATCCAAATGCTCTCTAGCAAACTTCAGACGGGCCTGGACATGTACTGGCTTAAGCAGGGGGACGCGTCTGGCACTGCAGGATTTGAGTCCCTGGCGGCGGAGTGTGTTACTGATGGTAGCCTTTGTTACTTTGGTCCCAGCTCTCTGCAGGTCATTCACTAGGTCCCCCCGTGTGGTTCTGGGATTTTTGCTCACCGTTCTTGTGATCATTTTGACCCCACGGGGTGAGATCTTGCGTGGAGCCCCAGATCGAGGGAGATTATCAGTGGTCTTGTATGTCTTCCATTTTCTAATAATTGCTCCCACAGTTGATTTCTTCACACCAAGCTGCTTACCTATTGCAGATTCAGTCTTCCCAGCTTGGTGCAGGTCTACAATTTTGTTTCTGGTGTCCTTTGACAGCCCTTTGCTCTTGGCCATAGTGGAGTTTGGAGTGTGACTGTTTGAGGTTGTGGACAGGTGTCTTTTATACTGATAACGAGTTCAAACAGGTGCCATTAATACAGGTAACGAGTGGAGGACAGAGGAGCCTCTTAAAGAAGAAGTTACAGGTCTGTGAGAGCCAGAAATCTTGCTTGTTTGTAGGTGACCAAATACTTATTTTACCGAGGAATTTACCAATTAATTCATTAAAAATCCTACAATGTGATTTTCTAGA
This sequence comes from Cetoscarus ocellatus, assembly GCA_037902135.1. Classification (NCBI taxonomy): domain Eukaryota; kingdom Metazoa; phylum Chordata; class Actinopteri; order Labriformes; family Labridae; genus Cetoscarus; species Cetoscarus ocellatus. The sequence continues at coordinate 197,432 of JBAMNC010001833.1, forward strand.
TTTTTTTTTCTCATTCTGTCTCTCATAGTTGAAGTGCATCTATGATGAAAATTACAGACCTCTCTCATCTTTTTAAGTGGGAGAACTTGCACAATTGGTGGCTGACTAAATACTTTTTTTCCCACTGTATATATATATATATATATATATATATATATATATATATATAAATAAATTCTTCACTCTGAATATATATATATATATGTATATACATATTAATATACAGCTTGGATGAAGGTCTGTAGATGAGGGCCTGTGCACTGTAAGTTACCGTAAATGTCTTTACAGTAGCATTACTCTATTTTAATTTACAGCATATTTCGGTATTTTCTCCAATAGTTTTACTACTGTATTTTTTATTTAAGATATGATTACTGTCTTTCAATTTACAGCATAATTACTTTATCACCAAAAACCGTATCCTTTCCTTTTTTTTATTGAGAGTATCATAACTCTCTTTTATTCTGCAACTTTTTAAAATGTTTTTTAAATTCCAGTGAACTTGCTGTGTTTTAAAATATATATCTATATTTTTAACTATTTTACAGATCATTTATTTGGAAAATTTCATTTTGTAAAATAAATGAATATACATCAATTTTTATCAAATAAAATACATTCACTCAAACATTTGTTTCACCCAAAAATGGGAAACATTTACTAAAAGCAGTCTTACCTGCTATTAGTCAGTTTTTCCTGGGACAAAAAAAAGGTCTTGATTAATTACTCTTTTCAGTACCTTATCATTTTGCATTAGCTGGCTGTAGATTTTATGGTAAAATGCTGTAAATTTTACAAGTATAAATATGTTCTCTCATCATATTTTGCCATTTAAAGTAATTTACTGTTTAGATTTCTTACAGTAGATAGGTGTAGATATTACGGTAAAATACTGTTACATTTACAAAGATAAGTTACAGTGTAGATAACGGTCTGTAGATGAAGGTCAGTAGATGAAGGTCTGTGGATGAAGGTCTGTGGATGAAAGTCTGTGGATGAAGGTCTGTAGATACAGGTCTGTGGATGAATGTCTGTAGATGAAGGTCTGTAGATGAAGGTCTGTGGATGAAAGTCTGTGGATGAAGGTCTGTAGATAAAGGTCTGTAGATGAATGTGTGCCGATGAAGGTCTGTAGATGAAGGTCTGTGGATGAAAGTCTGTGGATGAAGGTCAGTAGATGAAGGTCTGTGGATGAAGGTCTGTGGATGAATGTGTGGAGATGAAAGTCTGTGGATGAAAGTCTGTAGATAAAGGTCTGTGGATGAATGTCTGTAGATGAAGGTCTGTGGATGAAGGTCTGTGGATGAATGTGTGGAGATGAAGGTCTGTGGATGAATTGTCTGTGGATGAAAGTCTGTGGATGAATGTCTGTAGATGAAGGTCTGTAGATGAAGGTCTGTGGATGAAAGTCTGTGGATGAAGGTCTGTAGATAAAGGTCTGTAGATGAATGTGTGCAGATGAAGGTCTGTAGATGAAGGTCTGTGGATGAAAGTCTGTGGATGAATAGTCCGTAGATGAAAGTCTGTGGATGAAGGTCTGTTGATGAAGGTCTGTAAATAAAGGTCTGTAGATGATGACCTGTAGATGAAGGTCTGTAGATGATGACCTGTAGATGAAGGTCTGTGACACTGAAGTCTTCTCTGGTCTCTTCTCCAGGTGCTGTGAGGCGTTCTGGGTCTGCAGGTTGACTGCTCTGTCATGTCTGAGGACGGAGGAGGGAGCAGCAGGAGGGGCGGAGTCACGTCTGTGAGTGAGGGGAGGGTCGTGTCCTGGGCTGAGGGGGCGTGTCCTATCTGAGGGGACTGATGGTGCTTCAGATGGAGCTCTCAGAGTGACAGGAGACGACACGGCGTGCTGATTCATGATGCCTCTCAGAGGGACGCAGCGCTCGGCACACGCTTGCAGGTGATGCACAGCTGAGCTCCCCCCCACACACACACGCACACACACTCCTGAAAGTTCCCATGATGCCTCGGAACAGAGCCTTCTCTGAGCCCGAGTACTCGGCGGAGTACTCTGCAGACTGCTCGGTGACGCTGCCCTCTGACCCTGGGCAGGCGGTGGGCCGGACTCACGAGGTGACGGTGCGGAGCTCGGGGTGCTGCCTCTGCCTGCCGCGCTTCATGCGGCTGACCTTTGCCCCCGAGTCTCTGGAGAACCTGTACCAGACGTACTTCAGGAGGCAGAGGCACGAGACGCTGCTGGTGCTCGTGGTGTTCGCCGCGCTCTTCGACACCTACGTCATCGTCATGTGCGCCGTCATCTACACCTCCGATAAGCTGGCCTCCATCCTCGTGGCGTCCCTGGGGCTGGCGGCCGACGTCATCCTCTACCTGCTGTGCCGGTTCGGGCTGCTGCCGGACCGTGTGACCCGGCGGGTGGTGCCCTACGCCCTGTGGGTGCTGATCGCGGCGCAGATCTTCTGCTACCTTGGCCTGAACTACGCCCGTTTCCACCAGGCGTCGGACACGGTGGGCTGGCAGGCCTTCTTCTGCTTCTCCTTCTTCCTCACGCTGCCGCTCAGGCTCACGCCCATCGTCCTCATCACCGCCGTGTCCTGCAGCGTCCACACCCTGGTGCTGGGGGTCACCATCGCTCAGCAGCAGCAGGAGGAGATCCAGGGGGCGGCGCTGGGACGGCAGGTAGGCACACACACACACACACACCCACATACACACACACAGAAGTTAAATATACTCACCGGCCACTTTATTAGGTACAACTCTCTAGTCCCAGATTGGACCTCCTTCACCTTCAGAGCTCCTTAATACAACATGGAGCTGAAACATCCCTCAGAGATGTTGGTACATATCTCCATGACAGCATCACACAGCTGCTGAACATCCATGATGAGAATCTCCTGCTCCACCATATCCCGAAGCTGCTCTACTGGATTGAGATCTGGTTACTGTGGAGGTCACTGGAGTACAGTGAAGAAACCAGTTTGAGATGATCTGAGCTCTGAGACATGGAGCTGCTGAAGTCTCCATCAGGAGAAGGTCCACTGTGGTCATAAAGGGATGGACATGGTCAGCAACAATCCTCAGGTAGGCTGACCACACCATCAGACCACCAGCATCAGCCTGAACCGCTGATCCAAGGCAGGATGGATCCATGCTTTCGTGGAAGAACCGAATGAACTGTGGCCTCAGTTTCCTGTTCTTCACTGACAGGAGTGGCACCTGCTGTGGGCGTTGTTTAAAATCTCTTAAACCACCTCAGATCTCCTTCTTCTCCACTCTGATACTCAGTTTGAACTTCAGCAGGTCCTCTTGGCCATGTCTGCATGAGTAAATGCATGAAGTTGGTTGATCAGCGATTTACCCCAAGTATCATTTGAACAGGTGTACCTAATAAAGTGGCCAGTCAGTGTCTGTCACTTATCTGCAGATTCAGTGATCAGGTGCTCTTGTGGTGCTTGAGCAGCCCTCTGAATCACACCTGCTCTTTGTTTTTGAATCTGATGATGATTAAAATAAATTCTTCACTCTGAATGGTTGTAATGGTTCCTGTCAGAGAGGCGTTGGTGCCTGTGTGCATCTCTTCATCAGATCATTGACTCTCTGTGGTCCCTTTAATTCAATATTGATCTCTGTATCAGCCGTGTGGACCTGGAAGTTTGTCCTGGATTGTTGTCATTGACTTGTGAATATTTGAACAAAAAACTGTGGCACCAAGTCAGTGAGGTTTTGTTTTACTGCATCTGTTCCTGTAAAACAGTCATTTCTGATACTTCAGTCAGGATCTGGACTCATGAAGACCTTTATGGAGGTTTTAACCTGATATATGTTCATTTCTGTACTTCAGTCAGTCAATCTTGATTTGTATAGCGCAGTTCACAACAAGTGTTATCTCAAGGGACTTTAAAATAAAGCAGGCTGAAGACAAACTCTTCATTTATAGATACACATGTGCATTTATACAAGTGTATATAATAAATATATTTGTATATACACACGCATACATCCAGAGATGGATTCATCCAGGTGAGACAAAGGGACTTCAAATAAGAATTTGTGATAGAGACAAACCCATGGATGCCCAGATCAAAAATCTGTCAATCAATCAATCAACCATCACATGCCTCTGCTGAATATAAATTCAATCAGTCAACCTTTACTTATACAGCACCATATTTGTTGAATATAGATTAATTAAACGTTAGTCCCTTGAGATGGAGGATCTCATTTTCGAGAGGGTCCTCATGTCTATAGTTATAAAGATAGTTACTATGGATGAATAATCAATACAACCATGGATAGAAAGATCAATCTAATATTAACATTAATATCTATAATGAATATAATCTGAAGAGGAATGATGTTGATTAATATATCAGCATCTAGCTGAACTGTTATTAAAATGTGTTTAACTGGTCTGAAAGTATGAATTTATGTTAAATGATGTTTCTGCTGATGGTTGATGCAGGATAGAGCTCATGGAGAGAAGCAGCAGCAGGTCATCCATGACTGTTTGTCAAGGTCACACTAATATGTGTGCTGTTAGCAGGAGCTACCATGGATTTAATTTTGAGGCTAAAGGAATGGCCTAATAACTGTAATTGTAGTTACTGAAGCTTGGTGAATCCACAGTTGGTGGTCTACACCAAGGATCCTAGGCGGTCTACAAGAGCGTCAGGGGGGTGTAAATCTTCTGGCTTACAGTGTGAAGGGGGCCTGTGGCCCCTGCTGTTGACCCTGTTTCCTACACTCTGCAGCTGTAACAGGATTTTTCTGAAACTTTCCCCTAATGGCACAAAAACATTTTAAGGCAGCTTATGGCAGCCTCTCATGCTGCAGTAATGATGCCGGCCTGGTCCAGACTGAAGCTGTCAGTCTTCATGGATGTGGGTCCTGAGTCCTCTTGGAGGAGGAGGGGGGTCCTGAGGATGGACCGGATGAGGAACTTTGGTCTGAGTCCGGTCTGTGTTTTTCCTCCAGCTGTTGGCGAACATGGTGGTCTACGTCTGCTCCATCACGGTCGGCGTCATGTCCTACTACATGGCTGACAGGAAACATCGCAAAGCTTTCCTGGAGGCCCGGCAGTCTCTGGAGGTCAAACTGAACCTGGAGGAACAGAGCCAGCAGCAGGTCAGACACACAACAACACAACACAACATAATAACTCATTAACATACCACTACATGGCACAACACAAACAGGGCATCAGTCTTTATTTGTATCGTGCCACATCATTACAAATGTCATCTAAAGATGCTCTACAAAAGAGCAGGTCAATAAAGTTTTATTTTTGTTTTTTTTATTAAATTTATTTAGTCTATTTTTTATATAACTATGTTTTTTTAAATAACGCTTTATTTTATTTCATTTATATTTAGTTTTATTTCTATTTAATGCTTTTTTGAATTTTATTTACAATTAATTTGTAAAATGTAATTTTATGGTTTTTTTAATTTTTTATTTTTTTTTCTATTTTATTTATGTTTTGTTATTTTATTTTTTATGTTGTTTTATATATATTTTACTTTCTTTATGATCTATTTTGTTTTGTTTTACTTTTACTTGATTTTATTTCATTTTATGTTAGATATATTTCTTATTATTGTTTATTTTATTTATGTATTTTATGTTATTTTTTATTTTATTTTGTTTCTATTTTATTTTATTTTATTTATATCTTTAAAGAGGATAGAGAGGTGGGCAGAGACAAAGGGACTAAAATGAGAATTGAGAACACTGATTAATTTGTGGATGTCCAGACCATAAATCTGTTCTCATCATATTTGTCTCTGTTGAATATACATTTATTTGAGGTTAGCCCCTTGAGATGTGGCATCTGGTTTTCAGGGGGTCCTCCTCTGTGAATGACTGTAAGAGGACTGATGTTTATAAATAAGAATTTTTGTTAGATTGGGTGTTTCTGTTGATGGTTGATGTAGGGTATAGCAGTTGGAGTCAGGCAGGTCCTCAGCCGCAGGATGTCCATACTGGTAGTCATGGCTACAGTAATGTGTGTCCTTTAATAGACTGATCATTCTGCCCTTATAATCAGGAGCTGTAAAGATAATGGAATGGGGCCAAAAGAAAGGACCTGTATTTGTAATCGTAATAGTTGAAGCTTTGTAGGTCCACAGCAGCAGGCCGTCTACTAATGATCCTGAGAAGCCTACATGACAAAGTCCAGAGACGAGTACAGGAGCCAGAAAACAGCCAAATATGTGGACCATGTGTAAGAGAGCGCCCCCCTGCAGTCGGGCTGTTCAGACAGCCTCCCCCTCCTGTGATCCTGCTCCGTTGGTCATGATCTTCTAACAAAACCATGATCTCTTAGAGGAATCATGACCAAACGCCTCAGTGAAGACCTGATCTGATTGGTCGGCGGGTGTCTCCTCCCTCAGAGGACTGGAGCAGGTTGGGGTTGTTTGGTTTCCATGGTGATGCTCAGTGTTCAGAGTAATGTAGGGTTAAAGGACTGTCCTGTCAGTGAGTCCCGTTTATTCTGGAACAGATGGTTTACAGAGAGAGAAAGGGGGCAGGAGAGAGAGGGTAGAAACTCCCAGAATGATGATGATGATGATGATGTAGCAGCAGCAGTGCATGCTGGGAGAAGAGGGCTGCTGACTGATCAACCTGTGCGCAGTGGCTGCTGGTTACCGTGGCGACAGTCCTCCGGAGACAATGTCAGCTGTAATCAGAGAGCGCCGGGGTCTGATAAGAGCGTGTGCGTCTCTTTGTTCTGCTTCTTTAGCTCCTCATCTCAGCTCACATGGAGGACTGAGGCGGTCTGATATAGAGTCAGAGTGTGACCTGCAGGGTCTGATGTAGAGTCAGGGTGTGACCTGCAGGGTCCGATGTAGAATCAGGGTGTGACCTGCAGGGTCTGATGAAAAGTCTGATGAAGAGGCAGAGTGTGACCTGCAGGATCTGATATAGAGTCTGATGTAGAATCAGAGTGTGACCTGCAGAGTCTGATATAGAGTCAGGGTGTGACCTGCAGGGTCTGATGTAGAGTCAGAGTGTGACCTGTAGGGACTGATGTAGAGTCAGAGTGTGACCTGCAGAGTCTGATATAGAGTCAGGGTGTGACCTGCAGGGTCTGATGAAGAGTCTGATGTAGAATCAGAGTGTGACCTGCAGAGTCTGATATAGAGTCAGGGTGTGACCTGCAGGGTCTGATGAAGAGTCTGATGTAGAATCAGAGTGTGACCTGCAGGGACTGATGTAGAGTCAGAGTGTGACCTGCAGAGTCTGATATAGAGTCAGGGTGTGACCTGCAGGGTCTGATGAAGAGTCTGATGTAGAATCAGAGTGTGACCTGCAGAGTCTGATATAGAGTCAGGGTGTGACCTGCAGGGTCTGATGAAGAGTCTGATGTAGAATCAGAGTGTGACCTGCAGGGACTGATGTAGAGTCAGAGTGTGACCTGCAGGGTCTGATGTAGAGTCAGGGTGTGACCTGCAGGGTCTGATGAAGAGTCTGATGAAGAGTCAGAGTGTGACCTGCAGGGTCTGATGTAGAGTCAGAGTGTGACCTGCAGGGTCTGATGAAGAGTCTGATGAAGAGTCAGAGTGTGACCTGCAGGGTCTGATGTAGAGTCAGAGTGTGACCTGCAGGGTCTGATGTAGAGTCAGGGTGTGACCTGCAGGGTCTGATGAAGAGTCTGATGAAGAGTCAGAGTGTGACCTGCAGGGTCTGATGTAGAGTCAGGGTGTGACCTGCAGGGTCTGATGAAGAGTCTGATGAAGAGTCAGAGTGTGACCTGCAGGGTCTGATGTAGAGTCAGAGTGTGACCTGCAGGGTCTGATGTAGAGTCAGGGTGTGACCTGCAGGATCTGATGAAGAGTCTGATGAAGAGGCAGAGTGTGACCTGCAGGGTCTGATGTAGAGTCAGGGTGTGACCTGCAGGGTCTGATATAGAGTCTGATGTAGAGTCAGAGTGTGACCTTTAGAGTCTTATGTAGAGTCAGAGTGTGACCTGCAGGGTCTGATATAGACCTGCAGTCCACACCTGCAGTCCAGGTGTGGACTGCAGCAGGTCAGTCTTGTCCCTGTGGTCCCTGTTCAGTGGAGACAGCAGGTCAGTCTAGTCCCTGTGGTCTCTGTTCAGTGGAGACAGGTGTGGACTGCAGCAGGTCAGTCTAGTCCCTGTTCAGTGGAGACAGGTGTGGACTGCAGCAGGTCAGTCTAGTCCCTGTTCAGTGGAGACAGGTGTGGACTGCAGCAGGTCAGTCTAGTCCCTGTTCAGTGGAGACAGGTGTGGACTGCAGCAGGTCAGTCTAGTCCCTGTGGTCCCTGTTCAGTGGAGACAGGTGTGGACTGCAGCAGGTCAGTTTAGTCCCTGTTCAGTGGAGACAGGTGTGGACTGCAGCAGATCAGTCTAGTCCCTGTTCAGTAGAGACAGGTGTGGACTGCAGCAGGTCAGTCTAGTCCCTGTTCAGAGGAGACAGGTGTGGACTGCAGCAGGTCAGTCTAGTCCCTGTTCAGAGGAGACAGGTGTGGACTGCAGCAGGTCAGTCTAGTCCTTGTTCAGTGGAGACAGGTGTGGACTTCAGCAGGTCAGTTTAGTCCCTGTTCAGTGGAGACAGGTGTGGACTGCAGCAGGTCAGTCTAGTCCCTGTTCAGTGGAGACAGGTGTGGACTTCAGCAGGTCAGTTTAGTCCCTGTTCAGTGGAGACAGGTGTGGACTGCAGCAGGTCAGTCTAGGCCTGTGGTCCCTGTTCAGTGGAGACAGGTGTGGACTGCAGCAGGTCAGGCCATACAGATATCTTGGACTGTAGATGATAGATGCTAAATTCCTTGGGGGTGGAGAAGCTCCTTTCATACTCAAACACTCACCTGTTCTGATTAACCTGCTCACCTGTGAATGTTCCAAACAGGTATTTTCTTAATCATTCCTCAGCTTTCCCAGGCTGTTGTTGGCCCTGTCCCAGCTTTTCTGGAACATTCAATATAAGTGAATATTTCCAAAAAAGAACTTTACGTTTTCTCAGTTGAAACATTAAATATCTTGTCTCTGTGGTGGATTTAGTTGAATTTTCAGTTGAAGCCGTTGAGATTATTGTCGTTCTGTTTCTGTTTACCTCTTACACACGTCTACGTATAAATAAATTAAAACAGGTCTCATAATGAGCTGAAGCTCTCTCTGTGACGTTCTCAGGAGCGCCTCCTGCTGTCCATCCTGCCGAAACACATCGCAGACGAGATGCTGCAGGACATGAAGAAGGAGCCTAGCCAGAAGGAGATGCAGCAGTTTAACACCATGTACATGTACAGACACGAGAACGTCAGGTACGTATGTCCCAGCCGGTCCACCTGCTTTAACGCTGATGAGTGTTCATCCAGATCCACGCTTCACCTGAGAGCTCTCACCTGACCCCACCCTCTGATGAGGGCTGTGGAGACCTTCATGGTCTCTGGTGCCTCCAGCCCAGAGAGGACACTCAGTGCAGAGTTAACAGCAGATCAATGCTGTCAGGTGTTCTACACTCACACCTGCTCTGTTTACATGGACTAAAGGTGGAAGGTTTCTCAAGGTGCCTTTTAGATTTACAGAAACTAAACTTCAGGATGTCCACAGCATCATTTTTGCCTGTTCCTCTACTCCAAAGAGGGGGTTTTAACCTGTTCAGCCCCACCCCCTTTTTTAAGGCTTCTGCTCGAAATCCGCAAGGTCTATTTGAATAATTTTGGTGTCATAATAAAAGTAACGCTTGATAGATGTGTCCAGATGTGTAATTATCAGTATATGTGTTACTGGGACAGACTAAATGAAGACAGAAGTCAGAATAATTTGAAAATTTGATCCTCACCTAAAACAAAAACAATTTTTTATTGTGACTATCTCTCTTAGAAATGATGCTGGAGTGGCTGTAAAACACTAAAAATGAATAATAAAATATTTTTACATCATCCCTGCAGAGGATTATTGTTATAAAGTGATGCAGAGAAAAATTAAAGACGTTTTATAACAATATGGTCGGGCAAGGATTTTGAAACAGAGCATATAAAGTCAGAAATATATATGTTTGTCAAATAAAAGCAGACATGACTATAGTCTTAAAGGCACAGTTCACTGCTTGTGCTGTCGTGTGGAGGAGCTTTTCTCCTGAGCCCCAGCAGACCCAAAATTGGGTCCTATGGGGCTGAAGAGGTTAAACTCTGTATTTCCAGTTATCTCCAACACCATGAGAGTAAATGCCACGCAGTTAGCAGCTGATGTTAGCAATGTGCTAACTCAACAGCCTAAATGTGATAGCTCCTTCGTCTTTCTCAGTGTACTTGTTCCCTTCTCAAAGAGATAGGACAGAGCTTGTTGCAGGAAGCCTTCTCCCCTGAAGGTTGATGATGATACGATGGTCACCAAAGTGACCGCTGCAGGATGTTGTGTGCGGGCTCACAGAAAAACCTGTTCTTTTGGTTTTATGGAGCAACGGCACACCAAGGATTAAATCTGTATGGATCTGATGAAGCCTTGGGTGAGGGTTATATCAGCTTGACGCCATGCAAAGTGACCATCTGCAGAGCCATCCATCAATGAGGTCCTTCATCCATCAATGAATCCATCCATCTCTGTATCCATCCTTTCTGTTTATACCAGGCCTGGCTTTAAGATAACCTTGCAGTGCAGCAGGGTCCTCCTGATTCAATCAGAGTCCTTTAAAGCAGAAAGAGGTGGAGCTATGAGCGAGATGATGGATGTGACTGACAGAACAACTGTCCAGTCACCTGCTGGACATGCTTTAAAAGGTTCTGCCCGCCCCAGACACTGTGGGCTGAACTCTGGTGACTTTTGGACCAGGGAGATTCACCGAACAGTCCACCTGGTGAGTCAGGTTAGCTCTGAGTGGCAGCAGACTAATCAGCCCGTCCCAGACGTCGCTCTCCTCTCCTCTCTCAAAAGGTTTTTGGTGTTCTCAGAGCAGAGGGAGTATTTAACCCCTCCACTGAGTTCCGGATCTGCCCTGAGGTCTCCTCATTAGGTATCTTGACCACCTGAGCTGGCTCCTGTAGATGTGAAGCAGCTGCTCTCCTCCAGCCTCCCTCTGATGCCTGAGCTCCTTGTTTGGACCACTCTACACCTACACCTCTGCTCAGCTCCACCCTCACCTGTGAACAAGACCCTGAGATACCTGCTCCCTCACCTGATGCAGAGACCCCCTCCCACCCGGAGGACCCATCCTCTGTTTCCTAGCAGACGACCATGGACCTCAGCCGTGGGGGTCCTCAGTTATGGTTTAGTTATTTAGTGAGGGGGTGAGAGTCAGTTTGGTCTCCACAGGAAAGTTCCAGGGAGAGAGTGGGGAATGACATGCAGGGAAGGGGCTGAGGTTGGCCTCCATACATGGGTCATCAGGCTGGAGATGTGATGAGCTCATGTTCCTGTAGGACCGTTGGAGCCATCAGAGCTAACTTGCTGTCTGTGTGTCTGTCTGTGTGCAGTATCTTATTTGCAGACATCGTTGGCTTCACTCAGCTCTCATCGTCCTGCAGCGCTCAGGAACTCGTCAAACTGCTGAATGAACTCTTCGCTCGCTTCGACAAACTAGCTGCTGTGAGTAACATACACACGTCATGTTTGAGTTTAATATAAAAACATGATCAGATGCTCAGAAAACAGGATCGTTTTTGTCTGCCCGTTAGCTTGAATCATTTTGACTTCTCGTGACTGATCGTGGGGCGGCACAGTGGTGCAGCAGGTAGTGCACGAGCCTCACAGCAAGAAGGTTGCTGGTTCGATCCCAGAGTCAGTCAGGGCCTTTCTGTGTGGAGTTTGAATGTTCTCCGGTGCATGTGTGGGTTCTCTCCAGACACTCTGGCTTCCTCCCACAGACCAAAAACATGCACATTAGGTTAATTTATGACTCCAGATTGCTCTTAGGTATGAGCGTGAGCGTAAATGCTTGTCTGTGTCTCCATATGTGGCCCTGTGATTGGCTGGTGGCTGGTTCAGGGTGTACCCCGCCTCTCGCCCAATGTCAGCAGAGATAGGCTCTGGTCCCCCTCGACCCTGAAAGGGATTAACAGTATGATGATAGATGGATGAGTGACTGATAATTAGAAAATACCATAAATCTTCTCGAGCCAAAGATCCTCTGTTGGTGTCATGAGTGTTTGGTTCATATTCTCTCCTGTGTGTCACTAAAGAGGCACAAAAAGACCTCAGCCTGAATGTAACCACCAGGCGAAAAGAGGGTCATGCTGAAGGCCAAAGCTGCTGTTCCTTTAGTGTCCACTGTCTGCAGGGACCCTGGAGGTGTTAAATATCTTTACAGCCTGGTTCAAAGAACGGCCTTGGTCTAAAACTAACATACATCTCTGTGCTCTCACTGTGAGAGGGGGGATTTATTTATATCCAACCGGTTTTTATTTTATTGAGGATTTCTGGCTTTGGATGAACACCGCAACACACAGATCTGAGCAAGTGTGTTTGAATAATTTCAGGTCACAAATACTCAAAATACTTACATGAATTTCATGGTCATTTGACAGGTCCAGATGATTTGATTGCTTGTTTTAATCTGAAAAATACCTGCTAGTGAAAAAGTAAAATTTTACGTCTTCAGGGTCTTAAATTCAGGTGTCATAACTACTTAAGATATCACACCTTATTTTACAGACATCATACAAGTCAAATCTGTAAGATGTTGACTTGACATTGGACAAACAATAGTCCTTAGACTTGAGTTTTTGCAGTGTGGGTATGTGATTGACACGGCTGTATATCCACGCCGAGTCACTATTGGTCAGACGGCATAATTCCCGCCTCCACACGGCTTCAACATGAATGAGAAGGTTGGGAGAAAGTTCAGTTGAGATGACATGCAGTATGGCCGCGTCCATTACAACGTTCCTAAGGCTTGTCTGAAAATCTAACAGCTGAGGTCACATGACTGCATCTCTGTGCTGACGACCTGTTGTGTCAGGAGTAAACTGTAAACATGGAGGTAAATCTGAGAGGATCAGTAAAAAGTAGATGTCAGTAATCAGAGCCCAGACCCCAACATCAGCATGGCCTGGACTCAGTCTCTGAGATGTTGTGAACTAAACTGTCTCGGTGTATGGGTGTAATAAGTGACCATGTTATCTGATGACTTTCAGCTGACTGTGCTGACAGATGTTCTCTCTGATGCTTTCTTCTGAAGTGTTTTGACCATTGTACTATGAGACAGAGCTGAGGCAGCAAGGAGATGCTCAAATGAGACTCCTGGAGTCTCATTTATTAAAGTTCTGTGCACACAAATCCTTAGACTGACCCTCGATGATTTACTCTCCATGACTGTGATGTGTAAAAACTGACCTGAGGGTAAAATGTGCTCTCCTGTGAGTAAACCCTGCACTATGGAAAGTGTGTGAGTAGACTTTACTAGTGAAGCAAAAAGTGTCACTAGTACTGCTAGTAGATCCAAAAATGTTCATCAGTACTACTAGTAAGCCTGATATGCCCATAAGGGGGCGGGGTTAAGCAAATTCAGGCTTCCCATTGGCTTTTGAAAAAATTACATCCAATCCGGGTGCTGGATTTGGTTATAATGCCTCCTACTTCATTTGCATTAGATCTACTAGAACTACTAGTGAATCTTTTGCCTTTACTAGTACTAATGGTTTACTCAAAACAGTCTACTAGTACTACTAGTGAGATGTTTTGAGTTTACTAGTAGAACTAATGAACAAACAACACTAGTTGTTAATCTAATCTGGAGAAGATCAACAGGTGTGTGATCCTGCACATGCATGACCTCTGACCTCTCTCTGTACTCATCAGAAATACCACCAGCTGAGGATCAAGATCCTGGGCGACTGTTACTACTGTATCTGCGGCCTGCCCGACTACAGAGAGGACCACGCTGCCTGCTCCATCATGATGGGTCTCGCCATGGTGGAGGCCATCTCGTGAGTACGGTGGGAGGGTGGGGGTTGGGGTGGGTGAGTGGGGGTTGGGGTGGGTAGGGGGGGTTTGATGTGTCGGCTCATTGATCCCCCTGATGGACTCTTATCGACCGTGTGAGGATGTGAGCGTTGGCTGACCGTCAGACTTTAATAAGGTCAGATTGATGGGCAGACATTTTGCTCCTGCAGTTTCAGGGCTCTGACCCACGAGGCCGTTGCAGACCTGGACTCACAGGAACAGGACCTTAAACTTTGATATGACCCCGCTAGTGCTGCACAGTTAATCACCACTTTACTGTGATCACCATTTGAGCCTTCACGATAAACACGCCCCTGTGTGGTAATTGTCTGTGGTTTCTTTCTCTGCACACCTGTCACAGGTACGTCAGGGAGAAGACTCAGACGGACGTGGACATGCGTGTTGGAGTCCACAGTGGGACAGTGCTGGGGGGTGTCCTGGGTCAGAAAAGATGGCAGTACGACGTTTGGTCCACTGACGTCACCGTGGCAAACAAGATGGAGGCCGGAGGGATACCAGGGTGAGGACAGGCGGATGAGCATGCTCAGTAAGACACAATATCTCACCTGGCCAGTGCTCTCTAATGGTGTGTTCCCACTGAGCGGTCCAGGTCAGTCCAGTTTGTTCTGCCCGCTGTACCCTCACCTGGGGGGGGGGGGGGGCTGTAAGCCTGAGGATGAGGGTCCCGGCTGCTGCATTCAGCCCCCCTGACGATGGGACAGGTGTCTGTGTCTGTCGTCCCGTGTGGACACTCAGTCTTTGAAAAGTCGCCTTCTCAGATCCACGAATGGCTCGTGCTTCATTTTTAGCTCCACCCTTTGGGGTCGGCTTGGCCCCTAAAGACGGCCGGCATCAGTTTGGTTCCTTTGCTCCTTACCAGTGGAAACACCTGTAATCATGTACCGAGCCGAACAGACCCGGACCATTGCATTAAGTGATCTGCACTGGCCCACTTTGGTCCTACCTTCTGCTGGAGTACCAAGCGTACTGATCTGACCCCAGAGGGTGGAGCTAAACTCACTGCAGTGTGCTGATTGGTTAAAAGAATCCCTACTCTCTTGTTGAAGGTCCCAAATATGGTGTCCAGTCTTTCCTTTATTCTTGACCGCAGCTTCAACGAGCTCAGTCACTGGAGTCCTCTGATGGTCCCAGACAGAGCCCATTATGAGGCCCCTCCCCTTTCCTGCCATCGTCTACTGTTAAATCAGAGTATGAGGGTGAAGGCGTTGCCCACATGTTAGTGTGATATTAGAGAGGAATGATCAGCGTCCACACCCTGTCGGTGTGACATCACTCAGGAGTCACGCCTGCCGTGGTGACAGGATTTGAGGCCCCTCTGCCTGATTGTAAAGCTGCCTGTGATTGTTAACCAGCCCTGTGCTCTGTGTTTGTGGTTCAGGCGTGTGCACATCTCACAGAGCACCATGGAGTGTCTGCACGGAGAGTTCGACCTCGAGCCCGGGGACGGCGGCGAGCGCTGTGACTACCTGAAGGAGCGAGGCATCGAGACCTACCTGGTGGTTGTTCCCAAAGGAGCCATGGGCAAGAACGGCATCAACGGCGTGGTGAGAGAGAGAGACACAGAGAAGTTGTTATTTGAATATCCAAACGACTGTCCTGTTCCTGAATCTGAGTTTGACTATCAGGAGATCATCAGTGAGCAAGTGACGCCTTCATGACCCTGCGGGGAGATTATCAGACACGAGAGCACGAACTCGAAACAACCGCAAAACTGAGATTAAACTCATTTCACTGATGTGCTCAGGGCTGTAGGCATCACTTTGAGGGGGGGCTGAGACCTTGAAAACTCTGAAATTACAGGGTTTGGACGGGTGCTTGAAATCCTCAGAGGTGCTTTAATCTAGTGTTTTCAAGGTTTGGAACGTTCTTGAATTTGGGACACGGTGCTTAAAACAAAGTTTCTGTTTAAAGATATGCACTTTTTTTATTGGGCAGGGTTAAATATATCATTCAAAGTCATTCAATAATGTTTCTCTGTTTACAAGGGCATCTTAAGGCCCCCCGGGGCCACATTAGGCCCTTCAGAGCTCCCCATCTAGCCCCCAGAATGTTATCAAACTCAGAGAACGTGAGAGGGAAAAGTTAATGTGGCTTTAAGGGAGTCTCTTTGTTCTTAAATCCCTACAACTACTAACGCGACCCCAGAAGGACTGGGACTGGAAGATTTTAATTAATCTACTTCATGTGGACCCACATGAAACCCAGAGACGCAAACATGACGATCCCAGAGAGCAGTGGCCAAGACATCTCGCCTTCCCCAAGAGGCTGGCAGCAGCGTGAGCCAAAGGGACTTACCATTAAAGGCTAAAAAACAAAAAGAAATATCAAACTAATGTTGTTTAAATAACGTCGAATTATCTGTCCCCCATGGTACATGTCAAGAAAAACTGGCCCACCTCAAGGTCCTGACCCCTGACCTCAGAGCCCCTGAATTAAACCAAAGTATCAACTTTAAATCATAACTCCATCCATGTGTACGCTATGTAACCTTGTAGATATTTTGGGGCTTTTTGTGCATTTATTTGGAAAAGGAGAAGCAGGGGATTGAGTCTGAAAGTGGGGCGAGAGAGCGGGGGAGAACATGCAGGAAAGAGGTCACAGGCGGGAGTCCGACCCAGGCCGCCCACACCGTGGGGCACATGGACACCCCCCCGCTGACCCAGTTTCTCAGTGTGAAACAGGACACCTCAAGGAGGGACGCAGGATACTTTTCAAAAGACAGTGAACATTTTTAAAGGATTTCAACACATTTATTAAAGCCATGATTTAAGAATTCACCCACAAAAGAGTCCGATTTAGAAAAAAATCCACAAACCCAGGTAACATGAAGGTGACATCCTTCTCTTTGTTTGTTTGTGTGTATTTGATTTATTGATAGTGTTATTGTTTGTTTTTATCAGAAGCTGTCAGTGACATCATCCAATGGAAACTCTCCTCTGCTGATAAACACCACGGAGTGTAACGGAAGCGTGAATACAGCGTGCACCACACCGGAGGAGCCCGAGGAGCTCGACACCAAGGTGATGCACATAAACCATATCAGACCTTTAGGTCGTATCAGCTGTTTTTAAAACCTGATTACCTTTGGATCAACCTATTAACAGACAAAGAGGCGGGGCTAAGGCCGAGCTTAAGGCTAACTATTCAGACCGAAATCATTTATCAACTGGGCTGTAATCATGTTTATTTCTGCTGTACATGTTAATTCTGTGGTAAAGATGTTTATTTTTGTTGTAAACATCTTTATTTTGTTGTTCATATATTTATCTCTTACATTTTTATTTGTGCTGTATACATTTGTTTTCTGCAGTAAACATGTTTACCTCAGCTGTGAACAGGTCTGTTTCTGCAGTAAACATGTTTATCTCGGCCGAAACAGGTTTATGTCTTCTGTAAACAGGTTTGTTTCTGCGGTAAACATGCTTATCTCGGCTGTAAACAGACTTGTTTCTGCAGTAAACATGTTTACCTCGGCTGTTAACAGGTTTGTTTCTGCAGTAAACATGTTTATCTCGGCCGTAAACAGGTTTATGTCTTCTGTAAACAGGTTTGTTTCTGCGGTAAACATGCTTATCTCAGCTGTAAACAGAATTGTTTCTGCAGTAAACATGTTTACCTCGGCTGTGAACAGGTTTGTTTCTGCAGTAAACATGTTTATCTCGGCCGTAAACAGGTTTATGTCTTCTGTAAACAGGTTTGTTTCTGCGGTAAACATGCTTATCTCGGCTGTAAACAGAATTGTTTCTGCAGTAAACATGTTTATCTCGGCTGTAAACAGGTCTGTTTCTGCAGTAAACATGTTTATCTCGGCTGTAAACAGAATTGTTTCTGCAGTAAACATGTTTACCTCGGCTGTTAACAGGTTTGTTTCTGCAGTAAACATGTTTATCTTGGCCGTAAACAGGTTTATGTCTTCTGTAAACAGGTTTGTTTCTGCAGTAAACATGTTTATCTCGGCTGTAAACAGAATTGTTTCTGCAGTAAACATGTTTATCTCGGCTGTAAACAAGTCTGTTTCTGCAGTAAACATGTTTACCTCGGCTGTTAACAGGTTTGTTTCTGCAGTAAACATGTTTATCTCGGCCATAAACAGGTTTATGTCTTCTGTAAACAGGTCTGTTTCTGCAGTAAATATGTTTATCTCGGCTGTTAACAGGTTTGTTTCTGCAGTAAACATGTTTATCTCGGCCGTAAACAGGTTTATGTCTTCTGTAAACAGGTTTGTTTCTGCAGTAAACATGTTTATCTCGGCTGTAAACAGGTCTGTTTCTGCAGTAAACATGTTTATCTCGGCTGTAAACAGGTCTGTTTCTGCAGTAAACATGTTTATCTCGGCTGTAAACAGGTCTGTTTCTTCAGTAGACATTTTTACCTTAGCTGTAAACATGGATATTTGAACATGGAGGCTGGATGGATCTTCTGCAGCTTCAAGTGCAGCCTCTAGTGGACATGGGGGGAACTGCAGCCCTGCAGAGATGGCAGCCCTGCATGTTTTCAGACAATCACTGATTTAGACGAGGCTGATATAAATGAAAGAGTTCAGGACCTCACGATTGTTTGTCCTGTGTGTCGTTCAGGTGGTGAACCCCTCGTTCCCGAACCCTCGACGGCGGTTACGTCTCAGAGATCTGGCTGAGAGAGTGATCGATGCCCAGGAGAACGAACAGGAGCTGAACAAGCTGCTGAACGAGGCTCTGCTGGAGAGGGAGACGGTGCAGGCGTAAGAAAGACCAGACATTCACTCACATGGCCGTCTCAAACACACAGACCAGAGTCAGCGTCCCCAGGTCACTCACCTGCTCGGTTTGAGGAGCACTGACCTGAGCCGGTTCTCTACTGTCACTCAAACTCTGGTGTGGACCAAAGAACCAGACCGACACTGTTGCTGTCCTCTTTACCCAAGCTCTCTCATATGGTTCATGTGTAGGGACATCAGGGACTAGACTGGATCCACCTGACCCAGGACCCAGTGAGCCCCTTTTGAGCTCTTAAGAGTCCATCTCTGGAGGCTAGATGATCTTCACCAGCTCGTATCTGAAAATGTCTTATTTTTACTCATGAGGGTCTTAACTTTAAGCTGGCCCATGACCTGACTGGGTTATAACTGACCTGTTCTGGGTCAGGACACGTTAGTACGTTGGACCTTGGTGACGATCAGACAGTAAGCCTGTCTGCAGGTACGCTCTGACTCTCCTCTGCATCTCTGACCCTCTATTTCAAAGCCAAGTGCTTTAATGACTTATTTTTAATATTAACATAAACACTATATTCAGGGATGGGCATCAGTGTCTGTTAATCAGTAGGCTGGTGGATGTCAGGGTTTTTACAGACTCATGTTGATGCAGACATGAGACATGCCTGCTGATCCATTAACGGGACAGAGAACACCGGCCTGCTGACCAAGCTCTGGTGTTTTTCATGTTCAGCCAAGAGACACAAGGTTATTGGAGGGAAAATCACCAAAGAAGGTTACAGGGACAACGTCGATATCAGCTAAGATGTTGTTGCTAAATACTGATATTAGAATTTTAGCTTTTTTAAAAAGAAGAAAAATAACTTATCGTACTACATCAGTGCGGCCTCGACGCGGTGCCAAAGGTTGATTCATTGTTTCCAGTTTGGTCTTAAAAGTCTTGAATTTGACTTCTAAGGTGACAACAGCACTGGCCTGAGCAGCCTGGAAACATTTTTAAACTCCAGATTGTCTCATATTCATGTTTAAGGATGAAAAATCTGAGCACAGAATGAATCTGACTGTTCCTGCAGCCTGAAGCTGCTGAACATGAGACTGTGATGACCCTGATAACAGCCTGAGGGTGTCTGCCCTCACATCAGTTCTCTCTCCGTGTCTTTTTCTCCTCTGAAAAACTTCAGCATTGACCTGTGACTTTGAAACACAGTGGTGCTCCTGGGAGAGGCAGGCACCAGAGGTGTGGAGTCCAGCCAGACGACTTTGACTCCAGTCAGACTCGTTTGACTCAACTTAACAAGACCTTCAGTGTGACTCGACTTCCCTCAGGCTGAAATGACCTGACCTTCCTCAGACTTAAACTCTAGTGACCTGACTTCATTCAGACGTGAACTCTAGTGACCTTACTTTCCTCAGACTTAAACTCTAGTGACCTGACTTTACTCAGACTTAAGCTCTAATGACCTGACCTTCCTCAGACTTGAAGTCTATTGACCTGACTTCCCTCAGACTTGAACTCTAGTGACCTAACTTCCCTCAGACTTGAACTCTAGTGTCATGACTTCACTCAGACTTGACCTCTAGTGACCTGACTTCCCTCAGACTTGAACTCTAGTGACCTGACTTCCCTCAGACTTGAACTCTAATGACCTGACTTGACTCAGACTTGGACTCTAATGACCTGACTTGACTCAGACTTGAACTCTAGTGAACTGACTTGACTCAGACTTGAACTCTAGTGACCTGACTTGACTCAGACTTGAACTCTAATGACCTGACTTGACTCAGACTTGAACTCTAGTGACCTGACTTGACTCAGACTTGAGCTCTAATGACCTGACTCCATTCAGACTTAAACTCTAATAACTTTACCTACTCAGACTTGAAGTCTATTGACCTGACTTCACTCAGACTTGAACTCTAATGAC
Organism: Cetoscarus ocellatus; assembly: GCA_037902135.1. NCBI lineage: Eukaryota > Metazoa > Chordata > Actinopteri > Labriformes > Labridae > Cetoscarus > Cetoscarus ocellatus. The sequence continues at coordinate 217,938 of JBAMNC010001833.1, forward strand.
CTGACTTCACTCAGGCTTGAACTCTAATTACCTGACTTCCCTCAGACTTGAACTCTTTGATGATCTCTGACATGACCAGACCACATTTTTACTAACTTTTGATTCAATTAAAGCAGTATCAGCCTTGTGTTTTTAAGTGGATCTTAAAATAAGATGTGTTCTTGGACTTTTCAGAAACAAAACTGTTCCAGAAATCATGGTTAGGAGTTCACCAGAGTTTCTGATTTGAAGTGTTTTCAGACTTTGTCTTGTTTAACTTGGTTATTGTCTCTGTTTTCAGTGTGAAGGGTAAACACACCAACAGGCTGTCCCTGAGGTTTGTGGATCCTGAACTGGAGACTCGATACTCGGTAGAGAAGGAGAAGCAGAGTGGGGCGGCCTTCTGCTGCTCCTGTGTTGTCCTGCTCTTCACTGCCACTATGGAGGCCCTTATAGACCCCTGGTTAGAGCACACTCATTTACACTGATCTACACTGCAGCATCCAAAGTTTGACTCCCTCGGTGTTGACTCTTTAGTTTGACTCCCTCAGTGTTGACTCTTTAGTTTAACTCCATCAGTGTTGAATCTTTAGTCTAACTCCCCCAGTGTTGATTCTTTAGTCTGACTCCCTCAGTGCTGACTCTTTAGTTTGACTCCCTCAGTGTTACCTCTCTTTAGTTTGACTCCCTCAGTGTTGAATCTTTAGTCTGACTCCCTCAGTGTTGATTCTTTAGTCTGACTCCCTCAGTGTTGACTCTTTAGTTTGACTCCCTCAGTGTTACCTCTCTTTAGTTTGACTCCCTCAGTGTTGAATCTTTAGTTTGACTCCCTCAGTGTTACCTCTCTTTAGTTGACTCCCTCAGTGTTGACTCTTTAGTTTGACTCCCTCAGTGTGGACTCTTTAGTTTAACTCCCTCAGTGTTGAATCTTAGTTTGACTCCCTCAGTGTTGACTCTTTAGTTTGACTCCCTCAGTGTTGACTCTTTAGTTTGACTCCCTCAGTGTTGACTCTTTAGCTTGACTCCTTAGTTTGACTCCCTCAGTGTTGACTCCTTAGTTTGACTCCCTCAGAGTTGACTCTTTAGTTTGACTCCCTCAGTGTTACCTCTCTTTAGTTTGACTCCCTCAGTGTTGAATCTTTAGTCTGACTCCCTCAGTGTTGACTCTTTAGTTTGACTCCCTCAGTGTTGACTCTTTAGTTTGACTCCCTCAGTGTTACCTCTTTTAGTTTGACTCCCTAAGTGTTGATTCTTTGGTCTGACTCCCTCAGTGTTGAATCTTTAGTTTGACTCCCTCAGTGTTACCTCTCTTTAGTTTGACTCCCTCAGTGTTGACTCTTTAGTTTGACTCCCTCAGTGTTAAATCTTTAGTCTGACTCCCTCAGTGTTGACTCTTTAGTTTGACTCCCTCAGTGTTACCTCTCTTTAGTTTGACTCCCTCAGTGTTGAATCTTTAGTTTGACTCCCTCAGTGTTACCTCTCTTTAGTTGACTCCCTCAGTGTTGACTCTTTAGTTTAACTCCCTCAGTGTTGAATCTTAGTTTGACTCCCTCAGTGTTGACTCTTTAGTTTGACTCCCTCAGTGTTGACTCTTTAGTTTGACTCCCTCAGTGTTGACTCTTTAGCTTGACTCCTTAGTTTGACTCCCTCAGTGTTGACTCCTTAGTTTGACTCCCTCAGAGTTGACTCTTTAGTTTGACTCCCTCAGTGTTACCTCTCTTTAGTTTGACTCCCTCAGTGTTGAATCTTTAGTCTGACTCCCTCAGTGTTGACTCTTTAGTTTGACTCCCTCAGTGTTGACTCTTTAGTTTGACTCCCTCAGTGTTGACTCTTTAGTTTGACTCCCTCAGTGTTACCTCTTTTAGTTTGACTCCCTAAGTGTTGATTCTTTGGTCTGACTCCCTCAGTGTTGAATCTTTAGTTTGACTCCCTCAGTGTTGAATCTTTAGTTTGACTCGCTCAGTGTTGACTCTTTAGTTTAACTCTCTCAGCGTTGACTCTTTAGTTTGACCCCCTCAGTTTTGAATCTTTAGTTTAACTCCCTCAGTGTTGACTCTTTAGTTTGACTCCCTCAGTGTTGAATCTTTAGTTTGACTCCCTCAGTGTTGGCTCTTTAGTTTAACTCCCTCAGTGTTGAATCTTTAGTTTGACTCCCTCAGTGTTGACTCTTTAGTTTAACTCCCTCAGTGTTGAATCTTTAGTTTGACTCCCTCAGTGTTCACTCTTTAGTTTAACTCCCTCAGCGTTGACTCTTTAGTTTGACCCCCTCAGTGTTGACTCTTTAGTTGTCTCCCTCAGTGCTGACTCTTTAGTTTGACTCCTTCAGTGTTGCCTCTCTTTAGTTTGACTCCCTCAGTGTTGACTCTTTAGTTGTCTCCCTCAGTGCTGACTCTTTAGTTTGACTCCTTCAGTGTTGCCTCTCTTTAGTTTGACTCCCTCAGTGTTGACTCTTTACTTTGACGCCCTCAGTGTTGACTCTTTAGTTTGCCTTCTTCAGTGTTACCTCTCTTTAGTTTGACTCCCTCGGTGTTGACTCTTTAGTTTGACTCCCTCAGTGTTGAATCTTTAGTTTGACTCCCTCAGTGTTCACTCTTTAGTTTGACTCCCTCAGTGTTGACTCTTTAGTTTGACTCCTTCAGATTTACCTCTCTTTAGTTTGACTCCCTCAGTGTTGACTCTTTAGTTTGACTCCATCAGTGTTGACTCTCTGTAGTTTGACCCCTCAGTGTTGACCCTTTAGTTTGACTCCCTCAGTGTTGACTCTTTAGTTTGACTCCTTCAGTGTTACCTCTCTTTAGTTTGACTCCCTCAGTGTTGACTCTTAAGTTTGACTCCCTCAGTGTTGACTCTTTAGTTTGACTCCCTCAGTGTTGACTCTTTAGTCTGACTCCCTCAGTGTTGACTCTTTAGTTTGACCCCCTCAGTGTTGATTCTTTAGTTTGACTCCCTCAGTGTTGAATCTTTAGTCTAACTCCCTCAGTGTTGACTCTTTAGTTTGACTCCCTCAGTGTAACCTCTCTTTAGTTTGACTCCCTCAGTGTTGATTCTTTAGTCTGACTCCCTCAGTGGTGAATCTTTAGTTTGACTCCCTCAGTGTTGACTCTTTAGTTTAACTCCCTCAGCGTTGACCCTTTAGTCTTACTCCCTCAGTGTTGACTCTTTAGTTAGACTCCCTCAGTGTTGACTCTTTAGTTTGACTCCCTCAGTGTTGAATCTTTAGTCTGACTCCCTCGGTGTTGACTCTTTAGTTTGACTCCCTCAGTGTTGAATCTTTAGTGTGACTCCCTCAGTGTTGAATCTTTAGTTTGACTCCCTCAGTGTTACCTCTCTTTAGTTTGACTCCCTCGGTGCTGACTCTTTAGTTTGACTCCCTCAGTGTTGACTCTTTAGTTTGACTCCCTCAGTGTTGACTCTTTAGTTTCACTCCCTCAGTGCTGACTCTTTAGTTTAACTCCCTCAGTGTTGACTCTTTAGTTTCACTCCCTCAGTTTTACCTCTCTTTAGTTTGACTCCCTCAGTGCTGACTCTTTAGTTTGACTCCCTCAGTGTTGACTCTTTAGTTTCACTCCCTCAGTGTTGACTCTTTAGTTTGACTCCCTCAGTGTTACCTCTCTTAATTTGACTCCCTCAGTGTTGATTCTTTAGTCTGACTCCCTCAGTGTGGAATCTTTAGTTTGACCCCCTCAGTGTTGACTCTTTAGTTTGACTCCCTCAGTGTTGTCTCTTTAGTTTGACTCCCTCAGTGTTGAATCTTTAGTCTGACTCCCTCAGTGTTCACTCTTTAGTTTGACTCCCTAAGTGTTGACTCTTTAGTTTGACTCCCTCAGTGTTGAATCTTTAGTTTGACTCGCTCAGTGTTGACTCTTTAGTTTAACTCTCTCAGCGTTGACTCTTTAGTTTGACCCCCTCAGTTTTGAATCTTTAGTTTGACCCCCTCAGTGTTGATTCTTTAGTTTGACTCCCTCAGAGTTGACTCTTTAGTTTGACCCCCTCAGTGTTGATTCTTTAGTTTGACTCCCTCAGTGTTGAATCTTTAATCTAACTCCCTCAGTGTTGACTCTTTAGTTTGACTCCCTCAGTGTAACCTCTCTTTAGTTTGACTCCCTCAGTGTTGATTCTTTAGTCTGACTCCCTCAGTGTTGAATCTTTAGTTTGACTCCCTCAGTGTTGACTCTTTAGTTTAACTCCCTCAGCGTTGACCCTTTAGTCTTACTCCCTCAGTGTTGACTCTTTAGTTTGACTCCCTCAGTGTTGAATCTTTAGTCTGACTCCCTCAGTGTTGACTCTTTAGTTTGACTCCCTCAGTGTTGAATCTTTAGTGTGACTCCCTCAGTGTTGAATCTTTAGTTTGACTCCCTCAGTGTTACCTCTCTAGTTTGACTCCCTCAGTGCTGACTCTTTAGTTTGACTCCCTCAGTGTTGACTCTTTAGTTTGACTCCCTCAGTGTTGACTCTTTAGTTTCACTCCCTCAGTGCTGACTCTTTAGTTTAACTCCCTCAGTGTTGACTCTTTAGTTTCACTCCCTCAGTTTTACCTCTCTTTATTTTGACTCCCTCAGTGCTGACTCTTTAGTTTGACTCCCTCAGTGTTGACTCTTTAGTTTCACTCCCTCAGTGTTGACTCTTTAGTTAGACTCCCTCAGTGTTACCTCTCTTAATTTGACTCCCTCAGTGTTGATTCTTTAGTCTGACTCCCTCAGTGTGGAATCTTTAGTTTGACCCCCTCAGTGTTGACTCTTTAGTTTGACTCCCTCAGTGTTGTCTCTTTAGTTTGACTCCCTCAGTGTTGAATCTTTAGTCTGACTCCCTCAGTGTTCACTCTTTAGTTTGACTCCCTAAGTGTTGACTCTTTAGTTTGACTCCCTCAGTGTTGAATCTTTAGTTTGACTCGCTCAGTGTTGACTCTTTAGTTTAACTCTCTCAGTGTTGACTCTTTAGTTTGACCCCCTCAGTTTTGAATCTTTAGTTTAACTCCCTCAGTGTTGACTCTTTAGTTTAACTCCCTCAGTGTTGAATCTTTAGTTTGACTCCCTCAGTGTTGACTCTTTAGTTTAACTCCCTCAGTGTTGAATCTTTAGTTTGACTCCCTCAGTGTTGACTCTTTAGTTTAACTCCCTCAGTGTTGAATATTTTGTTTGACTCCCTCAGTGTTCACTCTTTAGTTTAACTCCCTCAGCGTTGACTCTTTATGACCCCCTCAGTGTTGACTCTTTAGTTGTCTCCCTCAGTGCTGACTCTTTAGTTTGACTCCTTCAGTGTTGCCTCTCTTTAGTTTGACTCCCTCAGTGTTGACTCTTTAGTTGTCTCCCTCAGTGCTGACTCTTTAGTTTGACTCCTTCAGTGTTGCCTCTCTTTAGTTTTACTCCCTCAGTGTTGACTCTTTACTTTGACGCCCTCAGTGTTGACTCTTTAGTTTGACTCCTTCAGTGTTACCTCTCTTTAGTTTGACTCCCTCGGTGTTGACTCTTTAGTTTGACTCCCTCAGTGTTGACTCTTTAGTTTGACTCCTTCAGTGTTACCTCTCTTTAGTTTGACTCGCTCAGTGTTGACTCTTTAGTTTAACTCTCTCAGTGTTGACTCTTTAGTTTGACCCCCTCAGTTTTGAATCTTTAGTTTAACTCCCTCAGTGTTGACTCTTTAGTTTAACTCCCTCAGTGTTGACTCTTTAGTTTGACTCCCTCAGTGTTGACTCTTTAGTTTAACTCCCTCAGTGTTGAATCTTTAGTTTGACTCCCTCAGTGTTGACTCTTTAGTTTAACTCCCTCAGTGTTGAATATTTTGTTTGACTCCCTCAGTGTTCACTCTTTAGTTTAACTCCCTCAGCGTTGACTCTTTAGTTTGACCCCCTCAGTGTTGACTCTTTAGTTGTCTCCCTCAGTGCTGACTCTTTAGTTTGACTCCTTCAGTGTTGCCTCTCTTTAGTTTGACTCCCTCAGTGTTGACTCTTTAGTTGTCTCCCTCAGTGCTGACTCTTTAGTTTGACTCCTTCAGTGTTGCCTCTCTTTAGTTTTACTCCCTCAGTGTTGACTCTTTAGTTTGACTCCCTCAGTGTTGACTCTTTAGTTTGACTCCTTCAGTGTTACCTCTCTTTAGTTTGACTCCCTCGGTGTTGACTCTTTAGTTTGACTCCCTCAGTGTTGACTCTTTAGTTTGACTCCTTCAGTGTTACCTCTCTTTAGTTTGACTCCCTCAGTGTTGACTCTTTAGTTTGACTCCCTCGGTGTTGACTCTTTAGTTTGACTCCCTCAGTGTTGACTCTTTACTTTGACGCCCTCAGTGTTGACTCTTTAGTTTGACTCCTTCAGTGTTACCTCTCTTTAGTTTGACTCCCTCAGTGTTGACTCTTTAGTTTGACTCCTTCAGTGTTACCTCTCTTTAGTTTGACTCCTTCAGTGTTACCTCTCTTTAGTTTGACTCCCTCGGTGTTGACTCTTTAGTTTGACTCCCTCAGTGTTGACCCTTTAGTTTGACTCCCTCTTTGTTTTTATCTCTGTGTTTTTTTTTCACAGGCTGATTGCGAACTACATCACGTTTGCAGTGGGAGAAGTCATTCTGCTCGTCCTGACCGTCTGCTCCCTGGCAGCCATTTTCCCGAGGGTGAGTTCCATGTTTGTGGTCCTGCTCTCCTGTTGAAGCTTCTGCTCCATGATGAGGTTCACCTTTCCATCCCTGTCAGATCCAGGAGGTCTTATTGAGCCCTCACGCCAGTCAAACAACCAATCAAAGGTGCTCACGTTCTCTACTGTCTAAAGAGAGAGCCCTTAGATCGTTTTACAGCTACATTTTAAGATAGTCAACACAGGCCTGTGGTTCAATTGGGCTGCTTGTTAAAACATGATATTAACAATTACCATCCTAGCTTACCACCCAAGACTTTGGACTCAAGACAAGGTTTCAGACTTTTGACCAGGTTTTAGATTGTTTTAAGGGCAGACATTTTCTGGGCCCTTCAGCTTTGGGCATTTTCATACAAACACACTCCTGGGCGCACATGGGACAGTATGATCATCTGCTGTCTGAACAGTGTGACCACTGGGCTAAAATCAACACCTGGGACAGGCTGAAATCAGAGAAGACACCTGCACCTCACATAGACAGGCTAACCCCTGATGGGGACATTCAATTCTTAACTCTGTTGTTGAAACATGCTGCTCACACACATCCTGAAATACTCAAACATGTCCTACAATCATGCTTTAATGGAGACATTGCAGAGTGATGGCTGCTTCTGAAGAAGCGCTACCGAACAGTTTGGGGGTTAATTGCCTTGCTCAAGGGCACTTCCACAGTGCCGAGGAGATCAGCTGACACCTCTTCAGCTACCAAAACAACTTCCAAACATGGTTCAGTCAGGACTTGAGCCGGTCACCTTATGGTCCCCTACCAATGTTCTTCCAGACTGAGCTACTGCTGCCACAAATCACTTTGTCCTGGGCACGCAGTAGAGCTCAAGGACCCCAAAGGTCAAGGTCATTTGAATCTCTATGAGCCACACTTCCACATTAACCACCTGAGGACTTGCTCTTGACACCCTGAACCCTGAAACGTTCTGGTTTGTTGAAGTGGAGTTGTCCAAGTTCCGTGGTAGTAAATACAATCACCATTAAAGTAACAGTCCAATTCTGCCCCTGAGGGATGATATCCGAGCACAGACACACAAGGTGACAAATATCAGTACATGGTGCCACTGAAAGTCTTATCAAAGTGAGAGCTGAAGATAGAGACAGATCCAAGGACCAGTCATAGATCTGTCCTCATCGTTTTTGTCTTTGTTGATTATGAACTGGAGAGGAATGATGTTGATTAATATGGCAGCATCTAGCTGAACTGTTATTAAAATGTGTTAAACTGGTCTAAAAGTATAAATTTATGTTAAAAGATGTCATTTCTGTTGATGGTTGATGCAGGATAGAGCACATGGAGTGGAGCAGGTCCACGGCAGCAGATCATCCATGGCTGCTGGTCAAGGTCATGATCAAAACTGTAAGACCAGTTGAAAAACTGCAAGGATTTACATTTTACACTTTTGGATCTTAAGAAAATTCTAAGTTGAGCTTCAAAATGCAAAAAGAAGAAAGGGGAGTGAGACAATAAAAATCTGAGTAAGCAATTTATTGCAAACAGCCATTAAACTGAAATAGGCTGTTCATCAGCTGATCAAAAGTTTAAAACCACAGCCTTTAAAAGTCAAAATCTTCAGATTCAATGTCATTTTCAGTCAGGTATCCACACTGTCATGACCTCCTGATGGCAAAGGTAAAAAAGCTTTCCCTCTTTGAATGTGGTGGATTGATGAGCTGCATAAGCAAGGCCTCTCACAGCGCACCATTGCTGCTGAGGTTGGACACAGTAAGACAGTCATTTTAAACTTCTTCAAAGATCCTGAGGGTTATGGAACAAAAAAGTCAAGTGGTAGACCCAAAAACATTTCACCAGCCCTGAGCCGGAGGATCTGATTGGCTGTCCGTCAAGACACGTGACGATCCTGAGCCCAAATGAAGGTTGTTACTGGTGCTGACTGCAGTCCAATAACCATCAGACGGCGTCTGCCAGAGAAGGTTTAAGAACAAAGACGCCTTCAACGCCACAAAACTGCCCGTTTGGAGTTTGGACCAGAGCACCAAACATGGGACATTGAAAGGTGGAAGAAAGTTTTATTCTCTGAGGAGAAAAAGTGTCACCTTGATGGTCCTGATGGCTTCAACGCTACTGACATGACAAGGAGATCCACCTGAGATGTTTTCTACACGGCACAGTGGAGGGGGCGCCATCATGATCTGGGCTGATTTTTCCTTCAGTGGAACAACGGAGCTTCATGACTGAGGGTCCTGTTCTGTGTGGTAATGTCTGAGGGCCCTGTTCTGTGTGGTAATGTCTGAGGGCCCTGGTCTGTGTGGTAATGTCTGAAGGCCCTGGTCTGTGTGGTAAAGACTGAGGGCCCTGGTCTGTGTGGTAATGTCTGAGGGCCCTGGTCTGTGTGGTAAAGACTGAGGGCCCTGGTCTGTGTGGTAATGTCTGAGGGCCCTGGTCTGTGTGGTAAAGACTGAGGGCCCTGGTCTGTGTGGTAATGACTGAAGGCCCTGGTCTGTGTGGTAAAGACTGAGGGCCCTGTTCTGTGTGGTAATGTCTGAGGGCCCTGGTCTGTGTGGTAATGACTGAGGGCCCTGGTCTGTGTGGTAATGTCTGAGGGCCCTGGTCTGTGTGGTAATGTCTGAAGGCCCTGGTCTGTGTGGTAAAGACTGAGGGCCCTGGTCTGTGTGGTAATGTCTGAAGGCCCTGGTCTGTGTGGTAATGACTGAGGGCCCTGGTCTGTGTGGTAATGACTGAAGGCCCTGGTCTGTGTGGTAATGACTGAAGGCCCTGGCCTGTGGTAATGACTGAGGGCCCTGGTCTGTGGTAAAGACTGAGGGCCCTGGTCTGTGTGGTAAAGACTGAGGGCCCTGGTAATGACTGTTTTTTTCAACAGGACAACGCTGCAGTTCACAATGCCCTCCTGACAGAGGACTTCTTTCAGAGGAATAACCCCACTCTTTTGGACCCTCCTGCGTGTTCCCCTGATTTCAGTCCAGTTGAGAACATTTGGGGATGGGGGGTGAGGGAAGTTTACAGAAATGGACATCAGGTCCAGACAGTGGATGCCCTCTGTGAAGCCATCTTCATCACTTGGAGCAACATTAAAATTTTGATCAGCTGATGAACAGCCTATTTCAGTTTAACTGTTGTTTGCAATAAATTGCTTACTCAATTCTTTTTTTGTCTCACTCCCATTTCTCCTTTTACATTTTGAAGCTCTTCTTAGAACCTTCTTAAGATCCAACAGTACAAAATGTAAATTCTTGCAATTCTTCAACTGGTCTTACAATTTTGATCAGGAGTGTGTGCGTGTGCTGTGAGCAGGAACAACCATCTATTTAATTTTGTTGATCTCTCTGAAGTTAATATCAGGACCTGTATCTTAACTAATAATGGAATGGGGCAAAAGAAAAGGACAAGTATTTGTAAGTGTAGTTACTGAAGCTTCATAAATCCACAGCAGTAGGACGTCCATGCCAATGATCCAAGGCGGCCTACAAGAAAAGAACCAGAGACGAGTTCAGGAGCAAACAACAAGGGGCAAAGGCAGATATGGAGAGAGAGTGTTAGAGAGACAGAGAGAGGGACAGAGAGGGAGGAGCTCAGTGTGCCAGATTCCCGGCAATCTAAGCCTATTGCATCTTAACTATGTGTCTAAACTATGGACTATGAGCTGGTCCCTAACTGAAAGCTTTATCAAAGAGGAATGTTTTAAGTCTAACCTTAAAGGTAGAGAGGGTGTCTGCCTCCTGAACCGTGGTCGGTAAATGGTTCCAGAGAAGAGGAGCCTGATAACTGAAGGCTCTACCTCCCAGACTACTTCTAGAGACTGATGGCACCACGAGCAGGCCAGCATTTTGGGAGCGTAATGTTCTAGAGGGGTTGTATGGCACTACAAGCTCTTTGAGGTAAACTGGTGCCTGTCCACTGAGAGCTTTATAGGTGAGAAGAAGAATCTTGAATTCTATTCTAGATTTTATTGAAGCCAATGCAGAGAAGCTAATACAGGAGTAATGTGGTCTCTTCTCCTAGTTCTAGTCAGTACACGTGCTGCAGCATTTTGAACCAGCTGAAGCGTCTTAAGCGACTTACTGGGACAGCCTGAAAGAAGAGAATTACAATAGTCCAGTCTAGAGGTAACAAAAGCATGGACTAGCTTTTCGGCATCGTTCTGAGACAGGATAGGCCTAATTTTAGCGATGTTACAGAGATGAAAAAAGGCTGTTCTTGAAATTTGCTTTATGTAAATAGAACCCTAAGATTTCTAACAGTTGTGCTTGGTGCCAGGCAAATGCCATCAATGGCAGTTTAATCATTAGAAAAGGTTTCTCTAAGGTGGCAGGGGCCCAGCACAATGATCTCTGTCTGTCCAAGTTAAGAAGAAGAAAATTCCTCTCCATCCAGATCCTGATCTCATGTACTGATATGTATCACTCAGTGTCCTTTCCAGGTCTGTCGCCTCAGGGGCGGAGCTGGTCAGCTGATTTATTAACATTTATATTTACTTGTGCCATGGACCTCCAGCAGCCCCACTTCAAAAACCAGACCTTTCCCTTTAAGATGCTCAGCCAACATGTTCTGGCAGCATGTAGATGAGGAGCCCTCACTCTCTTCATTAAACTTTGATCCACCTCGTCATGGAAGGTCACATTAATCAATAAGAGCCATCAGCGAGGAGGTCGGCCACACAGCCGATCGATCACTCGCTCATCTGTGTGAGCAGCGATATGACACAGCCCTAGGCTCGTGCGCTCTTTCCACCAACACAGAGCATCCATTAACAGAGGCCACTGCCATCGTTGACACGTCACGCTGCTGCTGGATCATAATACACGTGTTGATAATGACACGGATCAGCAGGCCACAGCCATGTATGTGCTGTATGTCACATGTGACCAGAGGAGATGATTGCTGCTGCTTCAGCTCTGTCTGCTAACACACACGCTCAGCCTGAAACAGGTCTGTGATGGAGCCTGTCCCAACATTTATGAGCATCCATCTGTGGTGCAGGGTCCAGGTGATCAGATCAGACCAAAGTCAGTCCGAAAGTCGGGTAAGGGAGGGCAGTGTCAGGTCTTTCAGGTAAATCAACATGTTTTCATCTAAGACAGGTCAGATGTCTTCATCTTTGTGCCGGCGTAGGTGCCTCCTGTGGGCTGCTGCTGGGCCTCGGTGCAGACCTAATCCAGTCCAACAGAAGTTCTTACCTGTGACAGACCTCACACTCATTTCAGCTGTTCAGTGAAACGACAGCGTTAGATCTTCCCTCCTATTTTGCTGATCATCCTGCATGTTTTCTCTGTTTAAGGATCACTGTGGGTCAGGAACTCCTCATCAGGATATTTGACATAATCAAGGATCATTTTTGTCCCTATGTATCAGTTAACGACAGTCACAGAGAGGTGTTTCTAGCCGTCAGTCTATACAGAGATTTGGTAAGTTTGATTTGAATTCAGAGGCTGCACTGTAAAAATCAAACAAGGCTCGAACTGATCACACAGATGAAGTCAAAGCTCACGTCTGTAGCAGTACTTGCTTTGTGTGAGCATTAAACTCTACTAGTTAAGATAAACCTTTAGTTTCTGTGGTGCAACTGAACAAAGAAATAACAGCAGTTAGACCTGGACTTGTTCCAGTGCAGACTTTAGTGTGGACTTTACTCCAGAGCTGATGTGCTCAGAGTCCTGTACCCACAAGTGATGCAACTGGATCTGCTCCATGTTTCTATGATGACAGTCTGATGGAGTTGGCTGGACTTCAGGGATTACAGCCCCATATTAGAGAATTTTTTGTTTTTGATAGTCAGAACTGAAGACAGTTGTCTGAAAACTGTCAAATTTAAACAAATCAGTTGGCAGGCTCTGAAGAGCTGGTAGAACTATAACATAAGTAAACCCTCATTATTCACCAGATTCACCCACTTCCAAATGTCACCAACACTTTTGTACAGTTTAGGCTCTTTTGGTCAATGATCTGACTAAAGGTCAATACGTTTCTGGGTCACTCCATATGAACTCAACCAGAGGTCCCATGCTAACCAACCCAGACTTGGCAAAAAAAAATTGAATGTGGACGCCTTGTCTCAGAGATGTTGGCATCCAAACCTAGCCACTCAGGAGCATACGCCATTCAGGAGTGTCAAAACAGGCACAACAGCCTTTTTAAAAGCTCAGAGTTCAAAAACCCTCAAGATTTTCCACCTAAAACTTTACACGTGTTAGTTATACATGTAGAGGCACCAACACAATTTTTTTAAGCCTGAGCTGGCGACTCTGGGTGATTTCTGGACTTGAGTAAATGGACTAAATGGCTTGAGCTTATATAGCGCTTTGCTAGTCTTCGACTACTCAAAGCTGCTTTACACCGCAGGTCACACTTACCCATTCACACCCATTCACTCTCACATTCACTCACTGATGGTTCAGAGTTTCTATGTTAGTTATCCATCAGTATCAGCTAATACTTTCACGCCCTTTCATGCCTATTTACACGCCACTGACGCAGCAGTGAGAGCAATTTGCTGTTAAGTGTCTTGCCCAAGGACACATTGCCACGTGTCGCCCGGAGCTGGGCTTGAACCTGCAACCTCCCGATCACTGACCAAGCGCACTATCCAGCTGCGCCACCGACGAGTTCATATGGAATGACCTTTCTGCACTTCAGGTACCTCCTGTTATGGCCTCCATACACAAAAACCTCAGAGGGCAACAAAAGGAGACCAGAAACATCTGAGAGGACACCACAGAAAAGGCAAAGTTGACAACGATTTAATTAAGATTAATGCAAAAAGGAAACAACTGAATGAACCTAAAGGGGCTGGAGTTGGCGGCAAAAACAAATAGGAGGAAAAGACCAGGCCAACCCATAAGGGGACGTCGTACCTGACGGTCCTCCACTGAACTACCTCCCTAACTTAACAAAAGAACAATCAGAAACAAGAAAACTAGACCACCAGCAGCCACCAGCCCAAACTAAAATAACAAACCAGGAACCTGCGGAGGACTGAAAGGGGAAAAAGGGGAAGAAAATACCTGTTAACAGAGGAATCCAAGGAGAGAACCATGCTGGACCAGAGATTACAGCCAAGTGCCCCTCTGTAGACCCTCCTCCACTCCTGAGTGCTGTTCCCACTCAGGTGAGCCCCATGCAACAGGTAGAGGACAGGCCACATGTCACACCTCCAGCCACTAAAACAGGTCTGATCATCTGGAGACATGGAGTCTTCAAACATGTCCGCAACACGCCATCACTACATCAGACCTCATGGGCGTGTCCACTCCTCGTGTTCCAGTGCTAACCTGTGGCTGTTTGTGTGCCAGGTGTTCCCCAAGAAGTTGGTGTCGTTCTCCACGTGGATTGATCACACCCGCTGGGCTCGTAACACCTGGGCCATGGCAGCCATCTTTATCCTCACAATGGCAGACATCATGGATATGGTGAGTGTAGCTCTGCTGTTGTTTGTGTTTTTTATTTGTTTGTTTGTTTGTTTGTTACAAAGCAAACAAATTAATTAATAATTGTCGCTATCAAAGGATACGCTAAAGGCATCTATGGCTGAGTCACCTGCATGTAGGTTCATAGCAGAAACAACAGGAATCTAATATATGAGTTATGAATTTAAGGGGCCCGGCATGGACCCCTGTGGGACACCAGTTTATATCTAAACCAGTCTGGTGTTAAAGTCGAGGTCCCTGAGCTTTTCCTCCCGGAGTCCTCTGCCCCAGTTAGTGTTTTAATCAGTAAAATTAATACGAATCAGGCCAACACACACAGACCTTTAAGGAAATATCAGTGTTCCCCATCGTATATGTGAGCCAAATCTTAACATCCTGAAAGCAGACGGAGCCCAGGGCCCCTCTGGTGGGCCACCTACACAGTGCATTTACAGTGTTAAAGCAACACTTAAAGAGCTGAATTTAATACTGCATCCCAGTCTATTTGGTCCTACTCAGAGTTGACTCTACCTTCAGTGTTAAAACTTTAGAGTCAAATTACGCTGTATAGTGTTATTGAAATTTTTACACTAAGGGTGTATCAACTCTTAAGTGTGTAAAATTGACTCTTCATGGTGTTTATAATTTATGTTAAAGTGAATTTACTCTATTTGTATAAAATTCTCAAGCACAATAACACTGAAAAGAGTACACTAAGGAGTCAAATAACTCTGGGTGGAGTTGATTTTACACATTGTTGTGATCATAATGCAGTTAAAAAAAAGCTCCTCTGAAATGAAAAGACGAGTCCGTAGATCCACCTGCGTGAAGGTGGTCCCCCACCCCCAGCAAAATTTTGGGAAAATAGTCTGTTTCGTTTGTGCTTCGTTTGTGCTGGTTTGTGCTGTCTAAATTGTCGTTTGTGCAGATACAGTTTTTAAGTTATTAAATATTATTTTATAGGTCGTCCAGAGTTCATCCAGCCCCCCATTTTCTCTCAATGGACCCGAAATGGTACTGTTAGTGTGTCCTTGTTTGTGCCAGTTTGTGCCGTAGAAACTTTCATTTGTGCTGCTATGATTTTATAGATATTGCACACTTTAATTTCTGGTGATTTTTCTGGTGAATTTTTCAATTTCTCAGAAGAACTCCCGACCACAGGGGCCATCCCAGTGACATAATTAACACCTTAGCATCAGCCGTGACACTGTAGGATTGTGGGTAATGTAGTCTGCTCCCTTCATAAACCCAGGTGATAAACTGTGTGTATCTTTAAAGCTGGTGGATCAACCCTCACTGGTGTCCCTCTCTGGAGCACACACCATCATCTCACACCAGCTGTAGGTCACATGGTCAGGACCTCATGGACGAAGATCAGAGGAGCACAGGCTGTGAGATGTTGGAGCTTCTTCAACATTCACTGATGGGTTTCTAACTCTTCCAGCCTAAACTCTGAGGAGGAGAACGGGGCCTGCTGTCATCTCCTGGAGTTTGATCTCAGGATTCAAAGATCTCCAAGGAGAGCTGAAAGACAGTTTTAGAGATCACAGGGACAATAACTCTGACCTTCTCCATCTCTTCTCTGTCCAGCTGAGCTGTCTACCTAAAACCCCAGACTCAGGCAGTCCTACAGTGGACCCCTCATCGTCCTTGTCCTCGTCGTCTTCATCCTCATCATCCTCCACCTCCACCACTGTCTCCTCCTCGTGGTCCAGCCCTGGGGGTTGCCATGACAATCCTAAATACTACAGTTACATCGCAGTGCTGGCCCTGATGGCCACCACCATGCTGGTCCAAGTGAGTCACATGGTGAAGCTCACACTGATGCTGCTCATCACCGTGGCAACTAGCATCGTCAACATTGTCAGTTGGAGGGACATCTTCGACCGCTACGACTCCACCCGCTTCCAGGACTACAGGTGAGACAGGAGATCAGATCTTCATGTCCAGGTCCTCTCTGGTCCATCTGTCCTTCTATTAGCTGAGGTTCTCCATAAACAGAAATATTAACATGTCCATGTCTCCATGTCCAGGTCCTCTCTGGTCCATCTGTCCTTCTACAAAACCCAAAACCAGTGAAGTTGGCACGTTGTGTAAATCGTAAATAAAAACAGAAAACAATGATTTGCAAATCCCTTTCAACCTATATTCAATTGAATACACAGCAAAGACAAGATACTTAACGTTCAAACTGGTAAACTGTGTTATTTTTTGCAAATATTAGCTCATTTTGAATTTGATGCCTGCAACATGTTTCAAAAAAGCTGGCACAAGTGGCAAAAAAGACTGAGAAAGTTGAGGAATGCTCATCAAACACTTATTTGGAACATCCCACAGGTGAACAGGCTAATTGAGAACAGGTGGGTGCCATGATTGGGTATAAAAGCAGCTTCCCTGAAATGGTCAGTCATTCACAAACAAGGATGGGGCGAGGGTCACCACTTTGTGAACAAATGCGTGAGCAAATTGTCCAACAGTTTAAGAACAACATTTCTCAACCAGCTATTGCAAGGAATTTAGGGATTTCATCATCTACGGTCCGTAATATCATCAAAAGGTTCAGAGAATCTGGAGAAATTACTGCACGTAAGCGGAAAGGCCAAAAACCAACATTGAATGCCCGTGACCTTCGAACCCTCAGGCGGTACTGCATCAAAAACCAGCATCACTGTGTAAAGGATATCACCACATGGGCTCAGGAACACTTCAGAAAACCACTGTCAGTAACTACAGTTCGTCGCTACATCTGTAAGTGCAAGTTAAAGCTCTACTATGCAATGCGAAAGCCATTTATCAACAACACCCAGAAACACCGCCGGCTTCGCTGGGCCCGAGCTCATCTAAGATGGACTGATGCAAAGTGGAAAAGTGTTCTGTAGTCTGACGAGTCCACATTTCAAATTGTTTTTGGAAAGTGTGGTCGTCGTGTCCTCCGGACCAAAGAGGAAAAGAACCAGCCGGACTGTTATAGACGCAAAGTTCAAAAGCCAGCATCTGTGATGGTATGGGGGTGTATTAGTGCCCAAGGCATGGGTAACTTACACATCTGTGAAGGCACCATTAATGCTGAAAGGTACATACAGGTTTTGGAGCAACATATGTTGCCATCCAAGCGACGTCTTTTCATGGACGCCCCTGCTTATTTCAGCAAGACAATGCCAAGTCACATTCTGCACGTGTTACAACAGCGTGGCTTCGTAGTAAAAGAGTGCGGGTACTAGACTGGCCTGCCTGTAGTCCAGACCTGTCCCCCATTGAAAATGTGTGGTGCATTATGAAGCGTAAAATACAACAACGGAGACCCCGGACTGTTGAACAACTTAAGCTGTACATCAAGCAAGAATGGGAAAGAATTCCACCCGAAAAGCTTCAAAAATTGGTCTCCTCAGTTCCCAAACGTTTACTGAGTGTTGTTAAAAGGAAAGGCGATGTAACACAGTGGTAAAAATGCCCCTGTGCCAACTTTTTTGCAATGTGTTGCTGCCATTAAATTCTAAGTTGATGATTATTTGCAAAAGAAAATAAAGTTTCTCAGTTCGAACATTAAATATCTTGTCTTTGCAGTGTATTCAATTGAATATAAGTTGAAAAGGATTTGCAAATCATTGTATTCTGTTTTTATTTACGATTTACACAACGTGCCAACTTCACTGGTTTTGGGTTTTGTATTAGCTGAGGTTTTCCATTAACAGAAATATTAACATGTCCATGTCTCCATGTCCAGGTCCTCTCTGGTCCCCTCAAAGTTCACCATGTCTGTGATGATCTTCATCATGATGGTCAGCTTCTACTACTTCTCCAGACATGTGAGTCAGTCTTAAACATGGCAGCTCCCTCATGGAGCATGAAAGATGTCTTCATGGAGTTGGTCGTCCTCTGTGATCAGGACAGCAGATGTTTTGGTTCCAGAGGTTATAAAAAACATCTTTTTATGTTTTTATTCATGAATGTGTCTGGGTCCTTTAAGTTTGAGGGTCTGTTTGCTAAAGAATGTTCACGTCAGAGGAAATGAACACTGCTCTGATTCTTCTGACTGATGGAGCGTCAGACCTTCTGATGCACCACAGCTCCCGGCCTACAGACCACTGCTCTCCTGCAGCATGAGAATAATTATCTTTAGACTAAAAGACTTAACATGTGAATCCAGTCTTTGCTGTCCCCCAGGTGGAGAAGCTGGCTCGGACTCTGTTCCTTTGGAAGATCGAGGTCCATGAGCAGAAGGAGAAGGTCTATGAGATGAGACGCTGGAACGAAGCTCTAGTGACCAACATGCTGCCCGAGCACGTCGCCCGACACTTCCTGGGCTCCAAGAAGAGGGACGAGGTCAGGGGTCATGTATACACAGCATCACTCCCACGTCACTTTGTAGTAAGGTATGAGGGAGGCACAGTAAGTGTTGGGACGATTGTGGACCAATAAGAACGTCCCACTGAAGTCTGAGTAGATCTACCGTGTGACGCTTTCCTCTGGCCACACAGGTGAGCCTTTATCAGCCTGAACCTGGTCTGAAGGTCAGGACTGAGCTGGATCATGAAGGTTTACATTCAGAGAGTACGAACGCTGCTACGGATAAAATCAGAGAAGAAGAACCTTTAAACCAGGCCCTCTGTGGCTTTAATATGGCCCGAAAATTAACTTCAAATTTCAACTTTGAATTTCTAAAACTTGTGCAATGAATGAAGGCAGTGTAACGCCTCACAGAAGGTTAGAGAGTGTTTCTTCAGTGGATTATTTCCCCCGTCACTGTATTCTGAATCATTGGAAAGCCTGATAAGTCGCCTTAACAATGAGGCCCAACCTGTAAGTGTGGCTAGCACCAAAAAATGTTTCAGACTCCCCTGCAGCCAGAAGCTGGTGTTCCGGTTTGCAGAGTGGCTGGATCATTTGGTGTCAGTCCTGGTCCCATTTCAAACTTAGGGCCAGGTTCTGTGAGACTGAAAGGAAGGACAACAAGCCAAGAAGTCCGGTTCCTCACCCTGGCTTCACTGAGGAACTGTGACGGGGGAGAGGGGATTTTGGCACACCTGTTTGGGTGCTTCCCAAACGTTTAGCTGTGCTGCACATTCCACACAAACATGATACTTGTAGGTTTTACCTCGTTGTAAAGGCAACTAATCGGGTTTTCCAAAGATATAGAAAACAATAATAAAACGTTTTGTTAAAGAAGAGAAATAATCCACTGAAATAATGTTATCAGACTGTTCCCAGGAGTATATAACCGGTGTATGTTTGGATCTTTAATTAATAATCTGACCTGTTTTTCTGTCATTGACTCTGTGAAGTCCTTTTATTGAGCGTTTCTAAATGTATCTGGGACAGAATAAGTCAAATGAACTTTAATAACCAGTGTGTGACTGGATTACTGCATTGACCCACCCCTTCAAAAGTCTGACTCCATGTCATCACCTTGAGTTTGGCCTTACTGTTTGCTTTTGTGCATCAGAATGAGTGTTGTCCTCACTGGCCCTGGTTTACCAACCTGGTGTAGAAACCTGCGTGATTGTGATTCATAAAAGAGGCGGCTGAAAAGGATCGCCTTTTAAATAACACATCCCTAAATATCCCAGTGAAGACCAGACTGAATGACATGGAGGGACGTGGTGAGAGGAGACTTCTCTGAGCTGGAGGCTGACACGTCACAGGAGAGGAAAGAATGAAACATTTCTGTTTGGACGTCTGAAAAGAGATATTAATGAATCAGAGGCATCACATCTGCAAACAAACACTGACATCTGGTTTAGCCAATCAGCACAGAGCTCATAATCATGGTCCAGAGGGGAGGGGAAAAGAGCTGATCTGATCCTCTGCTGAGACGACACTTTAATTATTTGATTAATCTTCAATCAAATCCTGGATTGAAAGACCTGACGGAGACAGTCACACACTCCAGGATGGAGCTCTGATATTTCCTCTCTCTCTCTCTCCATCTCAGGAGCTCTACAGTCAGTCATACGATGAGATTGGAGTCATGTTCGCCTCCATCCCAAACTTTTCAGATTTTTACACCGAGGAGAGCATCAACAACGGAGGGATCGAGTGTTTACGCTTCCTCAACGAGATCATCTCTGACTTTGACAGTGTGAGTTCACCTGATATTAAACACAGTTTATAATCTAAAATTATCTCCTGTTAATAAAGATGGTGCATTAATCTGGATGAGCTTTATCTATCAAAACAGATAATAATTTCATATTATCGTCTGTAAATAAAGATGGTGCTAAAGTCTGTATTCTAATCTGGATAAAGTTATCAGAGATTAAGCACAGTTTATAATCTAAAACAATCATTTAAAAAAAATGAAAGACTGCTAAAGTCTGTGCCTTAATCTGGACTATGTTCAAATGAAATTAAAACAGGTTATAATCTACAATAACCATATGTTAATAAAAACTGTGCTTTAATCTGGTTTAAATTTATCAGAGATTGTACATGGATTATAATCTGAATTTATCAACGATGCTAAAGTATGTGCATTCATCTGGTTTTAGTTTGTCAGAGATTCAACACAGATTGTAATCTTAAATCATGTCCTGTCAATAATCTGGATTAAGTTTGGATCCCTCTGCTACTCTGTTCCAGCTGTTAGACGAGTCTCAGTTTCGCTGCATCACTAAAATCAAAACCATCGGCAGCACCTACATGGCGGCCTCAGGAGTCACTGCAGACGTCAGTAACGGTTACAGCTGCCTGAAGGTACGCGTGTCCGTCAGACTGAAGCAGACCGAAGTCTTTGAGCTGCTTCAGCCGGGACAGGACAGGACAGGACACTGGACAGCTTTAGAGACGGGGGACAGTCCCGCAGATCAGACTGTTGGTGTAGATTAATGTGGAGATTGTCTGTAGTGTGTCTGTTGTTTGTCTGTAGTTTGATGTTCAGTTTGTCTGTACTTTAATGTGAAGTTTGTCTGTAGTTTGTCTGTTGTTTGCTGTAGTTTGATGTTTAGTTTGTCTGTAGTTTAATGTGAAGTTTGTCTGTAGTTTGTCTGTTGTTTGCTGTAGTTTGATGTTCAGTTTGTCTGTAGTTAAATGTGAAGTTTGTCTGTAGTTTGTCTGTTGTTTGCCTGTAGTTTGATGTATAGTTTGTCTTTAGTTTGATGTGTATTTTTCTGTAGTTTGAAGTATAGTTTGTCTTTAGTTTGATGTATAGTTTGTCTGTAGTTTAATGTGAAGTTTGTCTGTAGTTTGTCTGTTGTTTGCTGTAGTTTGATGTTTAGTTTGTCTGTAGTTAAATGTGAAGTTTGTCTGTAGTTTGTCTGTTGTTTGCTGTAGTTTGATGTATAGTTTGTCTTTAGTTTGATGTGTATTTTTCTGTAGTTTGAAGTATAGTTTGTCTTTAGTTTGATGTATAGTTTGTCTGTAGTTTAATGTGAAGATTGTCTGTAGTTTGTTGTTTGCTGTAGTTTGATGTGTGGTTTGTCTATAGTTTGATGTGTATTTTTCTGTAGTTTGAAGTATAGTTTGTCTTTAGTTTGATTTGTATTTTTCTGTAGTCTGATGTATAGTTTGTCTGTAGTTTAATGTGAAGTCTGTCTGTATTTTGTCTGTTGTTTGCTGTAGTTTGATGATTAGTTTTTCTGTAGTTTGATGTGTATTTTTCTGTAGTTCGATGTGTAGTTTATCTGTAGTTTGATGTATAGTTTGTCTGTAGTTTGTTGTTTGCTGTAGTTTGATGTGTATTTTTCTGTAGTTTGATGTGTAGTTTGTTTGTAGTTTGATGTATAGTTTGTCTGTAGTTTGTTGTTTGCTGTAGTTTGATGTGTATTTTTCTGTAGTTTGATGTGTAGTTTGTTTGTCATCTGCAGAAGGAGGAGCAGTCAGACAGGGAGCGATGGCAGCACCTGGCTGACCTCGCAGACTTCGCTCTGGCCATGAAGGTGACCCTGATGAACATAAACTACCAGTCCTTCAACAACTTCATGCTGCGGATCGGTGTGTAAACTACGCTGTGATTGTGTGTGTGAGATGTTTTTCTGATGTGTTTAAATATTTTTTTAAGGCATTTTAAGTCTAACAAGCTCGAACGTCTAAGGTTAAACTGTCGCAGTTTTTTTTATTCACATGTGTGTAAAACATGCTGCCGAGGGATAATATAAATATAAACAATATAATAAAGATATTATTAAGATAATAAATATATAAATAATATTATACATATGTCAATAATAAAATAAATATAAATAATATAATAAACAGGTCTGATCAGTGACCTCAGGATGTTTATACTTTTGAGGAGGGTGATAAACTGGTGTTGCTTCACTGCAGGTCTGAATAAAGGCGGCGTGCTAGCTGGCGTGATCGGAGCGAGGAAGCCTCACTACGACATCTGGGGGAACACTGTGAATGTGGCGAGTCGTATGGAGTCCACGGGGGTGATGGGAAATATCCAGGTACAGAACGTCAGAGTGGACCAAAGAAAAACCAGATCCATGTTTCTGGTGGACCAGGTCTGAATGTTAGAGCTGCTGTGTGATGCTATCATGGTGCTACCACAGCAGCTCAGAGAAACAGCAACATTCATTCACCAGCCAGTTTATTAGGTACACCTGCTCAACTGTTTGTAAATACAGTCACCAGATCTCAATCCAGTAGTTTGGGATGTGGTGGAGCAGGATATTCTCATCATGGGTGTTCAGCAGCTGTGTGATGCTGTCATTGAGATATGGACCAACATCCCTCTGAAAGTGAACGAGGTCAAACCTGGGACTAGAGAGGTGTTCCTAATAAAGTGGCCAGTGAGTGAAGATTGTTGTATATCCACCCAGTAAGGTCCAGAACATCTGAGCCTTTTCAGTGTATTTTTCAAGCACAATCAGGACCCACTGAGAGCAGCCCTGGGACCCTCTTCTGGGTCCCCACTCTGTAGTTGAGAACCATAGCCTGAATTGTCTGGATTACTTCTTTAAAGGTTAAAGATCTGTTATTAATGTGCTGTCCTCTTGGTGGTGCCCCCAGGTGGTGGAGGACTGCTACAACATCCTGAAGGAGTACGGTTTCCGCTTCGTTAGGAGGGGGCCCATCTTCGTGAAGGGGAAGGGCGAGCTGCTGACCTACTTCCTGAAGGGGCGGGACAAGCAGGGGTCATTCATCAACGGGTCATCGGTCACCCTGCCCCACCAAGTGGTGGACAGCTGAACACAAAGCTACACACACACTACACACTGATCACACACTACACACTGAACACACACTGATCACTGAACACACACTACACACTTAACACAACACCACACACTGATCACACACTACACACTGAACACACACTACACACTTAACACAACACTACACACTTAACACAACGCCACACACTGATCACACACTACACACTGAACACACACTGATCACTGAACACACACTACACACTGAACACACACTACACACTTAACACAACACTACACACTTAACACAACGCCACATACTGATCACACAATACACACTGAACACACACTACACACTGAACACACACTGATCACTGAACACACACTACACACTTAACACAACGCCACACACTGATCACACACTACACACTGAACACACACTGATCACTGAACACGCACTACACACTGAACACACACTACATACTGATCACACAATACACACTGAACACACACTGAACACAACACTACACACTGATCACACACTACACACTGAACACACACTACATACTGATCACACACTACACACTGAACACACACTGACCACTGAACACGCACTACACACTGAACACACACTACACACTTAACACAACACTACACACTTAACACAACGCCACATACTGATCACACAATACACACTGAACACACACTACACACTGAACACACACTGATCACACACTACACACTGAACACACACTACATACTGAACACACACTGATCACACACTACACACTGATCACACACTACACACTGAACACACACTACACACTGATCACACACTACACACTGAACACACACTGATCGCTGAACACACACTACACACTGAACACAACACTACACACTGAACACACACTACATACTGATCACACACTACACACTGAACACAACACTACACACTGATCACACACTACACACTGAACACACACTACATACTGATCACACACTACACACTGAACACACACTGACCACAACACTACACACCAACGGCCCACAACGGCTCGATGTGGTTCAGTAAGAGGAAGACAAGAGCAGAACCAAGAAGAACAGCAGAAGAGCTCCAGGCCAGCAGGGGGCGCTGTGGCAGGGAGAGACAGACGATAGGGACTGAGGTCAAACCAGCTGCTCCTTTGTTTTCAGTGGTCAAACCAGCTGCTCCTAAATCTGAAGTGCTCATGTATTTGAACCTTTACGGTAAATGCTGTGTGCAGAGCCAGAGGGGGATGGCAGACAGGCTGAGACTTTATCATGATCCTGTTTTCCTTTTACCATCAAAAGGGTGAAATACAGGAGTCTGGTCTTAACATTGACTTGAAGAAGCCTCTTTTTGCTACATGAATGAACAGAATGTGTAATGACATTGTATTAACTTTTTGAGTAATCTTTTTTCAGAGTCCACAAAAATATTACCTACTCAAAATGTGCCCTGTAAAAGTACTCCATACTGTAAAGAGATCTTCTTTACAATGATACCAGTTTTATCAGGTATAAATGGAAGAAAATGATCTTATTTCATTTTATATCTGCCCAAAGTGCTCAAAATAAACCGCTCCATGCATTCATCAACCTTTATTTGATACAATATCACGTGAAGACAAGACTCCTGTATTTCACCCTTTTGATGGTAAAAGGAAAACAGGGTCATGATAAAGTCTCAGCCTGTCTGCCATCCCCCTCTGGCTCTGCACACAGCATTTACCGTAAAGGTTCAAATACATGAGCACTTCAGATTTAGGAGCAGCTGGCTTGACCTCAGTCTCTCTCGTCTGTCTCTCCCTGCTCCAGACCCTCTCCTGCTGTTGTTCTTGGTTCTGCTGTGTTTCTGCTCTTGCAGATGTCTTCCTCTTATTGAACCACATTGAGCCGTTGTAGACCAAGCCCTTGTCAGCCACCATAGAAACCACAGGTAGACGTTATATATTTTGGCGCTCTTGACAGTAACACAGAAACGTCCACATATGCGCTCTAACTTCGAGATCTGCAACTTCTGGTCACACATTACAAAGAAACTGGCACTCTCTTGCTTCTGTCTTTTGACAATTCATTTTTTTGTTTTGAGGAACAGGAAATGAAATTTAACTGGTTTTAAGGTTTTGTTTATCTCTTCTTGACCCCGATGAAGAAAATTGCCTTGAATTTGAATTTTAGTTTTTGAATTTTAAAATGAAAATCAAATAACCACTCATTTTTTTAATATCCTTTTCTGAACGAAAAATCCAATGACCAATACACACTGACTGAACACACACTGAACACACACACATACATGTTTGAGTGCCATCACCCCCCAACAACATCCTCTACCTGGCCATGAACCTAAAACTTAAAGTCTGAGGAGGACGTGGACCAATGAGAGGCTGAGGACGAGAAGGACCAACGAGAGGCTGAGAGGGACGAGGTTGACGTGGACCAATCAGAGACCAGCCTAAAGGGTCGTTGCTTGGTTCTCTGCAGATCTGGATCTGGAAGGTCCTGGATTATGGGGGTTGTGAGTGTAGATGTTTCCTCAGTGCCTCTCACAGCTCATCTCCATGCTCTCGTTCATCTGAAGGGTCCCACAGCTCCCCCTACAGTCAGGACGTCGTCCCTGCATCACCGTCCTGGAGCCTTACACTTTAATTAGCATTACCACGGTTACCGGACTCTGAACAACAACATTAAAACCTGTTTTAGTGCAGCAGCAGGACTCCAGGTCTCAGTCAGCTGACCATAAATGTAATGTTTTTATGACCAAAATCTGCCCCTCTCCTCTGAACACGGGACAGTGATGGTGCAGGAGTTTTCCTAAAGTCTGCTGGACTCCTGTCCGGGGACACAGATGTGTTTGTGATATGAGTTTAGGTTTTCATTGAGTTATAATTCTTAACAGAGATTGTACTGCATAAAAACATGGTGTTGGAATGAAGACGAGTGCTGAAGGGGCCTCATGCTGTTTTAATCATGGGCCTCTGGCACAGCAGTGGTGGTCTCTGACCCAGGGAGGTTTCAGGACACCGGGGGGGGGGTGAAGTGCTCTTCAAAACCAGCAGGAAGTGTTTATGGTCCCAAGTGAAATATTTTCTGAATATTATATATGATGCTGAATGAGGGCAACAGGTCAGAGAGATAGTTAATATCAACGTCTGCATGACCTCAGTGATGTAGGGGTCTGCAGGTGCACAGGTGGGGGTCTCCAAGCCCCAGGTCCTGATGTTTGAGGGGTCAGGGTCTTTGTGAGCCCCTGATCAACAGTATTTGGGGTCTTGAAGACTTAATGGCCCTGAGGGTGGAGCTGCAGAGGAACAGACCATTATGGTGTATGTTCTTTAGGGTGGTCATGTGACTCCATGGGTCACGGAGCCTCGTCAGAGCCTGAGGCCAAGCAGCAGGTCCAGAATCCACATGTTCTTTAACTCTTTATGATATGTTTGGATAGAAAGAACCCAATCTCCACTGAACTAAAACCAAGCTGTTCCTCACACAGTGACAGACTTTCCCACAAACAACGTTTCATCCTCTAAATCTGCACCACCAGGACTGCACCACCAGGATTGCATCCCCATATGGTCTTCATGTAGACCAAATACCTCCAGATTACAATACTTGACTTTTGGAGCTATTATCTGCCTATACAGGTATCATTTTTCATCCCTGATATTAATATTATTTTCAATTTTTATCAACATTGAATATTTTCTAATTTTGCAGTATAGCTGGATCCTCCTGATTTAATGTGGATAACCAGACAGATCCATCACCCAAAGTCCAATCTACAGCAACTGTGCAAGTGAGACAACAGCAAGAAGAGACTGTTCATACAGAGATTAGCATTGATGCTAACAGCCTCAGTAGCAGTTTTATTAGATTTGGACCACATTTCTTTATTAAATGATGAACAAACTTCTTCATAGTATGGACATTTCTCCTCATCCTTGTTTTACTGAAAGTTTGTTCGACAAAGTGGCTCAGGTTCTGTTCTTTACACCACCTGATTAGCCTGTAATGAATGTGATTGATAGAACGATCTTCCAAACATTTGGTTCTGCCCTCCTCAAACACTTTCTATGGGCTCTTTACCATATGGACTAGAGAAACATCCTGAATGGTCCACCTGGTGTGTCTGGTTAGATATTTCCACCACGATCAGTTCTACACATATATTTAAAAACAGTTTTCATTTACCAAATGGTGAGTGCAATGGCTTGGAACAGAATATACATCTATATATGCCCATGTATATGAAGAGTATAACAGTATGGATCAGATAACTCTGTTTTTAAAAACTGGGTAATATTCAAAAATCCATAACAACCAGTGTGAACTTAGATTTGAACCAAAGCGAAGAGTCAGGGTTTAAAGAAAATCCTGAATAATCAGAATCAAACAGCAGAAATACTGGACTGAAGAGGTGCCCACAGACTGTGTGCAATATGGATTTAAACAGTGGCAAACAAGGAGAGGACTGAAGAATGTACAGGTGTTAAAATATGACAGAATATATACAGACAGGATGTAACAGAATGAATAACCAGCTAAATGTGATTGTTTGGATCAAACAGAGCCCTACAGGATAATGTGGTATGGATTATTGGTGGAAAAACAAATTGGAAATGTATGTCCCTGGCAGAGACCAACAGGACCTGAGTGAAGTCTTACCCTCTTCACCCTCAGAAACACCTCTGCTCCTTCAGCCTTAAAAACCACAGGTTAACAAACCGCAGAGCAGCCCTTTAAGAGCCTCGGCCCCTCCAGCAGGTTTGACCTGAAACAACACGTTGGATGGTTTAGTGAGTGCTGAAGACTTTTGTGGATGGGTGTAGAGAAATTCAAGATTACACTCATGACTGTGACATCACACTGTGGGGGGGGCTTCTGAGTGTGTGTTTATTAATGATGTTTAATTAAGCAGCAGTGCCATACAGGGGGTAAA
Source organism: Cetoscarus ocellatus (assembly GCA_037902135.1). NCBI lineage: Eukaryota > Metazoa > Chordata > Actinopteri > Labriformes > Labridae > Cetoscarus > Cetoscarus ocellatus. Next base: position 245,981 of record JBAMNC010001833.1, read on the forward strand.
CAGAGCCCACCGTCCCCTAACATGGGAGGGGGGAGTTGTGATCTGCTGATTGTAAAGTTCATTCTGGAGTGTTACCACCCTGCAGTCTGATTTGGTTCAGTCTGGTTTGGTTCAGTCCGGTTTGGTTCGGTCCAGTTTGGTTCAGTCTGGTTAATAATAAAATGTGTCTGATTTTGCTCTTTGAATGTTAAAGCCTTATTGTGTGATTAAATGGATAGTTACCAACTTCTGCTAAGATGGACTACAAAAATGGCCGTGGACCCCAATGCAGTAATATTTTAGTAAACAATAATTCATACTCCATCACTGTAGCCATGAGGACTGACCTGATCAGGTCTGTAGATTAAGAGGAAACTCTTGTGTGATGTTAAATTTTGGAAATGTTTGAGCTGCTTCCAAGTCAAGTGGCCATGTTGTCATTCCATAGTTTTTAATTATAGATTTTAACTCACTGATCGTGTTTAAGCTCAAAGGATCATGGGAGGAAGATTGTTTAGTCAGGATTCTCACGGTCATGGTCTTAAACTCAGAATAATCCTGTAGGCTTTTCAAGGGAGAACCAGCACGATGCTAACTTCAGGGTTTGCCTACAGAAATACCCCCCCCTGCATGTCTCTATGGAGGACCTCCAGCTGTCCAGTTCTCCAGGGATCCTGGTTACCTGAGGACTTTCAGATCCCTATAAATCCACGCCACCATCTGTTTTCCTTTCAGCTTTGGGACTGACCATTTTATGACCAATCAACGGACTGCAGTGTCTCTAGCTCCACCCTTTAGGGGGCACCTCGTGCCCTCAGACCAGGTATTTGAGGGAGGACCCATCAGCTGAACTGAACCAGGCTGCTCATGGAAACACCTCTAGAGTGTCTGTAGGACTAAGTGCAATAGTTCCCCTCTCCGTCCTCTCAGAGGTCCAATCACCTGGTCCCCTCTGAATCTCCTATTTTTATAAAGTGAAGTTTAGTTCCATCTACGAAGACCCTGTACATAGATTTTACAGATGTCTGCAGACGTGTCTTATGTGTCAAAGTGCCAACGACGAAGCAGAGCGATGGTTGGAGCCACATGGTGGATGTATGGATTTATCTCTGGAGGATGAATCCTAGTTTAAGTTTAAAGAATCTCAGGCCGAGGATTATTAAAAAAGCACTTTGAATTTTGTGTCTGTGTTTTAGAGCTAAGAACCAGCAGGAGGTTGATCTGAAGTGCCGTGTTGGAGATGGTTCAGTCCATGTGTTCCTGATGATGTTCTCTTTGATTGTCCGTCTCAGTTTTAGTGGACTGGATTAAAGCTCCTCTCTGCTGTAGTCCTGGTTTTTAAAGACCTTCTCCGTCAGTGTGCCCTCTTTCCTTTCACTCGTTTGTCTTCATGATGTAAGTTGATTAATAAAATTTAATACAGACCAGCCTACCTGTCCTTATTTCTGCACAGTCAGCATAAACTGCTGCTCACACCTGGAGAACATCTCTGTGAAGCTCTGAAGACAGACAGGGTCAGAGGTCAAGTCATATTTCAGATCAGGGAAACTTTGGTCACCAAGAGGGGCCACGTTAAGATCATCAGCATCACCAGAGGCAGACTTTTGCAGTTTGAAGGGCACATGCAGTAATAAATACATGAAGCATCATAAAAAGGTCATAAATCAGAATTTATTCAAACTCAAATGTAATAAATGGTTTAATGATCTAAACACAGGACAAAGATTGAACTGATTCAGGAGCGAAAGAGCATTTACTGGTTAATTTACATACATGTTTATTTCTGTTCTGGCAAATGCAGAGAAAGGAGTTCATCAGAAACTAAAGCAGCAAACTTTATTCTACTTCATATTTTTTATTTTAATGCTGTCATTGAAGATTTTCTGTTTTTTTTTTCATGATCAGACATTTTTAGTGTTTCAAACTGACTACTTAGTCTCATTTGGTGGCACAGTGGCGCAGCAGGTAGTACACATGCCTCACATTAAGAAGGTTGCTGGTTCGATCCCCAGGTTAGGGCCTCTATGTGTGGAGTTAGCATGTTCCCCCTTTGCATGCATGGGTTTTCTCCAGGCACTCCAGCTTCCTCCCAAATACATGCCCATTAGGTTGACTGGTGACTGTATGTTGCTCTTAGGTTTGAGTCTGTGTGAATGGTTGTCTGTACCCCGCCTCTCGCCCAGTGTCAGCTGAGAAAGGCTCCAGCCTCTCTGCCACCCTGGAGGGGATAACCGGTACAGATGATGGACGGACGGATAGTTAGCCACATTAAGAGAGGAGGAGGACCGCATGTGGCCCCCAGGCCTCCAGTTGAACACCCCTGTTTCAAAGGAACCCTTAAAATAAGATGACTTTATCAGATGAAGACTAAGGACTCACTAATGTGCGAGAAACATCAGATTTTTGTATTTTAAAGAGATTTCTGAGACACATTTGAAAAGAAGCTGCCTCTATTGTGCTGTGCAGCCTTGGTAACAATGTCCAGGGGTCAGTCCAGGGGTCATTTCCACCCTCCAAACATTTACATTTTAACCCAAGAGGAGTTTTAGTAAAAACTAGACAGACGTGCTGTGATGGAGATCCAGGTCAAAGGGCAATGAACCTCTTATTCACCAGAGAGCACAGCAGCCTGCAGGTGAGTCAGTGTATTAATGCTCTCAGGACACACAGACCCTGCCTCTGTTATGCTTTGTACATCTGAAGCTTGGTTTCTAACCTGAGGCCTGGGGCCTCTGAGAGGGCATCAGACGGCCTCAGGGGGCACAAGGCTCAGTCAGCTTTAAGACTGTCAAAGTTCAGTTTACATATAAAATCTAAAATGATGAATACAGTCTGAGGGCACACTTTATAACAGTCTTTTCATGTGGACGTGTGCCCATTTAATCTTGATTTTCACACTTGCCTGACCTCTTTGTTTAACATAGACAAACTCAGCCATATTTAAATCAGAGACTGGTGTGACACGATAACCACTCAGGGGTTCTGTGCCTGAATCTCAGAGACACAGTCAGAGGAGGAGATGCTGCTGAGATTCATCATCAAATTTACACACTCATGACTGTCCAGATTAAATCTCAGAATGTTCTGGGTTCTTATGACACATGAACAGACTCAAATGGTGCTTGGGATTACTATAGGGTTTGTGTTTATGATTATTTGTTTTAATTTTGCTTGTTGTAGACACTCCTGGTTAGCTTCTTTGGTGCATTAACTTTTATGCTTGTCTTTGTGTGTTAATGTCTTTTTTGTCAAAGCACTTAGTAAACCTATGTTTCAAAAAGTGCTATATAAACAAGATTATTATTAGTGTTATTGTTATTATTATTATTATTGTTTATCTTTATTATTATCATTATTAATATGACAGGGAAAACTGTTGTGTGTTGTTTTGAATGTGCTCATTTCATTTTTGGTGACAGATGAAATGGCAGATATCCGGTTAAATTCTGATCGGGTCTTATTGCGTTACAGTTTTTTTTTCAATTGCTTAAACACAATTTTTCAAACTAGGCTGGTTTTATCAAAATACTTACCACAATTCACAAAACCACACACCCGAACTGCGAAATACCTCATATGTAACCAAAACTACACATAGCACTATCAAAATCAAATTATTGCACCCAATGGCACACACTTCATTCACACTTCACCCTAACTACACACTGTTGAGCATAAAGAAAAGCACTCACTCTGCATGTGAAAGATTGTTCACATGCACAGACATATTTGCAGATACACACAGATGCTGCTGAAACATTTATTTTTCAATTTTTCACCAAACAAGTCAGTGCATCAAATGACCAGAATATATATTTACATTGAAGTGGACAAAAATATGCTCACAAAAAACAGTAAACTGATAAAGAAAATTGCAGAACAAAATATATAGCAAAAAAACCCCAAAAAGAGGCAAGAAGACTGATTACTCAGCAGTGTTTCTTAACGGCAAACGTGACTTTAATGGTGTCATATGCAGAGAAACGTGTTCAGTTTTGAATTGTGTGTAAAGCAGAAAATGTGTTTAGAGTTTTGGGGACTTGAGAGGAGGTTTTGCTCTCTGTGTGTCAGTTCATATAACTGTGCTACGCTTGTCATTTTAGTGTCTTAGCAATTGTGAAAAAAAACCATAAACTCGTTAAGTTGAAGTCCAGTTTGAGTTTTCCCGGTCTGTCCTCCAGCGCCCTCTGCCGGTGACGCAGCTCACGCACACATACGTGAAGGAATTTCCGCTGACGTCATTGCGTCAGTCCATAACAGGGCTGCAGCTGTCTGAGAGCAACAATAACAAGCTGTACCGAACTAGTTCACGGAGCCTCACCGGGCTGACAGCGAGCACAGACGCCGACATCCTCACCATGAAGCCCGGCCTGTGAGCGCCGGAAGCCCCCGACGTCCCCCTGTGAGAACCCGGACCCCCGCCGCCACAGACTCACCGCGAGGCCCGGGCTGCATCTGGGTCAGTGGGCCCGTCGATACCCCCGCTGCGTCCTCCGATACTCACACATCTGGACCGCTCCGACCCGGGACAATGCAGGCGAACGGCGCGGGACAGAACCGGGACAGAGACCGAGACTCCGAGCGGGCCTGTCGGAATGGAGCCCCGAACGGAGAGTCCCCGTCCGCCCCCTCCTCCTCCTCCTCCTCCTCCTCCACCACCAACGGACTGCTGTCCGCCTCCAACAACAGCAACTCCGTCAGCAACAACAACAACAACCACAATGTCCCGGTCCAACCCGGGTCAAACAGCACCGGGGGCCCGGCCGAGGTCAGCCCGGGCCTGAAGAAGAAGAAGCGGCTGTCCCAGACCGAGGAGGACGTGATCCGGCTCATCGGACAGCACCTCCATGACCTGGGGCTCAAGTAAGTCTCCGAACCGAACCGAACCGAGCGGTACCGTGTTAACTCATTTAGGGGCTGAAGACAACAGCTTTGTGTCGACGAACTAACCAAGAAAAATAAACCAAAAATTAAAAAAAAAAAAAAAAAAAAAGTAAAATAAATAAATAAACAAACTAAGGCTGTCAGTAATGGGGCTATTGTAGGCTGCCGAACCGAGCCGATAAATACCGAGATAACGACATCTGTCGCTAAAGAAAGTCCCCGAACCGAACCGAACCGCGCTGAAATAAACAAATCTGTGGCTAAATTAAGCTCTCAATGCTGAGGGTGAAGTAAGGCAAGGAGCAGAGCCAAGTGACAGTGTGACAGTCTGTCACAAAGCTGAAGAGACCCCCTAACCGAACCGTACCGGCCCAGTCCAGGGATCGGTTAAAGGCATTGGACCCGGCAAGAGAATGCCCAGACAGTCTCTAACAGAGCTGAAGAGAGCCACCAAACTGAGCTGTGTTGGCTGAAAACAAACAAAAGCAAGACAGCGGGAGAACTGAACAGTTTTAACATGAAAAAAACAGGAGGCTAATCCCAGTACCACTGAGAACCAAATGTGGCATGTGGCACGCTGCCAGGGATCTATGTCATTTTCCAGTCTGCCACTTCAATAAGAGACATTCCACTTCTTTAAGAACCACGTCTTTTCTGAATGAGCCATGACATTTCTGTAAGAGCCATGCCACTTCAATAAGAGACATGCCACTTTTATAAGAGCCATGCCACTTCTTTAAGCAACATGACACTTCTAAATGAGCCATGACATTTCTTTAAGAGCCATGCCACTTCAATAAGAGACATTCCACTTCTTTAAGAACCACGTCTTTTCTGAATGAGCCATGACATTTCTGTAAGAGCCATGCCACTTCTTTAAGCAACATGACACTTCTAAATGAGCCATGACATTTCTTTAAGAGCCATGACACTTCTATAAGAGACATTCCACTTCTTTAAGCAACATGACACTTCTAAATGAGCCATGACATTTTTTTAAGAGCCATGCCACTTCAATAAGAGACATGCCACTTTTATAAGAGCCATGCAACTTCAGTAAGAGCCATGTCACTTCTTTAAGCAACATGACATTTCTGTAAGAGCCATGCCACTTCAATAAGAGACATGCCACTTTTATAACAGCCATGTCACTTCTTTAAGCAACATGCCACTTCTATGAGACATGCCACTTTTATAAGAGCCATGCCACTTCTTTAAGCAACATGACACTTCTATAAGAGACATGCCACTTCTTTAAGCAACATGACACTTCTATAAGAGACATTCCACTTCTTTAATCAACATTACACTTCTGAACGAGCCATGACATTTCTTGAAGAACTATGCTACTTAAATAAGAGACATGCCAATTTTATAAGAGCCATGCAACATCAGTAAGAGCCATGTCACTTCTTTAAGCAACATGACATTTCTGTAAGAGCCATGCCACTTCAATAAGAGACATGCCACTTTTATAACAGCCATGTCACTTCTTTAAGCAACATGCCACTTCTATGAGACATGCCACTTTTATAAGAGCCATGCCACTTCTTTAAGCAACATGACACTTCTATAAGAGACATGCCACTTCTTTAAGCAACATGACACTTCTAGAAGAGACATTCCACTTCTTTAAGAAACATTACACTTCTGAACGAGCCATGACATTTCTTGAAGAACTATGCTACTTAAATAAGAGACATGCCAATTTTATAAGAGCCATGCAACATCAGTAAGAGCCATGTCACTTCTTTAAGCAACATGACATTTCTGTAAGAGCCATGCCACTATCAATAAGAGACATGCCACTTTTATAACAGCCATGTCACTTCTTTAAGCAACATGCCACTTCTATGAGGACATGCCACTTTTATAAGAGCCATGTCACTTCTTTAAGCAACATGACACTTCTATAAGAGACATGCCACTTCTTTAAGCAACATGACACTTCTATAAGAGACATGCCACTTCTTTAAGCAACATGACACTTCTAAATGAGCCATGACATTTCTGTAAGAGACATGCCACTTCAATAAGAGACATGCTATTTGTATAAGACCAATGTCAGTTCTATCAGAGCCAAGCCACTTTCTGAAGAGCCATGCCACTTTTATAAGAGCCATGCCACGTTTATGAGACATGCCACTTCCATAAGAGCCATGTCACTTCTATAAGAGCAATGCCACTTGTTTAAGAGCCTGCTCTTCTTTAAGAGGCATGACACTTCTATTAGAATCGTGTCACCTTTTTTTTTAACAGCCATTTCACGTCTTTAAAAGTGAGCTCACTCTAAACGCAACTTGGCAACCGAGATCAAGTTGCCCAACCAAGTCCCGTCGCCTTTCCAATAATACCTCATTTTGGTCACTCAGTGATGTCATGTCTGCTTGAGTTTCACCAAGATCATATCATATCATATAATAGGATGTATTTGACGTTTTTCAACTGTATCCTTTTCACTCTCCTACCAACCACAAAACACTGCAGTTGATGGTCCTGCAGCAGCATCGTCTGTGAATCCTCTGCGGCCCCGTCTAGAAGGAACTAATGTCCTCACTAACTAATATTCCCACATGGACATGGATTGTTTCCTTGTGAACCGGAATAAAAACAGTCTGTCACGGGTATCGTCACACGTCCACAAAACGCTGATTAGCTGTCACTGCACAGCCACAAGTGATATTGTCTGAAGAGTTCAAATTTTCAACTCTGGCCACCGAGCGCTGAGCGACCTGGTTGCCCAGATCACATCCGTCGCACCGCTGGAGGGTTAACCCCTCCCCCATCGTGGCTGTACATTGACTTTACTTGGAGAGTGGTTGCTGAGGTTGCCCATGTTGTGTTCAGTGTGAACGCACCTTAAGTGCCATGCCACTTTTACTGGTATCTCTTTTCTGGAAGCGGCATCTGCCACTCTTAAAGTTGCACTCCTCCTCTCTAGCGGCACCTGCCAGTTTCTAAGCAGCTAGTTGCCTATTTCATCAGCATCTTGTTCCTTTTAGTGGGACCTGCCTCTTTTTGAGTCACATGCAACCTCTTTTATCAATAACTGCACTTTATTTAGTGGCATTTCATTTTTTTTAATGGCACCCTGCCTCTCTTTAGTGGCAGTCACCTTCTATAAAATACAGGTTAAATAAATGGATAAAAAATTTTGCGGCGTGCTGCCTCCTTTTGTTCAGTTTTTCTTCAGTTGACACTATTTTTGTGGCATCTAGTTTCTTTAAGAGGCACCTGCCACTCATTGCAGATGCCAATATTAATATCGATATTTTTTACCAAGAGGACAAAGCCTGCACTGAACTCAAAGT